>OY757021.1:30830649-31430649 GCA_963580285.1 Lucinisca nassula | reverse complement strand
TTTTCGCAAACTTAAAATATTCTTTGTGACTGAACTTTTATTATGCATGAGTAAAATATCATATATGACCTAAATTTCTATTTGGCAATATTTTTGTTACGTCATAAAGAAAAAAGGGTTCGGTATTGGTAGCATTGCACTTGATACTGGGAGATGCCGAAATTTATCACTTCTTGACCAAGCGTTTAGTTGCGTTTACCAGGCTTGCTTCCACTGAATACACACCACATGTTTAATTTCAATAATGAAAATGACAGGTGTAAGGGATTTAAATGATGCATGATATATAAATATATCTGCAAGCTCAACGAAAGTATTGCTGATTTTATATGGTCACCCCTCCTTGAAAAATGTTTTTTTATTTACTTCGTTCTAGTCTGTTCACAAACATGGTTGACTGTAACTTGAAAAGGAGTAGATCAACATGTGGATTTTTTTTCTCATTATCTTGTTTTGGCTAGGATGGTTCTATAATAAAAGCAAGGTTTGAAAACTTTTGTATGTGTATTTTTTTCGGCGCAGGTAGGTCACCTATTGAAACATTTAGTGGTAAGCTCCCAGATACCCCAGTATATCTAAGAAAGTTATCCCAGCCACTTTTCGCTCAACAAGTAAAGACCTCTCTGCCTTCCGTGGCGGTACATGGGCCCATACGTCCCCGACAGCACAGCTCCCCCTTGCAGAGTTACTGGGTGACTGGGCCCCTTAATTTGCTTAGAATGAGAGGGTGGATAGCTCCATCCTAAATGATGCCAGTGATGGAGCCTCAGCTACAGAAGCTGGTACAGACTTCCACAAAGGTACGGTACGGGGGAAAAAAGGTAAACTTATATGTATTCCCTACAGACACGGGAGGCCGAAAGCGTTTGTTTAAATAAAAGGCTGGTTTGGAAAACAGGAGATCATTTGCAAAATATGAGATCCACGATCGTGATAAAAAATAGTATTGAGGTGATTCGTTTCCGAAAGATCAATATTTTATAAACTACTAAAGAAATAAACTGTTAGACGATAACGCACACTCCAAAAAGTGATAAGTGGTCAATTCTGTAAACTCTGGAGTCACATGAAATGACAAGTTACTAGTCTAAAAACTTATATATAATATAATATTCTTTGTGGAGGCATTTACCCAACAGCCACAAAAAATAGCCATAAAATGAGTATTGCTGCTATTTAAGCATAAATTGGTGTAGTTAAGAATAAAATTGTTCAAAATGCATTGGAGAGGAAACAGTGATGGAAGCCTGTACACTTCAAACAGTGATAAGTGGTCAATTCTGTAAACTCTTGAGTCACATGAAATGACAAGTTACTAGTCTAAAAACGTATATATAATATAATATTCTTTGTGGAGGCATTTACCCAACAGCCACAAAAAATAGCCATAAAATGAGTATTGCTGCTATTTAAGCATAATTCGGTGTATTTAAGAATAAAATTGTTAAAAATGCATTGGAGAGGAAACAGTGATGGAAGCCTGTGTCTGGGTTCCATTCAAGAAAGTGGTAATCTTTGCACTTTTCAAAAACATATGGTTTGCTCGGCTTTCATAGTTGAAACTGGAAGCGAAAACTTTTTTCGCAAACTTAAAATATTCTTTGTGACTGAACTTTTATTATGCATGAGTAAATTATCATATATGACCTAAATTTCTATTTGGCAATATTTTTGTTACGTAATAAAGAAAAAAAAGGTTCGGTATTGGTAGCATTGCACTTGATACTGGGAGATGCCGAAATTTATCACTTCTTGACCGAGCGTTAAGTTGCGTTTACCAGGCTTGCTTCCACTGAATACATAACCCATGTTTAATTTTAATAATGAAATGACAGGTGTAAGGGACTTAAATGATGCATGATATATAAATATATCTGCAAGCTCAACGAAAGTATTACTGATTTTATATGGTCACCCCTCCTTGAAAAATGTTTTTAATTTACTTCGTTCTAGTCTGTAAACAAACATGGTTGACTGTAACTTGAAAAGGAGTAGTTCAACATGTGGATTTTTTTTCTCACTATCTTGTTTTGGCTAGGATGGTTCTTTAATAAAAGCAAGCTTTGAAAACTTTTGTACGTGTATTTTTTTCGGCGCAGGTAGGTCACCTATTGAAACATTTAGTGTTAAGCTCCCAGATACCCCAGTATATCTAAGAAAGTTATCCCAGCCACTTTTCGCTCAACAAGTAAAGACCTCTCTGCCTTCCGTGGCGGTGCCAGGGCCCATACGTCCCCGACAGCACAGCTTCCCCTTGCAGAGTTACTAGGTAACTGGGCCCCTTTATTTGCTTAGAATGAGAGGGGGGATAGCTCGATCCTAAATGATGCCAGTGATGGAGCCTCAGCTACCGAAGCCGGTACAGAATTCTACAAAGGTATGGTACGAGGGAAAAAGGTTAACTCAAATGTATTCCCTACAGACACGGGAGGCCGAAAGCGTTTGTTTAAATAAAAGGCTGGTTTGGAAAACAGGAGATCATTTGCAAAATATGAGATCCACGATCGTGATAAAAAATAGTATTGAGGTGATTCGTTTCCGAAAGAACAATATTTTATAAACTACTAAAGAAATAAACTGTAAGACGATAACGTACACTTCAAAAAGTGATAAGTGGTGAATTCTGTAAACTCTGGAGTCACATGAAATGACAAGTTACTAGTCTAATTACGTATATATAATATAATATTCTTTGTGGAGGCATTTACCCAACTGCCACAGAAAATAGCCATGAAATGAGTATTGCTGCTATTTAAGCATAATTCGGTGTATTTAAGAATAAAATTGTTCAAAATGCATTGGAGAGGAAACAGAGATGGAAGCCTGTACTCTTCAAAAAGTGATAAGTGGTCAACTCTGTAAACTCTGGAGTCACATGAAATGACAAGTTACAAGTCTAATAACGTATATATAATATAATATTCTTTGTGGAGGCATTTACCCAACTGCCACAGAAAATGGCAATAAAATGAGTATTGCTGCTATTTAAGCATAATTCGGTGTATTTAAGAATAACATTGTTCAAAATGCATTGGAGAGGAAACAGTGATGGAAGCCTGTGTCTGGGTTCCATTCATGAAAGAGGTAATCTTTGCACTTTTCAAAAACATATGGTTTGCTCGGCTTTCATAGTTGAATCTGAAAGTGAAAACTTTTTCGCAAACTTAAAATATTCTTTGTGACTGAACTTTCATTATGCATGAGTAAAATATCATATATGACCTAAATTTCTATTTGGCAATATTTTTGTTACGTCATAAAGAAAAAAAGGGTTCAGTATTGGTAGCATTGCACTTGATACTGGGAGATGCCGAAATTTATCACTTCTTGACCAAGCGTTTAGTTACGTTTACCAGGCTGCTTCCACTGAATACACACCCAAAGTTTAATTTCAATAATGAAAATGACAGGTGTAAGGGATTTAAATGATGCATGATATATAAATATATCTGCAAGCTCAACGAAAGCTTTGCTGATTTTATATGGTCACCCCTCCTTGAAAAATGTTTTTTATTTACTTCGTTCTGGTCTGTTCACAAACATGGTTGACTGTAACTTGAAAAGGAGTAGATCAACATGTGGATTTTTTTTTCTCATTATCTTGTTTTAGCTAGGATGGTTCTATAATAAAAGCAAGGTTTGAAAACTTTTGTATGTGTATTTTTTTCGGCGCAGGTAGGTCACCTATTGAAACATCTAGTGTTAAGCTCCCAGATACCCCAGTATATCTAAGAAAGTTATCCCAGCCACTTTTGGCTCAACAAGTAAAGACCTCTCTGCCTTCCGTGGCGGTACCAGGGCCCATACGTCCCCGACAGCACAGCCCCCCCCCCCTTGCAGAGTTACTAGGTGACTGGGCCCCTTAATTTGCTTAGAATGAGAGGGTGGATAGCTCCATCCTAAATGATGCCAGTGATGGAGCCTCAGCTACAGAAGCTGGTACAGACTTCCACAAAGGTACGGTACGAGGGACAAAAGGTAAACTTATATGTATTCCCTACAGACACGGGAGGCAGAAAGCGTTTGTTTAAATAAAAGGCTGGTTTGGAAAACAGGAGATCATTTGCAAAATATGAGATCCACGATCGTGATAAAAAATAGTATTGAGGTGATTCGTTTCCGAAAGATCAATATTTTATAAACTACTAAAGAAATAAACTGTTAGACGATAACGTACACTTCAAAATGTGATAAGTGGTCAATTCTGTAAACTCTGGAGTCACATGAAATGACAAGTTACTAGTCTAATAACGTATATAAAATATAATATTCTTTGTGGAGGTATTTACCCAACTGCCACAGAAAATAGCCATAAAATGAGTATTGCTGCTATTTAAGCATAATTCGGTGTATTTAAGAATAAAATTGTTCAAAATGCATTGGAGAGGAAACAGTGATGGAAGCCTGTACACTTCAAACAGTGATAAGTGGTCAATTCTGTAAACTCTTGAGTCACATGAAATGACAAGTTACTAGTCTAAAAACGTATATATAATATAATATGCTTTGTGGAGGCATTTACCCAACAGCCATAAAAAATAGCCATAAAATGAGTATTGTTGCTATTTAAGCATAATTCGGTGTATTTAAGAATAAAATTGTTCAAAATGCATTGGAGAGGAAACAGTGATGGAAGCCTGTGTCTGGGTTCCATTCATGAAAGGGGTAATCTTTGCACTTTTCAAAAACATATGGTTTGCTCGGCTTTCATAGTTGAATCTGGAAGCGAAAACTTTTTCGCAAACTTAAAATATTCTTTCTGACTGAACTTTTATTATGCATGAGTAAATTATCATATATGACCTAAATTTCTATTTGGCAATATTTTTGTTACGTCATAAAGAAAAAAGGTTCGGTATTGGTAGCATTGCACTTGATACTGGGAGATGCCGAAATTTATCACTTCTTGACCGAGCGTTTTGTTGCGTTTACCAGGCTTGCTTCCACTGAATACATAACCCATGTTTAATTTCAATAATGAAATGACAGGTGTATGGGACTTAAATGATGCATGATATATAAATATATCTGCAAGCTCAAAGAAAGTATTACTGATTTTACATGGTCACCCCTCCTTGAAAAATGTTTTTTATTTACTTCGTTCTAGTCTGTAAACAAACATGATTGACTGTAACTTGAAAAGGAGTAGATCAACATGTTGATTTTTTTTCTCACTATCTTGTTTTGGCTAGGATGGTTCTATAATAAAAGCAAGGTTTGAAAACTTTTGTACGTGTATTTTTTTCGGCGCAGGTAGGTCACCTATTGAAACATTCAGTGTTAAGCTCCCAGATACCCCAGTATATCTAAGAAAGTTATCCCTGCCACTTTTGACTCAACAAGTAAAGACCTCTCTGCCTTCCGTGGCGGTACCAGGGCCCATACGTCCCCGACAGCACAGCTCCCCCTTGCAGAGTTACTAGGTGACTGGGTCCCTTAATTTGCTTAGAATGAGAGGGTGGATAGCTCCATCCTAAATGATGCCAGTGATGGAGCCTCAGCTACCGAAGCTGGTACAGAATTCTACAAAGGTAAGGTACGAGGGAAAAAGGTAAACTTATATGTATTCCCTACAGACACGGGAGGCCGAAAGCGTTTGTTTAAATAAAAGGCTGGTTTGGAAAACAGGAGATCATTTGCAAAATATGAGATCCACGATCGTGATAAAAAATACTATTGAGGTGATTCGTTTCCGAAAGAACAATATTTTATAAACTACTAAAGAAATAAACTGGTAGACGATAACGTACACTTCAAAAAGTGGAGTAGTCAATTCTGTAAACTCTGGAGTCACATGAAATGACAAGTTACTAGTCTAATAACGTATATATAATATAATATTCTTTGTGGAGGCATTTACCCAACTGCCACAGAAAATAGCCATGAAATGAGTATTGCTGCTATTTAAGCATAATTCGGTGTATTTAAGAAAAAAATTGTTCAAAATGCATTGGAGAGGAAACAGTGCTGGAAGCCTGTACACTTCAAAAAGTGATAAGTGGTCAATTCTGTAAACTCTGGAGTCACATGAAATGACAAGTTACTAGTCTAATAACGTATATATAATATAATATTCTTTGTGGAGGCATTTACCCAACTGCCACAGAAAATAGCCATAAAATGAGTATTGTTGCTATTTAAGCATAATTCGGTGTATTTAAGAATAAAATTGTTCAAAATGCATTGGAGAGGAAACAGTGATGGAAGCCTTTGTCTGGGTTCCATTCATGAAAGAAGTAATCTTTGCACTTTTCAAAAACATATGGTTTGCGCGGCTTTCATAGTTGAATCTGGAAGCGAAAACTTTTTCGCAAACTTAAAATATTCTTTGTGACTGAACTTTTATTATGCATGAGTAAATTATCATATATGACCTAAATTTCTATTTGGCAATATTTTTGTTACGTCATAAAGAAAAAAAAGGGTTCGGTATTGGTAGCATTGCACTTGATACTGGGAGATGCCGAAATTTATCACTTCTTGACCGAGCGTTTAGTTGCTTTTACCAGGCTTGCTTCCACTGAATACACACCCCATGTTTAATTTCAATAATGAAAATGACAGGTGTGAGGGACTTAAATGATACATGATATATAAATATATCTGCAAGCTCAACGAAAGTATTGCTGATTTTAAATGGTCACCCCTCCTTGAAAAATGTTTTGATTTACTTCATTCTAGTCTGTAAACAAACATGGTTGACTGTAGGTTGAAAAGGAGTAGGTCAACATGTGGATTTTTTTTCTCATTATCTTGTTTTGGCTAGGATGGTTCTATAATAAAAGCAAGGTTTGAAAACTTTTGTATGTGTATTTTTTTCGGCGCAGGTAGGTCACCTATTGAAACATTTAGTGTTAAGCTCCCAGATACCCCAGTATATCTAAGAAAGTTATCCCAGCCACTTTTGGCTCAACAAGTAAAGACCTCTCTGCCTTCCGTGGCGGTACCAGGGCCCATACGTCCCCGACAGCACAGCTTCCCCTTGCAGAGTTACTAGGTGACTGGGCCACTTAATTTGCTTAGAATGAGAGGGTGGATAGCTTCATCCTAAATGATGCCAGTGATGGAACCTCAGCTACAGAAGCTGGTACAGAATTCCACAAAGGTACGGTACGAGGGGAAAAGGTAAACTTATATGTATTCCCTACAGACACGGGAGGCCGAAAGCGTTTGTTTAAATAAAAAGCTGGTTTTGAAAACAGGAGATCATTTGCAAAATATGAGATCCACGATCGTGATAAAAACTAGTATTGAGGTGATTCGTTTCCGAAAGAACAATATTTTATAAACTACTAAAGAAATATACTGTTAGACGATAACGTACACTTCAAAAAGTGATAAGTGGTCAATTCTGTAAACTCTGGGGTCACATGAAATGACAAGTTACTAGTCTAATAACGTATATATAATATAATATTCTTTGTGGGGGCATTTACCCAACTGCCACAGAAAATAGCCATAAAATGAGTATTGCTGCTTTTTAAGCATAATTCGGTTTATTTAAGAATAAAGTTGTTCAAATGCATTGGAGAGGAAACAGTGATGGAAGTCTGTACACTTCAAACAGTGATAAGTGGTCAATTCTTAAACTCTGGAGTCACATGAAATGACAAGTTACAAGTCTAATAACGTATATATAATATTATATTCTTTGTGGAGGCATTTACCCAACTGCCACAGAAAATAGCCATAAAATGAGTATAGCTGCTATTTAAGCATAATTCGGTGTATTTAAGAATAAAATTGATCAAAATGCATTGGAGAGGAAACAGTGATGGAAGCCTGTCTCTGGGTTACATTCATGAAAGTGGTAATCTTTGCACTATTCAAAAACATATGGTTTGCTCGGCTTTCATAGTTGAATCTGGAAGCGAAAACGTTTTCGCAAACTTAAAATATTCTTTGTGACTGAACTTTTATTATGCATGAGTGAATTATCATATATGACCTAAATTTCTATTTGGCAAATTATTTGTTACTTCATAAAGAAAAAAAAGGGTTCGGTATTGGTAGCATTGCACTTGATACTGGGAGATGCCGAAATTTATTACTTCTTGACCGAGCGTTTAGTTGCGTTTACCAGGCTTGCTTCCACTGAATACATACCCCATGTTTAATTTCAATAATGAAAATGACAGGTGTAAGGGACTTAAATGATGCATGATATATAAATATATCTGCACGCTCAACGAAAGTATTGCTGATTTTATATTGTCACACCTTGAAAAATGTTTTTGATTTACTTCTTTCTAGTCTATAAACAAACATGGTTGACTGTAACTTGAAAAGGAGTAGGTCAACATGTGCATTTTTTTTTCTCATTGTCTTGTTTTGGCTAGGATGGTTCTATAATAAAAGCAAGGTTTGAAAACTTTTGTATGTGTATTTTTTTCGGCGCAGGTAGGTCACCTATTAAAACATTTACTGTTAAGCTCCTAGATACACCAGAATATCTAAAAAAGTTATCCCAGCCACTTTTGGCTCAACAAGTAAAGACCTCTCTGCCTTCCGTGGCGGTAACTGGACCCATACGTCCCCGACAGCACAACTCCCCCTTGCAGAGTTACTAGGTGACTGGACCCCTTAATTTGCTTAGAATGAGAGGGTGGATAGCTCCATCCTAAATGATGCTAGTGATGGAGCCTCAGCTACAGAAGCTGGTACAGAATTCCACAAAGGTACGGTACGAGAGAAAAAGGTAAACTTATATGTATTTCCTACAGACACGGGAGGCCGAAAGCGTTTGTTTAAATAATTTGGAAAACAGGAGATCATTTGCAAGAGATGAGATCCACGATCGTGATAAAAAATTGTATTGAGGTGATTCGTTTCCGAAAGAACAATATTTTATAAACTACTAAAGAAATAAACTGTTAGACGATAACGTACACTTCAAAAAGTGATAAGTGGTCAATTCGGTAAACTCTGGAGTCACATGAAATGACAAGTTACTAGTCTAATAACGTATATATAAAATAATATTCTTTGTGGAGGCATTTACCCAACTGCCACAGAAAATAGCCATGAAATGAGTATTGCTGCTATTTAAGCATAATTCGGTGTATTTAAGAATAAAATTGTTCAAAATGCATTGGAGAGGAAACAGTGATGGAAGCCTGTACACTTCAAAAAGTGATGAGTGGTCAACTCTGTAAACTCTGGAGTCACAGGAAATGACAAGTTACGAGTCTAATAACGTATATATAATATAATATTCTTTGTGGAGGCATTTATCCAACTGCCATAGAAAATAGCCATAAAATGAGTATTGCTGCTATTTAAGCATAATTCGGTGTATTTAAGAATAAAATTGTTCAAAATGCATTGGGGAGGAAACAGTGATGGAAGCCTGTGTCTGGGTTCCATTCATGAAAGAGGTAATCTTTGCACTTTTCAAAAACATATGGTTTCCTCGGCTTTCATAGTTGAATCTGGAAGCGAAAACTTTTTCGCAAACTTAAAATATTAGTTGTGACTGAACTTTTATTATGCATGAGTAAATTATCATATATGACCTTAATTTCTATTTGGCAATATTTTTGTTACGTCATAAAGAAAAAAAAGGGTTCGGTATTTGTAGCATTGCACTTGATACTGGGAGATGCCGAGATTTATCACTTCTTGGCCGAGCGTTTAGTTGCGTTTACCAGGCTTGCTTCCACTGAATACATACCCCATGTTTAATTTCAATAATGAAAATGACAGGTGTAAGGGACTTAAATGGTGCATGATATATAAATATATCTGCAAGCTCAACGAAAGTATTGCTGATTTTATATGGTCACCCCTCCTTGAAAAATGTTTTATTTACTTCGTTCTAGTCTGTAAACAAACATGGTTGACTGTAACTTAAAAAGGAGTAGGTCAACATGTGGATTTTTTTCTCATTATCTTGTTTTGGCTAGGATGGTTCTATTATAAAAGAAAGGTTTAAAAACTTTTGTATGTGTTTTTTTTTTCGGCGCAGGTAGGTCACCTATTGAAACATTTGGTGTTAAGCTCCCAGATACCCCAGTATATCTAAGAAAGTTATCCCAGCCACTTTTCGCTCAACAAGCAAAGACCTCTCTGCCTTCCGTGGCGGTACCAGGGCCCATACGTCCCCGACAGCACAGCTCCCCCTTGCAGAATTACTAGGTGACTGGGCCCCTTAATTTGCTTAGAATGAGAGGGTGGATAGCTCCATCCTAAATGATGCCAGTGATGGAGCCTCAGCTACAGAAGCTGGTACAGAATTCCACAAAGGTACGGTACGAGGGAAAAAGGTAAACTTATATGTATTCCCTACAGAGATGGGAGGCCGAAAGCGTTTGTTTAAATAAAAGGCTGGTTTGGAAAACAGGAGATCATTTGCAACACATGAGATCCACGATCGTGATAAAAATAGTATTGAGGTGATTCGTTTCCGAAAGAACAATATTTTATAAACTACTAAAGAAATAAACTGTTAGACGATAACGTACACTTCAAAAAGTGATAAGTGGTCAATTCTGTAAACTCTGGAGTGACATGAAATGACAAGTTACTAGTCTAATAACGTGTATAAAATATAATATTCTTTGTGGAGGCATTTACCCAACTGCCACAGAAAATAGCCATAAAATGAATATTGCTGCTATTTAAGCATAATTCGGTGAATTTAAGAATAAAATTGTTCAAAATGCATTGGAGAGGAAACAGTGATGGAAGCCTGTACACTTCAAAAAGTGAAAAGTGGTCAATTCTGTAAACTCTGGAGTCACATGAAATGACAAGTTACTAGTCTAATAACGTATATATAATATAATATGCTTTGTGGAGGCATTTACCCAACTGCCACATAAAATGAGTAGTGCTGCTATTTAAGCATAATTCGGTGTATTTAAGAATAAAATTGTTCAAAATGCATTAGAGAGGAAACAGTGATGGAAGCATGTCTCTGGGTTCCATTCATGAAAGAGGTAATCTTTGCACTTTTCAAAAACATATGGTTTGCTCGGCTTTCGTAGTTGAATCTGGAAGCGAAAACTTTTTCGCAAACTTAAAATATTCTTTGTGACTGAACTTTTATTATGCATGAGTACATTATCATATATGACCTAAATTTCTATTTGCGGAATATTTTTGTTACGTCATAAAGAAAAAAAAGGGTTCGGTATTGGTAGCATTGCACTTGATACTGGGAGATGCCGAAATTTATCACTTCTTGACCGAGCGTTTAGTTGCGTTTACCAGGCTGCTTCCACAGAATACATACCCCATGTTTAATTTCAATAATGAAAATGACAGGTGTAAGGGACTTAAATGATGCATGATATATAAATATATCTGCAAGATCAACGAAAGTATTGCTGATTTTAGATGGTCTCCCCTCCTTGAAAAATGTTTTTGATTTACGTCATTCTAGTCTGTAAACAAATATGGTTGACTGTAACTTGAAAAGGAGTAGTTCAACATGTGGATTTTTTTTCTCATTATCTTGTTTTGGCTAGGATGGTTCTATAGTAAAAGCAAGGTTTGAAAACTTTTGTATGTGTATTTTTTTCGGCGCAGGTAGGTCACCTATTGAAACATTTAGTGTTAAGCTCCCAGATACCCCAGTATATCTAAGAAAGTTATCCCAGCCACTTTTCGCTCAACAAGTAAAGACCTCTCTGCCTTCCGTGGCGGTACCAGGGCCCATACGTCCCCGACAGCACAGCTCCCCCTTGCAGAATTACTAGGTGACTGGGCCCCTTAATTTGCTTAGAATGAGAGGGTGGATAGCTCCATCGTAAATGATGCCAGTGATGGAGCCTCAGCTACAGAAGCTGGTACAGAATTCCACAAAGGTACGGTACGAGGGAAAAAGGTAAACTTATATGTATTCCCTACAGACACGGGAGGCCGAAAGCGTTTGTTTAAATAAAAGGCACGTTTGGAAAACAGGAGATCATTTGCAAAATATGAGATCCACGATCGTGATAAAAAATAGTATTGAGGTGATTCGTTTCCGAAAGAACAATATTTTATAAACTACTAAAAAAATAAACTGTTAGACGATAACGTACACTTCAAAAAGTGATAAGTGGTCAATTCTGTAAATTCTGGAGTCACATGAAATGACAAGTTTCTTGTCTAATAACGTATATATAATATAATTTTCTTTGTGGAGGCATTTACCCAACTGCCACAGAAAATAGCCATAAAATGAGTATTGCTGCTATTTAAGCATAATTCGGTGTATTTAAGAATAAAATTGTTCAAAATGCATTGGAGAGGAAAAAGTGATGGAAGCCTGTACACTTCAAAAAGTGAAAAGTGATCAATTCTGTAAACTCTGGAGTCAAATGAAATGACAAGTTACTAGTCTAATAACGTATATATAATATAATACTCTTTGTGGAGGCATTTACCCAACTGCGACAGAAAATAGCCATGACATGAGTATTGCTGCTATTTAAGCATAATTCGGTGTATTTAAGAATAACTTTGTTCAAAATGCATTGGAGAGGAAACAGTGATGGAAGCCTGTGTCTGGGTTCCATTCATGAAAGAGGTAATCTTTGCACTTTTCAAAAACATATGGTTTGCTCGGCTTTCATAGTTGAATCTGGAAGCGAAAACTTTTTCGCAAACTTAAAATATTCTTTGTGACTGAACTTTAATTATGCATGAGTAAATTATCATATAAGACCTAAATTTCTATTTGGCAATATTTCTGTTACTTCATATAGAAAAAAAGGGTTCGGTATTGGTAGCATTGCACTTGATACTGGGAGATGCCGAAATTTATCACTTCTTGACCAAGCGTTAAGTTGCGTTTACCAGGCTTGCTTCCACTGAATACACATCACATGTTTAATTTCAATAATGAAAATGACAGGTGTGAGGGACTTAAATGATACATGATATATAAATATATCTGCAAGCTCAACGAAAGTATTGCTGATTTTAAATGGTCACCCCTCCTTGAAAAATGTTTTTATTTACTTCGTTCTAGTCTGTAAACAAACATGGTTGACTGTAACTTGAAAAGGAGAAAATCAACATGTGGATTTTTTTCTCATTATCTTATTTTGGCTAGGATGGTTCTATAATGAAAGAAAGGTTTGAAAACTTTTGTATGTGTATTTTTTTCGGCGCAGGTAGGTCACCTATTAAAACATTTAGTGTTAAGCTCCCAGATACCCCAGTATATCTAAGAAAGTTATCCCAGCCACTTTTCGCTCAACAAGTAAAGACCTCTCTGCCTTCCGTGGCGGTACCAGGGCCCATACGTCCCCGACAGCACAGCTCCCCCTTGCAGAATTACTAGGTGACTGGGCCCCTTAATTTGCTTAGAATGAGAGGGTGGATAGCTCCATCCTAAATGATGCTAGTGATGGAGCCTCAGCTACAGAAGCTGGTACAGAATTCCACAAAGGTACGGTACGAGGGAAAAAGGTAAACTTATATGTATTCCCTACAGACACGGGAGGCCGAAAGCGTTTGTTTAAATAAAAGGCTGGTTTGGAAAACAGGAGATCATTTGCAAAATATGAGATCCACGATCGTGATAAAAATAGTATTGAGGTGATTCGTTTCCGAAAGAACAATATTTTATAAACTACTAACGAAATAAACTGTTAGACGATAACGTACACTTCAAAAAGTGATAAGTGGTCAATTCTGTAAACTCTGGAGTCACATGAAATGACAAGTTACTAGTCTAATAACGTATATATAATATAATATTCTTTGTGGAGGCATTTACCCAACTGCCAAAGAAAATAGCCTTAAAATGAGTATTGCTGCTATTTAAGCATAATTCGGTGTATTTAAGAATAAAATTGTTCAAAATGCATTAGAGAGGAAACAGTGATGGAAGCCTGTCTCTGTGTTCCCTTCATGAAAGAGGTAATCTTTTCACTTTTCACAAACATATGGTTTGCTCGGCTTTCATAGTTGAATCTGGAAACGAAAACCTTTTCGCAAACTTTAAATATTCTTTGTGACTGAATTTTTATTATGCATGAGTACATTATCATATATGACCTAAATTTCTATTTGGGGAATATTTTTGTTACGTCATAAAGAAAAAAAAAAGGTTCGGTATTGGTAGCATTGCACTTGATACTGGGAGATGCCGAAATTTATCACTTCTTGACCGAGCGTTTAGTTGCGTTTACCAGGCTTGCTTCCACTGAATACATAAATTTCAATAATGAAAATGACAGGTGTAAGGGACTTAAATGATGCATGATATATAAATATATCTGCAAGCTCAACGAAAGTATTGCTGATTTTATATGGTCTCCCCTCCTTGAAAAATGTTTTTGATTTACTTCGTTCTAGTCTGTAAACAAACATGGTAGACTGTAACTTGAAAAGGAGTAGTCAACATGTGGATTTTTTTCCTCATCTTGTTTTGGCTAGGATGGTTCTATAATAAAAGCAAGGTTTGAAAACTTTTGTATGTGTATTTTTTTCGGCGCAGGTAGGTCACCTATTGAAACATTTAGTGTTAAGCTCCCAGATACCCCAGTATATCTAAAAGAGTTATCCCAGCCACTTTTGGCTCAACAAGTAAAGACCTCTCTGCCTTCCGTGGCGGTACCAGGGCCCATACGTCCCCGACAGCACAGCTCCCCCTTGCAGAGTTACTATGTGACTGGACCCCTTAATTTGCTTAAAATGAGAGGGTTGATAGCTCCATCCTAAATGATGCCAGTGATGGAGCCTCAGCTACAGAAGCTGGTACAGAATTCCACAAAGGTACGGTACGAGAGAAAAAGCTAAACTTATATATATTCCCTACAGACACAGGAGGCCGAAAGCGTTTGTTTAAATAATTTGGAAAACAGGAGATCATTTGCAAAATATGAGATCCACGATCGTGATAAAATGAGTATTGAGGTGATTCGTTTCCGAAAGAACAATATTTTATAAACTACTAAAGAAATAAACTGTTAGACGATAACGTACACTTCAAAAAGTGATAAGTGGTCAATTCTGTAAACTCTGGAGTCACATGAAATGACAAGTTACTAGTCTAATAACGTATATATAATATAATATTCTTTGTGGAGGCATTTACCCAACTGCCACACAAAATAGCCATGAAATGAGTATTGCTGCTATTTAAGCCTAATTCGGTGTATTTAAGAATAAAATTGTTCAAAATGCATTGGAGAGGAAACAGTGATGGAAGCCTGTACTCTTCAAAAAGTGATAAGTGGTCAATTCTGTAAACTCTGGAGTCACATGAAATGACAAGTTACTAGTCTAATAACGTATATATAATATAATATTCTTTGTGGAGGCATTTACCCAACTGCCACAGAAAATAGCCATAAAATGAGTATTGCTGCTATTTAAGCATAATTCGGTGCATTTAAGAATAACATTGTTCAAAATGCATTGGAGAGGAAACAGTGATGGAAGCCTGTGTCTGGGTTCCATTCATGAAAGTGGTAATCTTTGCACTTTTCAAAAACATATGGTTTGCTCGGCTTTCATAGTTGAATCTGGAAGCGAAAACTTTTTTCGCAAACTTAAAATATTCTTTGTGACTGAACTTTTATTATGCATGAGTAAAATAGCATATATGGCCTAAATTTCTATTTGGGGAATATTTTTGTTGCGTCATAAAGAAAAAAGGGTTCGGTATTGGTAGCATTGCACTTGATACTGGGAGATGCCGAAATTTATCACTTCTTGACCAACCGTTTAGTTGCGTTTACCAGGCTTGCTTCCACTGAATACACACCACATGTTTAATTTCAATAATGAAAATGACAGGTGTAAGGGATTTAAATGATGCATGATATATAAATATATCTGCAAGCTCAACGAAAGTATTGCTGATTTTATATGGTCACCCCTCCTTGAAAAATGTTTTTTATTTACTTCGTTCTAGTCTGTTCACAAACATGGTTGACTGTAACTTGAAAAGGAGTAGATCAACATGTGCATTTTTTTTCTCATTATCTTGTTTTGGCTAGGATGGTTCTATAATAAAAGCAAGGTTTGAAAACTTTTGTATGTGTATTTTTTTCGGCGCAGGTAGGTCACCTATTGAAACATTTAGTGGTAAGCTCCCAGATACCCCAGTATATCTAAGAAGGTTATCCCAGCCACTTTTCGCTCAACAAGTAAAGACCTCTCTGCCTTCCGCGGCGGTACCAGGGCCCATACGTCCCCGACAGCACAGCTCCCCCTTGCAGAGTTACTGGGTGACTGGGCCCCTTAATTTGCTTAGAATGAGAGGGTGGATAGCTCCATCCTAAATGATGCCAGTGATGGAGCCTCAGCTACAGAAGCTGGTACAGACTTCCACAAAGGTACGGTACGAGGGAAAAAGGTAAACTTATATGTATTCCCTACAGACACGGGAGGCCGAAAGCGTTTGTTTAAATAAAAGGCTGGTTTGGAAAACAGGAGATCATTTGCAAAATATGAGATCCACGATCGTGATAAAAAATAGTATTGAGGTGATTAGTTTCCGAAAGATCAATATTTTATAAACTACTAAAGAAATAAACTGTTAGACGATAACGTACACTTCAAAAAGTGATAAGTGGTCAATTCTGTAATTTCTGGAGTCACACGAAATGACAAGTTACTAGTCTAAAAACGTATTTATAATATAATATTCTTTGTGGAGGCATTTACCCAACAACCACAAAAAAAATAGCCATAAAATGAGTATTGCTGCTATTTAAGCATAATTCGGTGTAGTTAAGAATAAAATTGTTCAAAATGCATTGGAGAGGAAACAGTGATGGAAGCCTGTACACTTCAAACAGTGATAAGTGGTCAATTCTGTAAACTCTTGAGTCACATGAAATGACAAGTTACTAGTCTAAAAACGTATATATAATATAATATTCTTTGTGGAGGCATTTACCCAACAGCCACAAAACATAGCCATAAAATGAGTATTGCTGCTATTTAAGCATAATTCGTTGTATTTAAGAATAAAATTGTTAAAAATGCATTGGAGAGGAAACAGTGATGGAAGCCTGTGTCTGGGTTCCATTCAAGAAAGTGGTAATCTTTGCACTTTTCAAAAACATATGGTTTGCTCGGCTTTCATAGTTGAATCTGGAAGCGAAAACTTTTTTCGCAAACTTAAAATATTCTTTGTGACTGAACTTTTATTATGCATGAGTAAATTATCATATATGACCTAAATTTCTATTTGGCAATATTTTGTTACGTAATAAAGAAAAAAAAGGGTTCGGTATTGGTAGCATTGCACTTGATACTGGGAGATGCCGAAATTTATCACTTCTTGACCGAGCGTTAAGTTGCGTTTACCAGTCTTGCTTCCACTGAATACATAACCCATGTTTAATTTCAATAATGAAATGACAGGTGTAAGGGACTTAAATGATGCATGATATATAAATATATCTGCAAGCTCAACGAAAGTATTACTGATTTTATATGGTCACCCCTCCTTGAAAAATGTTTTTTATTTACTTCGTTCTAGTCTGTAAACAAACATGGTTGACTGTAACTTGAAAAGGAGTAGATCAACATGTGGATTTTTTTTCTCACTATCTTGTTTTGGCTAGGATGGTTCTATAATAAAAGCAAGCTTTGAAAACTTTTGTACGTGTATTTTTTTCGGCGCAGGTAAGTCACCTATTGAAACATTTAGTGTTAAGCTCCCAGATACCCCAGTATATCTAAGAAAGTTATCCCTGCCACTTTTGACTCAACAAGTAAAGACCTCTCTGCCTTCCGTGGCGGTACCAGGGCCCATACGTCCCCGACAGCACAGCTCCCCCTTGCAGAGTTACTAGGTGACTGGGCCCCTTAATTTGCTTAGAATGAGAGGGTGGATAGCTCCATCCTAAATGATGCCAGTGATGGAGCCTCAGCTACCGAAGCTGGTACAGAATTCTACAAAGGTACGGTACGAGGGAAAAAGGTAAACTTATATGTATTCCCTACAGACACGGGAGGCCGAAAGCGTTTGTTTAAATAAAAGGCTGGTTTGGAAAACAGGAGATCATTTGCAAAATATGAGATCCACGAGCGTGATAAAAAATAGTATTGAGGTGATTCGTTTCCGAAAGAACAATATTTTATAAACTACTAAAGAAATAAACTGTAAGACGATAACGTACACTTCAAAAAGTGATAAGTGGTGAATTCTGTAAACTCTGGAGTCACATGAAATGACAAGTTACTAGTCTAATTACGTATATATAATATAATATTCTTTGTGGAGGCATTTACCCAACTGCCACAGAAAATAGCCATAAAATGAATATTGCTGCTATTTAAGCATAATTCGGTGTATTTAAGAATACAATTGTTCAAAATGCATTGGAGAGGAAACAGTGATGGAAGCCTGTACTCTTCAAAAAGTGATAAGTGGTCAATTCTGTAAACTCTGGAGTCACATGAAATGACAAGTTACTAGTCTAATAACGTATATATAATATAATATTTTTTGTGGAGGCATTTACCCAACTGCCACAGAAAATGGCCATAAAATGAGTATTGCTGCTATTTAAGCATAATTCGGTGTATTTAAGAATAACATTGTTCAAAATGCATTGGAGAGGAAACAGTGATGGAAGCCTGTGTCTGGGTTCCATTCATGAACGAGGTAATCTTTACACTTTTCAAAAACATATGGTTTGCTCGGCTTTCATAGTTGAATCTGAAAGTGAAAACTTTTTCGCAAACTTAAAATATTCTTTGTGACTGAACTTTCATTATGCATGAGTAAAATATCATATATGACCTAAATTTCTATTTGGCAATATTTTTGTTACGTCATAAAGAAAAAAAGGGTTCGGTATTGGTAGCATTGCACTTGATACTGGGAGATACCGAAATTTATCACTTCTTGACCAAGCGTTTAGTTGCGTTTACCAGGCTGCTTCCACTGAAAACACACCCAAAGTTTAATTTCAATAATGAAAATGACAGGTGTAAGGGATTTAAATGATGCATGATATATAAATATATCTGCAAGCTCAACGAAAGCTTTGCTGATTTTTTATGGTCACCCCTCCTTGAAAAATGTTTTTTATTTACTTCGTTCTGGTCTGTTCACAAACATGGTTGACTGTAACTTAAAAAGGAGTAGATCAACATGTGGATTTTTTTCTCATTATCTTGTTTTGGCTAGGATGGTTCTATAATAAAAGCAAGCTTTGAAAACTTTTGTATATGTATTTTTTTTAGGGCAGGTAGGTCACCTATTGAAACATTTAGTGTTAAGCTCCCAGATACCCCAGTATATCTAAGAAAGTTATCCCAGCCACTTTTCGCTCAACAAGTAAAGACCTCTCTGCCTTCCGTGGCGGTAACAGACCCCATACGTCCCCGACAGCACAGCTCCCACTTGCAGAGTTACTGGGTGACTGGGCCCCTTAATTTGCTTAGAATGAGAGGGTGGATAGCTCCATCCCAAATGATGCCAGTGATGGAGCCTCAGCTACAGAAGCTGGTACAGACTTCCACAAAGGTACGGTACGAGGGAAAAAGGTAAACTTATATGTATTCCCTACAGACACGGGAGGCAGAAAGCGTTTGTTTAAATAAAAGGCTGGTTTGGAAAACAGGAGATCATTTGCAAAATATGAGATCCTCGATCGTGATAAAAAATAGTATTGAGGTGATTCGTTTCCGAAAGATCAATATTGTATAAACTACTAAAGAAATAAACTGTTAGACGATAACGTACACTTCAAAATGTGATAAGTGGTTAATTCTGTAAACTCTGGAGTCACATGAAATGACAAGTTACTAGTCTAATAACGTATATATAATATAATATTCTTTGTGGAGGCATTTACCCAACTGCCACAGAAAATAGCCATAAAATGAGTATTGCTGCTATTTAAGCATAATTCGGTGTATTTAAGAATAAAATTGTTCAAAATGCATTGGAGAGGAAACAGTGATGGAAGCCTGTACACTTCAAACAGTGATAAGTGGTCAATTCTGTAAACTCTTGAGTCACATGAAATGACAAGTTACTAGTCTAAAAACGTATATATAATATAATATGCTTTGTGGAGGCATTTACCCAACAGCCACAAAAATAGCCATAAAATGAGTATTGCTGCTATTTAAGCATAATTCGGTGTATTTAAGAATAAAATTGTTCAAAATGCATTGGAGAGGAAACAGTGATGGAAGCCTTTGTCTGGGTTCCATTCATGAAAGGGGTAATCTTTGCACTTTTCAAAAACATATGGTTTGCTCGGCTTTCATAGTTGAATCTGGAAGCGAAAACTTTTTCGCAAACTTAAAATATTCTTTCTGACTGAACTTTTATTATGCATGAGTAAATTATCATATAAGACCTAAATTTCTATTTGGCAATATTTTTGTTACGTCATAAAGACAAAAGTTTCGGTATTGGTAGCATTGCACTTGATACTGGGAGATGCCGAAATTTATCACTTCTTGACCGAGCGTTTAGTTGCGTTTACCAGGCTTGCTTCCACTGAATACATAACCCATGTTTAATTTCAATAATGAAATGACAGGTGTAAGGGACTTAAATGATGCATGATATATAAATATATCTGCAACCTCAACGACAGTATTACTGATTTTACATGGTCATCCCCTCCTTGCAAAATGTTTTATTTACTTCGTTCTAGTCTGTAAACAAACATGGTTGACTGTAACTTGAAAAGGAGTAGATCAACATGTGGATTTTTTATCTCACTATCTTGTTTTGGCTAGGATGGTTCTATAATAAAAGCAAGGTTTGAAAACTTTTGTACGTGTATTTTTTTCGGCGCAGGTAAGTCACCTATTGAAACATTTAGTGTTAAGCTCCCAGATACCCCAGTATATCTAAGAAAGTTATCCCAGCCACTTTTCGCTCAACAAGTAAAGACCTCTCTGCCTTCCGTGGCGGTACCAGGGCCCATACGTCCCCGACAGCACAGCTCCCCCTTGCAGAGTTACTAGGTGACTGGGCCCCTTAATTTGCTTAGAATGAGAGGGTGGATAGCTCCATCCTAAATGATGCCAGTGATGGAGCCTCAGCTACCGAAGCTGGTACAGAATTCTACAAAGGTACGGTACGAGGGAAAAAGGTAAACTTATATGTATTCCCTACAGACACGGGAGGCCGAAAGCGTTTGTTTAAATAAAAGGCTGGTTTGGAAAACAGGAGATCATTTGCAAAATATGAGATCCACGATGGTGATAAAAAATAGTATTGAGGTGATTCGTTTCCGAAAGAACAATATTTTATAAACTACTAAAGAAATAAACTGTAAGACGATAACGTAAGCTTCAAAAAATGATAAGTGGTCAATTCTGTAAACTCTGGAGTCACATGAAATGACAAGTTACTAGTCTAATAACGTATATATAATATAATATTCTTTGTGGAGGCATTTACCCAACTGCCACAGAAAATAGCCGTGAAATGATTATTGCTGCTATTAAAGCATAATTCGGTGTATTTAAGAATAAAATTGTTCAAAATGCATTGGAGAGGAAACAGTGATGGAAGCCTGTACTCTTCAAAAAGTGATAAGTGATCAATTCTGTAAACTCTTGAGTCACATGAAATGACAAGTTACTAGTCTAATAACGTATATATATTATAATATTCTTTGTGGAGGCATTTACCCAACTGCCACAGAAAATAGCCATAAAATGAGTATTGCTGCTATTTAAGCATAATTCGGTGTATTTAAGAATAACATTGTTCAAAATGCATTGGAGAGGAAACAGTGATGGAAGCCTGTGTCTGGGTTCCATTCATGAAAGAGGTAATCTTTGCACTTTTCAAAAACATATGGTTTGCTCGGCTTTCATAGTTGAATCTGGAAGTGAAAACTTTTTCGCAAACTTAAAATATTCTTTGTGACTGAACTTTTATTATGCATGAGTAAAATATCATATATGACCTAAATTTCTATTTGGCAATATTTTTGTTACGTCATAAAGAAAAAAAGGGTTCGGTATTGGTAGCATTGCACTTGATACTGGGAGATGCCGAAATTTATCACTTCTTGACCAAGCGTACAGTTGCGTCTACCAGGCTTGCTTCCACTGAATACACGCCCAATGTTTAATTTCAATAATGAAAATGACAGGTGTAAGGGACTTAAATGATGCATGATGTATAAATATATCTGCAAGCTCAACGAAAGTATTGCTGATTTTATATGGTCACCCCTCCTTGAAAAATGTTTTTATTTACTTCATTCTAGTCTGTTCACAAACATGGTTGACTGTAACTTGAAAAGGAGTAGTTCAACATGTGGATTTTTTTTTCTCATTATCTTGTTTTGGCTAGGATGGTTCTATAATAAAAGCAAGGTTTGAAAACTTTTGTATGTGTATTTTTTTCGCGCAGGTAGGTCACCTATTGAAACATTTAGTGTTAAGCTCCCAGATACCCCAGTATATCTAAGAAAGTTATCCCAGCCACTTTTCGCTCAACAAGTAAAGACCTCTCTGCCTTCCGTGGCGGTACCAGGGCCCATACGTCCCCGACAGCACAGCTCCCCCTTGCAGAGTTACTAGGTGACTGGGCCCCTTAATTTGCTTAGAATGAGAGGGTGGATAGCTCCATCCCAAATGATGCCAGTGATGGAGCCTCAGCTACAGAAGCTGGTACAGACTTCCACAAAGGTACGGTACGAGGGAAAAAAGGTAAACTTATATGTATTCCCTACAGACACGGGAGGCCGAAAGCGTTTGTTTAAATAAAAGGCTGGTTTGGAAAACAGGAGATCATTTGCAAAATATGAGATCCACGATCGTGATAAAAAATAGTATTGAGGTGATTCGTTTCCGAAAGATCAGTATTTCATAGACTACTAAAGAAATAAACTGTTAGACGATAACGTACACTTCAAAAAGTGATAAGTGGTCAATTCTGTAAACTCTGGAGTCACATGAAATGACAAGTTACTAGTCTAATAACGTATATATAATATAATATTCTTTGTGGAGGTATTTACCCAACTGCCACAGAAAATAGCCATAAAATGAGTATTGCTGCTATATAAGCATAATTCGGTGTATTTAAGAATAAAATTGTTTAAAATACATTGGAGAGGAAACAGTGATGGAAGCCTGTATACTTCAAACAGTGATAAGTGGTCACTTCTGTAAACTCTTGAGTCACATGAAATGACAAGTAACTAGTCTAAAAACGTATATATAATATAATATTCTTTGTGGAGGCATTTACCAAACAGCCACAAAAAATAGCCATAACATGAGTATTGCTGCTATTTAAGCATAATTCGGTGTATTTAAGAATAAAATTGTTCAAAATGCATTGGAGAGGAAACAGTGATGGAAGCCTGTGTCTGGGTTCCATTCATGAAAGGGGTAATCTTTGCACTTTTCAAAAGATATGGTTTGCTCGGCTTTCATAGTTGAATCTGGAAGCGAAAACTTTTTCGCAAACTTTAAATATTCTTTGTGACTGAACTTTTAGTATGCATGAGTAAATTATCATATATGACCTAAATTTCTTTTTGGCAATATTTTTGTTACGTCATAAAGAAAAAAAGGTTCGGTATTGGTAGCATTGCACTTGATACTGGGAGATGCCGAAATTTATCACTTCTTGACCGAGCGTTAAGTTGCGTTTACCAGGCTTGCTTCCACTGAATACATAACCCATATTAATTTCAATAATGAAATGACAGGTGTAAGGGACTTAAATGATGCATGATATATAAATATATCTGCAAGCTCAACGAAAGTATTACTGATTTTATATGGTAACCCCTCCTAAGGAGTAGATCAACATGTGGATTTTTTCTCTCACTATCTTGTTTTGGCTAGGATGGTTCTGTAATAAAAGCAAGGTTTGAAAACTTTTGTACGTGTATTTTTTTTCGGCGCGGGTAGGTCACCTATTGAAACATTTAGTGTTAAGCTCCCAGATACCCCAGTATATCTAAGAAAGTTATCCCAGCCACTTTTGGCTCAACAAGTAAAGACCTCTCTGCCTTCAGTGGCGGTGCCAGGGCCCATACGTCCCCGACAGCACAGCTCCCCCTTGCAGAGTTACTAGGTGACTGGGCCCCTTAATTTGCTTAGAATGAGAGGGTGGATAGCTCCATCCTAAATGATGCCAGTGATGGAGCCTCAGCTACAGAAGCTGGTACGGAATTCTACAAAGGTACGGTTCGAGGGAAAAAGGTAAACTTATATGTATTTCCTACAGACAAGGGAGGCCGAAAGCGTTTGTTTAAATAAAAGGCTGGTTTGGAAAACAGGAGATCATTTGCAAAATATGAGATCCACGATCGTGATAAAAAATAGTATTGAGGTGATTCGTTTCCGAAAGAACAATAGTGTATAAACTACTAAAGAAATAAACTGTAAGACGATAACGTACACTTCAAAAAGTGATAAGTGGTCAATTCTGTAAACTCTGGAGTCACATGAAACGACAAGTTACTAGTCTAATAACGTATATATAATGCATCTTTCATTCTTTGATGTGCAGAGTGATCGAGCATGAAAACGTGACACATACACGGTACAAATATATATTTAAGACATAGATGAGGTTATCTTACGTCCAGTGTGCGGCCCAACAGCGCAGGGTGATACACGTACAAATGTAGCATAGTAGTAATTTGTGATAGGAAAGGTTTTAAGGGATAGATCTCCAGTAATAAATTTTGTAATAAAAAAGAAATGTAATTTTGTAAAATGCATTTGAACAAATGTATTCACAAAATAATACCGGTTGAAAGGACGATTATCCTGTATGTTGGAGGCATTTACCCAACTGCCACAGAAAATAGCCATAAAATGAGTATTGCTGCTTTTAAGCATAATTCGGTGTATTTAAGAATAAAATTGTTCAAAATGCATTGGAGAGGAAACAGTGATGGAAGCCTGTGTCTGGGTTCCATTAATGAAAGAGGTAAACTTTGCACTTTTCAAAAACATATGGTTTGCTCGGCTTTCATAGTTGAATCTGGAAGCGAAAACTTTTTCGCAAACTTAAAATATTCTTTGTGACTGAACTTTTATTATGCATGAGTAAATTATCATATATGACCTAAATTTCTATTTGACAATATTTTTGTTACGTCATAAAGAAAACAAGGGTTCGGTATTGGTAGCATTGCACTTGATACTGGGAGATGCCTGAATTTATCACTTCTGGACCGAGCGTTTAGTTGCGTTCTGAATACCAGGCTTGCTTCCACTGAATACATACCCCATGTTTAATTTCAATAATAAAAATGACAGGTGTAAAGGACTTAAATGATGCATGATATATAAATAAATCTGCAAGCTCAACGAAAGTATTGCTGATTTTATATGGTCACCCCTCCTTGAAAAAATGTTTTTTTTTTATTTACTTCGTTCTAGTCTGTAAACAAACATGGTTGACTGTAACTTGAAAAGGAGTAGATCAACATTTGGATTTTTTTTCTCATTATCTTGTTTTGGCTAGGATGGTTCTATAATAAAAGCAAGGTTTGAAAACTTTTGTATATGTAGTTTTTTTCGGCGCAGGTAGGTCACCTATTGAAAAATTTAGTGTTAAGCTCCCAGTTATCCCAGTATATCTAAGCAAGTTATCCCAGCCACTTTTGGCTCAACAAGTTAAGACCTCTCTGCCTTCCGTGGCGGTACCCTGGCCCATACGTCTCCGACAGCACAGCTCCCCCTTGCAGAGTACTAGGTGACTGGGCCCCTTAACTTGCTTAGAATGAGAGGGTGGATAGCTCCATCCTAAATGATGCCAGTGATGGAGCCTCAGCTGCAGAAGCTGGTACAGAATTCAGCAAAGGTACGGTACGAGGGAAAAAGCTATCATTTAAAGAATAAGATGATGGTGAAAACTGTCTTAACTTCCTGGAGTGTGTAGCTCTGGTCCTTGCTGTGACTGGGGTCAAGTAATCAGCGGCAGGTATATCAACAAGGTCCTGAACCACTTTGTACACTAGGGTGAGCTGATTCTTTGACCGTCTGGTTTCCAGGGGTTCCTACTGTAGTTGATCGAGCATGGATGATACATTTGGACCGAGCGTTTAGTTGCGTTCTAAATACCAGACTTGTTTCTACTGGATATGTATTCCATGTTTTATTTCAATGTGAGAAAATGACAGGTGAAAGGGACTAAATATAATGCATGTTTTATAAATATATCTGCAAGCTCAAAGAAATTATTTCTGATTTAATATGGTCACCCCTCCTTGAAAAATGTTGTTTTTATTTACTTCTAGTCGGTAAACAAACATGGTTGACTTTAACTTGAAAAGGAGCAGATCAATATGTGGACTTTTTTCTCATTAACTTGTTAGGCTAGGAAGGTTCTATAAAAAGCAAGGTTTGAAAAGTTTTGCATGTGTAGTTTTTGTGGACGCAGGTAAGTCGCCTACGGAAATATTTAGTGTTAAGCGCCCAGTAATGAAGATAGAAATGTCAGCAGCACTGTCCTTCTTTAGTCATTGTAGTTCTATCCAGTTCTGTTTTATAAAATGTATCTTCATCGCATGCACTTTGCAATTGATAATGTAGAAATGTGATGTGAGTGCGAGTTTAGGTCTAACTGGGTGTATTTGATAAGTTTTTGCCTTTGATCTATGTTCTTGGGAGGGGGTGTACCTTAAAGCCATGTAAATTATTTTTTAACTGATGTGTTTAGAAAAAAGACGGGCAGTATTTGCATTTGCAGAAACACAAGAAATACAAGAAAGAATCTACTTCATCTCGAATATAAGAGTAAGGTTTCATGGCACTAGGACAATGTCGCAAACCAAATCAAAGCTTCAAACTTGTCTCTCCGAAACAGCCCGCTGCACTATCCCGATAAATTTTCTCATCCGTAATATGTTTTAATTATTGTATTCATGTCAAAAGGCTGTAAACAGGGAATTTCATCCCCATTCACTACAGCAGGAAAGTGACCTGTATATTTATTGCCTACAGACACGGGTGGCCGAAACAGTTTGTTTAAATAAAAGACACGGGAGGCCGAAACAGTTTGTTTAAATAAAAGGCTGGTTTGGAAAACAGGAGATCCTTTGCAAAATATGAGAGCCACGATCGTGATAAAAAATAGTAATGAAGTGATTCATTTCCGAAAGAACAAGATTTTATAAACTACTAAAGAAATAAACTGTTAGACGATAACGTACACTTCAAAAATTCTATAAACTCTGGAGTCAAATGAAATGACAAGTTACTAGTCTAATAACGTATATATAATGCATTTTTCATTCTTTGATGTGAAAAGTGATGGAGCATGAAAATGTGACACATACTCGGTACAAATATCTATGTTAGACACAGATGAGGTTATCTTACGTCCAGTGTGCGGCCCAACACCGCAGGATGATACACGTACAAATGTAGCATGGCAGTAACTTGTGATAGGAAAGATTTTAAAGGATAAATCTTGAGTAATAAATTTTGTAATAAAAAAGAAATGTAATTTTGTAAAATGCATTTGAACAAATTTATTGACAAAATAATACCGGTTGAACGGACGATTGTTCTGTATGTTGGAGACATTTACCCAACTGCCACAGAAAATAGCCATAAAATGAGTATTGCTGCTATTTAAGCATAATTCTGTGCATTTTAGAATAAAATTGTTCAAAATGCATTGGAGAGGAAACAGTGATGGAAGCCTGTGTCTGGGTTCCATTTATGAAAGAGGTAAACTTTGCACTTTTCAAAAACATATGGTTTGCTCGGCTTTCATATTTGAATCTGGAAGCGACAACTTTTTCGCAAACTTAAAATATTCTTTGTGACTGAACTTTTATTATGCATGAGTAAATTATCATATATGACCTAAATTTCTATTTGGCAATATTTTGTTACGTCATAAAGAAAAAATAGGCTCGGTATTGGTAGCATTTCTCTTTATACTGGGAGATGCCGAAATTTGTCACTTCTGGACCGAGCGTTTAGTTGCGTTCTAAATACCAGGCTTGCTTCCACTGAATACATACCCCGTGTTTTATTTCAATAATGAAAATGGCAGGTGTAAGGGACTTAAATGATGCATGATATATAAATATATCTGCAAGCTCAACGAAAGAATTGCTGATTTTATATGGTCACCCCTCCTTGAAAAATGTTTTTTTATTTACTTCGTTCTAGTCTGTAAACAAACATGGTTGACTGTAACTTGAAAAGGAGTAGATCAACATGTGGATTTTTTCTCATTATCTTGTTTTGGCTAAGATGGTTTCTATAATAAAAGCAAGGTTTAAAAACTTTTGCATATGTAGTTTTTTTCGGCGCAGGTAGGTCACCTATTGAAAAATTTAGTGTTAAGCTCCCAGTTATCCCAGTATATCTAAGAAAGTTATCCCAGCCACTTTTGGCTCAACAAGTAAAGACCTCTCTGCCTTCCGTGGCGATACCCTGGCCCATACGTGTCCGACAGCACAGCTCCCCCTTGCAGAGTTACTAGGTGACTGGGCCCCTTAACTTGCTTAGAATGAGAGGGTGGATAGCTCCATCCTAAATGATGCCAGTGATGGAGCCTCAGCTACAGAAGTTGGTACAGAATTCCACAAAGGTACGGTACGAGGAAAAAGCTAACATTTAAAGAAAAAGATGATGCTGAAAACTGTCTGAACTTCCTGGAGTGTGTAGCTCTGGTCCTTGCTGTGACTGGGGTCAAGTAATCAGCGGCAGGTATATCAACAAGGCCCTAAACCACTTTGTATAGTAGGGTGAGCTGAGTCTTTGACCGTCCGGTTTCCAGGGGTCCTACTATAGGTGATCGAGCATGAATGATACTTTTGGACCGAGCGTTTAGTTGCGTTCTAAATACCAGACTTGTTTCCACTGGATATGTATTGCATGTTTTATATCAATGTGAGAAAATGACAGGTGAAAGGGACTAATATAATGCATGTTTTATAAATAAATCTGCAAGCTCAAAGAGATTATTTCTGATTTTATATGGTCACCCACCTTGAAAAATGTTGTTTTTATTTACTTCTAGTCGGTAAACAAACATGGTTAACTGTAACTTGAAAAGGAGCAGATCAAAAGGTGGATATTTTTCTCCTTCACTTGTTGGGCTAGGAAGGTTCTATGAAAAAGCAAGGTTTGAAAAGTTTTGTATGTGCAGTTTTTGTGGGCGCAGTTAAGTCGCCTATGGAAATATTTAGTGTTAAGCTCCCAGTAACGAAGATAGAAATGTCAGCAGCACTGTCCTTTTTTCAGTCAGTACATACTATTTCCACACATTTGTAGTTCTATCCAATTCTGTTTTATAAAATGTATCTTCATGGCATGCACTTTGCAATGGATAATGTAGACATGTGATGGTAGTGCGAGTTTAGGTCTAACTGGGTGTATTTGATAAGTTTTTGCCTTTGATCTATGTTCTTGGGAGGGGGTGTACCTTAAAGCCATGTAAATTATTTTTATTGATGTGTTTAGAAAGAACACGTGCAGTATTGCATTTGCAGAAACCGAAGAAATACAAGAAAGAATCTATTTCATCTCGAATATAAGAGTAAGGTATCATGGCTCTACGACAATGTCTCAAACCAAAGCAAAACTTCAAATTTGTCTCTCCGAAACAGCCCGCTGCAATATCCCGATAAGTTTTCTCATCCCTAATATGTTTTAATTATTGTATTCATGTCAAAGGGTTGTGAACAGATATATTCAGCTATTTCTCATGGCATTAAGTGGCTCCTGTTTCAACAGAGAATTGTATCCCCATCCACTGCAGCAGGAAAGTGACCTGAATATTTATTCCCTACAGACACGGGAGGCCGAAAACGTTCGTTAAAATAAAAGGCTGGCTTGGAAAACAGGAGATCCTTTGCAAAATATGAGATCCACGATCGTGATAAAAATAGTATTGAGGTGTTCGTTTCCGAAAGAACAATATTTTATAAACTACTAAAGAAATAAACTGTTACACGATAACGTACACTTCCAAAAGTAATAAGTGGTCAATTCTATAAACTCTGGAGTCACATGAAATTACAAGTTACTAGTCTAATAACGTATATATAATGCATATTTCATTTTTTGATGTGCAAAGTGATGGAGCATGAAAACGTGACACATACACGATAAAAATATATATGTTAGACACAGATGAGGTTATCTTACGTCCAGTGTGCGCCCCAACAACGCAGGATGATACACGTACAAATGTAGCATGGTAGTAACTTGTGATAGGAAAGGATTTAAAGGATAAATCTCGAGTAATAAATTTTGTAACAAAAAAGAAATGTTATTTTGAAAAATGCATTTGAACAAATTTATTGACAAAATAATACCGGTTGAACGGACGATTGTTCTGTATGTTGGAGACATTTACAACTGCCACAGAAAATAGCCATAAAATGAGTATTGCTGCTATTAAAGCATAATTCTGTGCATTTTAGAATAAAATTGTTCAAAATGCATCGCAGAGAAAATACTGATGGAAGCCTGTGTCTGGGTTCCATTCATGAAAGAGGTAAACTTTGCATGCCCTGAACTGCCACAGAAAATAGCCATAAAATGAGTATTGCTGCTATTTAAGCATAATTCTGTGCATTTTAGAATAAAATTGTTTAAAATGCATTGGAGAGGAAACAGTGATGGAAGCCTGTGTCTGGGTTCCATTCATGAAAGAGGTAAACTTTGCACTTTTCAAAAACATATGGTTTGCTTGGCTTTCATAGTTGAATCTGGAAGCGAAAACATTTTCGCAAACTTAAAATATTCTTTGTGACTGAACTTTTATTATGCATGAGTAAATTATCATATATGACCTAAATTTCTATTTGGCAATATTTTTGTTACGTCATAAAGAAAAAAAAAAAAGGTTCAGTATTGGTAGCATTGCACTTGATACTGGGAGATGCCGAAATTTGTCACTTCTGGACCTAGCGTTTAGTTGCGTTCTAAATACCAGACTTGCTTCCACTGAATACATACCCCATGTTTAATTTCAATAATGAAAATGACAGGTGTAAGGGACTTAAATGATGCATGATATATAAATATATCTGCAAGCTCAAAGAAAGTATTGCTGACTTTACATGGTCACCCCTCCTTGAAAAATGTTTTTATATACTTCGTTCTAGTCTGTAAACAACCATGGTTGACTGTAACTTGAAATGCAGTAGCTCAACATGTGGATGTTTTTCTCATTCTCATTACCTTGACTGGGGTCAAGTAATCAGCGGCAGGTATATCAACAAGGTCCTGAAACTTGTTTGGCTAGGATGGTTCTATAATAAAAGCAAGGTTTGAAAACTTTTGTATGTGTAGTTTTTGTGGTCGCAGCTAGGTCACCTATTGAAAAGTTTAGTGTTAAGCTCCCAGTAACAAAGATTGAAATGTCAGCAGCTCTTCCTTTTTTTCAGTCATTACATACTATTTCCACACATTTGTAGTTCTATCCAATTCTGTTTTATAAAATGTATCTTCGTGGCATGCATTTGCAATGGGTAATGTAGAAATGTTATGGTAGTGCGAATTCAGGTCTAACTGGGTGTATTTGATAAGTTTTTGCCTTTGATCTATATTCTTAGGATGGGGGGTGTACCTTAAAGCCATGTAAATTATTTTTTATAAATGTAGCATAGTAGTAACTTGTGATAGGTAAGGTTTTAAACGATAGATCTCGAGTAATGAATTTTGAAATAAAAAAGAAATGTAAATTTGTAAAATGCATTTGAATAAATGTATTCACAAAATAATACCGGTTGAAAGGACGATTGTTCTGTATGTTGGAGGAATTTACCCAACTGCCACAGAAAATAGCCATAAAATGAGTATTGCTGCTATTTAAGCATAATTCTGTGCATTTTAGAATAAAATTGTTCAAAATGCATCGGAGAGGAAACAGTGATGGAAGCCTGTGTCTGGGTTCCATTCTTGAAAGAGGTAAACTTTGCACTTTTCAAAAACATATGGTTTGCTCGGCTTTCATATTTGAATCTGGAAGCGATAACTTTTTCGCAAACTTAAAATATTCTTTGTAACTGAACTTTTATTATGCATGAGTAAATTATCATATATGACCTAAATTTCTATTTGGCAATACTTTTGTTACGTCATAAAGAAAAAAAAGGGTTCGGTATTGGTAGCATTGCACTTGATAGTGGGAGATGCCGGAATTTATCACTTCTGTACCGAGCTTTTAGTTGCGTTCTAAATACCAGTCTTGCTTCCACTGAATACTTACCCCATTTTTAATTTCAATAATGAAAATGACAGGTGTAAGGGACTTAAATGATGCATGATATATAAATATATCTGCAAGCTCAACGAAAGTATTGCTGTTTTATATGGTCGCCCCTCCTTGAAAAAAATGTTTTTTTTTTATTTACTTCGTTCTAGTCTGTCAACAAACATGGTTGACTGTAACTTGAAAAGGAGTAGTCAACATGTGGATTTTTTTCTCATTCTCATTACCTTGACTGGGGTCAAGTAATCAGCGGCGGGTATATCAACAAGGTCCTGAACCACTTTGTGAAGTAGGGTGACCGAGTCTTTGACCGTCTGGTTTCCAGGGGTTCCTATTGTAGGTGATCGAGCATGGATGATAGTTTTGGACCGAGCGGTTAGTTGCGTTCTAAATACCAGACTTGTTTCCACTGGATATGTATTGCATGTTTTATTTCAATGTGAGAAAATGACAGGTGAAAGGGACTAATATAATGCATGTTTTATAAATATATCTGCAAGCTCAAAGCAATTATTCCTGATTTTATATGGTCACCCCTCCTTGAAAAATGTTGTTTTTATTTACTTCTAGTCGGTAAACAAACATGGTTGACTGTAACTTGAAAAGGAGCAGATCAATATGTGGACTTTTTTCTAATTAACTCGTTGGGCTAGAAAGGTTCTATAAAAAGCAAGGATTGAAAAATTGTGCATGTGTAGTTTTTGTGGGCGCAGGTAAGTCGCCTATGGAAATATTTAGTGTTAAGCTCCCAGTAACGAAGATAGAAATGTCAGCAGCACTGTCCTTTTTTCAGTCATTACATACTATTTCCACACATTTGTAGTTCTTTCAAATTCTGTTTTATAAAATGTATCTTCATGGCATGCACTTTGCAATGGATAATGTAGAAATGTGATGGTAGTGCGAGTTTAGGTCTAACTGGGTGTATTTGATAAGTTTATGCCTTTGATCTATGTTCTTGTGTGGGGGTGTACCTTAAAGCCATATAAATTATTTTTATTGATGTGTTTAGAAAGAACACGTGCAGTAATTGCATTTGCAGAAACACAAGAAATACAAGAAAGAATCTACTTCATCTGGAATATAAGAGTAAGGTTTCATGGCTATAGGATAATGTCTAAAAACAAAGCAAAACTTCAAATTTGTCTCACCTAAACAGCCCGCTGCAATATCCCGATAAGTTTTCTCATCCATAATATGTTATAATTATTGTATTCATGTCAAAAGGCTGTTCAGATATATTCAGCTATTTCTCATGGCATTAAGTGGTTCATGTTTGAACAGGTACTTTCATCCCCAAATCCACTACAGCAGGAAAGCGACCTGTATATTTATTCCCTACAGACACGGGAGGCCGAAAACGTTTGTTGAAATAAAAGGCTGGTTTGGAAAACAGGGGATCCTTTGCAAAATATAAGATCCACGATCGTGATAAAAATAGTATTGAGGTGATTCGTTTCCGAAAGAACACTATTTTAGAAACATCTAAAGAAATAAACTGTTAGACGATAACGTACACTTCAAAAAGTGATAAGTGGTCAATTCTGTAAACTCTGGAGTCACATGAAATGACAAGTTACTAGTCTAATAACGTATATATAATGCATCTTTCATTCTTTGGTGTGCAGAGTGATCGAGCATGAAAACGTGACACATACACTGTACAAATATATATTTAAGACATAGATGAGGTTATCTTACGTCCAGTGTGCGGCCCAACAGCGCAGGGTGATACACGTACACATGTAGCATAGTAGTAACTTGTGATAGGAAAGGTTTTAAGGGATAGATCTCCAGTAATGAATTTTGTAATAAAAAAGAAATGTAATTTTGTAAAATGCATTTGAACAAATTCACAAAATAATACCAGTTGAAAGGACGATTGTCCTGTATGTTGGAGGCATTTACCCAACTGCCACAGAAAATAGCCATAAAATGAGTATTGCTGCTATTTAAGCATAATTCGGTGTATTTAAGAATAAAATTGTTCAAAATGCATTGGAGAGGAAACAGTGATGGAAGCCTGTGTCTGGGTTCCATTCATGAAAGAGGTAATCTTTGCACTTTTCAAAAACATATGGTTTGCTCGGCTTTCATTGTTGAATCTGGAAGCGAAAACTTTTTCGCAAACTTAAAATATTCTTTGTCACTTACTTTTTATTATGCATGAGTAAATTATCATATATGACCTAAATTTCTATTTGGCAATATTTTTGTTACGTCATTAAGAAAAAAAGGGTTCGGTATTGGTAGCATTGCACTTGATACTGGGAGATGCCGAAATTTATCACTTGTTGACCGAGCGTTTAGTTGCGTTTACCAGGCTTGCTTCCACTGAATACATACCCCATGTTTAATTTCAATAATGAAAATGACAGGTGTAAGGGACTTAAATGATGCATGATATATAAATATATCTGCAAGCTCAACCAAAGAATTGCTGATTTTATATGGTCACCCCTCTTTGAAAAATGTTTTTTATTTACTTCGTTCTAATCTGTAAACAAACATGGTTGACTGTAACTTGAAAAGGAGTAGATCAAAATATGGGGATTTTTTTTTCTCATTATCTTGTTTGGGCTAGGATGGTTCTATAATAAAAGCAAGGTTTGAAAACTTTTGTATGTGTATTTTTTTCGGCGCAGGTAGGTCACCTATTGAACCATTTAGTTTTAAGCTCCCAGATACCTCAGTATATCTAAGAAAATTATCCCAGCCACTTTTGGCTCAACAAGTAAAGACCTCTCTGCCTTCGTGGCGGTACCAGGGCCCATACGTCCCCGACAGCACAGCTCCCCCTTGCAGAGTTACTAGGTGACTGGGCCCCTTAATTTGCTTAGAATGAAAGGGTGGATAGCTCCATCCTAAATGATGCCAGTGATGGAGCCTCAGCTACAGAAGCTGGTATAGAATTCCACAAAGGTACGGTTCGAGGGGAAAAGGTAAACTTAAAAGAATCAGATGATGTTGAAAACTGTCTGAACTTCCTGGAGTGTGTAGGTCTGGTCATTGCTGTGACTGGGGTCAAGTAATCAGCGGCAGGTATATCAACAAGGTCCTGAACCTTTTTGTACAGTAGGGTGACTGAGTCTTCGACAGTCTGGTTTCCAGGGGTTCCTACTGTAGGGAATCGAGCATGGATGATACATTTGGACCGAGCGTTTAGTTGCGTTCTAAATACCAGACTTGTTTCTACTGGATATGTATTCCATGTTTTATTTCAATGTGAGAAAATGACAGGTGAAAGGGACTAATATAATGCATGTTTTATAAATATATCTGCAAGCTCAAAGAAATTATTCCTGATTTTATATGATCAGCCCTCCTTGAAAAATGTTGTTTTTATTTACTTCTAGTCGGTAAACAAACATGTTTGACTGTAGCTTGAAAAGGGGCAGATCAATATGTGGATTTTTTTCTCATTAACTTGTTGGGCTAGGAAAGTTCTATAAAAAAGCAAGGATTGAAAAGTTTTGCATGTGTAGTTTTTGTGGGCGCAGGTAAGTCGCCTATGGAAATATTAAGTGATAAGCTCCCAGTAACGAACATAGAAATGTCAGCAGCACTGTCCTTTTTTCAGTCATTACATACTTTTTCAACACATTTGTAGTTCTATCCAGTTCTGTTTTATGAAATGTATCTTCATGGCATGCACTTTGCAATGGATAATGTAGACATGTGATGGTAATGCGAGTTTAGGTCTAACTGGGTGTATTTGATAAGTTTTTGCCTTTGATCTATGTTCCTGGGAGGCGGTATACCTTAAAGCCATATAAATTATATTTAATTGATGTGTTTAGAAAGAAGACGTGCAGTAATTGCATTTGCAGAAACACAAGAAATACAAGAAAGAATCTACTTCATCTGGAATATAAGAGTAAGGTTTCATGGCGTTAGGACAATGTCTAAAAGCAAAGCAAAACTTCAAATTTGTCTCTCCGAAACAGCCCGCTGCAATATCCCAATAAGTTTTCTCATCCGTAATATGTTTTAGTTATTGTATTCATGTCAAAAGGCTGTGAACAGATATATTCAGCTATTCCTCATGGCATTAAGGGGCTCCTGTTTCAACAGGGAATTTTATCCCCATTCACTACAGCAGGAAAGTGACCTGTATATTTATTGCCTACAGACACGGGAGGCCGAAAAAGGTTTGTTTAAATAAAAGGCTGGTTTGGAAAACAGGAGATACATTGCAAAATATGAGATCCACGATCGTGATAAAAAATAGTATTGAGGTGATTCGTTTCCGAAACAACAATATTTTATAAACTACGAAAGAAATAAACTGTTAGACGATAACGTACACTTCAAAAAGTGATAAGTGGTCAATTCTGTAAACTCTTGAGTCACATGAAATGACAAGTTACTAGTCTAATAACGTATATATAATGCATCTTTCATTCTTTGATGTGCAGAGTGATGGAGCATGAAAACGTGACACATACACGGTACAAATACATATGTTAGACATAGATGAGGTTATCTTACGTCCAGTGTGCGGCCGAACAGTGCAGGGTGATACACGTACAAATGTAGCATAGTAGTCACCTGTGATTGGAAAGGTTTTAAAGGGTAGATCTCGAGTTATGAATTTTGTAATAAAAAAGAAATGCAATTTTGTAAAATGCATTTGAACAAATGTATTCACAAAATAATACCGGTTGAAAGGACGATTGTTCTGTATGTTGGAGGTATTTACCCAACTGCCACAGAAAATAGCCATAAAATGAGTATTGCTGCTATTTAAGCATAATTCTGTGCATTTTAGAATAAAATTGTTCAAAATGCATCGGAGAGGAAACAGTGATGGAAGCCTGTGTCTGGGTTCCATTAATGAAAGAGGTAAACTTTGCACTTTTCAAAAACATATGGTTTGCTCGGCTTTCATAGTTGAATCTGGAAGCGATAACTTTTTCGCAAACTTAAAATATTCTTTGTGACTGAACTTTTATTATGCATGAGTAAATTATCATATATGACCTAAATTTCTATTTGGCAATATTTTTGTTACGTAATAAAGAAAAAAAGGGTTCGGTATTGGTAGCATTGCACTTGATACTGGGAGATGCCTAAATTTATCACTTCTGGACCGAGCGTTTATATGCGTTCTAAATACCAAGTTTGCTTCCACTCAATACATACCCCATGTTTAATTTCAATAATGAAAATGACAGGTGTAAGGGACTTAAATGATGCATGATATATAAATATATCTGCAAGCTCAACGAAAGTATTGCTGATTTTATATGGTCATCCCTCCTTGAAAAATGTTTTTTTTATTTACTTCGTTCTAGTCTGTAAACAAACATGGTTGACCCTAACTTGAATAGGAGTAGTTCAACATGTGGATTTTTTTCTCATTATCTTGTTTTGGCTAGGATGGTTCTATAATAAAAGCAAGGTTTTAAAACTTTTGAATATGTAGTTTTTTTTTTGGCGCAGGTAGGGTGAGCTGAGTCTTTGACCGTCTGGTTTCCAGGGGTTCCTATTGTAGGTGATCGAGCATGGATGATAGTTTTGGACCGAGCGTTTAGTTGCGTTCTAAATACCAGACTTGATTCCACTGGATATGTATTCCATGTTTTATTTCAATGTGAGAAAATGACAGGTGAAAGGGACAGGTGAAATATAATGCATGTTTTATAAATATATCTGCAAGCTCAAAGAAATTATTTCTGATTTTATATGATCACCCCTCCTTGAAAAATGTTGTTTTTATTTACTTCTAGTCGGTAAACAAACATGGTTGATTGTAACTAGAGAAGGAGCAGATCAATATGTGGACTTTTTTCTCATTAACTTGTTAGGCTAGGAAGGTTCTATAAAAAAGCAAGGTTTAAAAAGTTTGAAAAGTTTTGCATGTGTAGTTTTTGTGGGTGCAGGTAAGTCGCCTATGGAAATATTTAGTGGTAAGCGCCGAGTAATGAAGATAGAAATGTCAGCAGCACTGTCCTTTTTCAGTCATTACATACTATTTCCACACATTTGTAGTTCTATCCAATTCTGTTTTATAAAATGTATCTTCATGGCATGCACTTTGCAATGGATAATGTAGAAATGTGATGATAGTGCGAGTTTAGGTCTATATGGGTGTATTTGATAAGTTTTTGCCTTTGATTTATGTTCTTGGGAGGGGGTGTACCTTAAAGCCATGTAAATTAGTTTTTATTCATGTGTTTAGAAAAAAGACGGGCAGTAGTTGCATTTGCAGAAACACAAGAAATACAAGAAAGAATCTACTTCATCTGGAATATAAGAGTAAGGTTTCATGGCACTAGGACAATGTCGCAAACCAAAGCAAAACTTCAAACTTGTCTCTCCGAAACAGCCCGCTGCTCTACCCGATAAATTTTCTCATCCGTAATATGTTTTAATTATTGCATTCATGTCAAAAGGATGTGAACAGATATATTCAGCTATTTCTCATGGCATTAAGTGGCTCCTGTTTCAACAGGGAATTTCATCCCCATTCACTACAGCAGGAAAGTGACCTGTATATTTATTGCCTACAGACACGGGAGGCCGAAAAAGGTTTGTTTAAATAAAAGACTGGTTTGGAAACAGGAGATCAAAAATATGAGATCCACGATCGTGATAAAAAATAGTACTAAGGTGATTCGTTTCCGAAAGAACAATATTTTATAAACTACTAAAGAAATAAACTGTTAGACGATAACGTACACTTCAAAAAGTGATAAGTGGTCAATTCTATAAACTCCGGAGTCACATGAAATGAAAAGTTACTAGTCTAATAACGTATATATAATGCATCTTTCATTCTTTGATGTGCAAAGTGATGGAGCATGAAAACGTGACACATACTCGGTACGAATATATATGTTAGACACAAATGAGGTTATCTTACGTCCAGTGTGCGGCCCAACACCGCAGGATGATACACGTACAAATGTAGCGTGGTAGTAACTTGTGATAGGAAAGGTTTTAAAGGATAAATCTCGAGTAATGCATTTTGTAATAAAAAAGAAATGTTATTTTTTAAAATGCATTTGAACAAATTTATTGACAAAATAATACCGGTTGAACGGGCGATTGTTCTGTATGTTGGAGACATTTACCCAACTGCCACAGAAAATAGCCATACAATGAGTATTGCTGCTATTTAAGCATAATTCTGTGCATTTTAGAATAAAATTGTTCAAAATGCATTGGGGAGGAAACAATGATGGAAGCCTGTGTCTAGGTTCCGTTCATGAAAGAGGTAAACTTTGCACTTTTCAAAAACATATGGTTTGCTAGGCTTTCATAGTTGAATCTGGAAGCGAAAACGTTTACGCAAACTTAAAATATTCTTTGTGACTGCTCTTTTATTATGCATGGGTAAATTATCATATATGACCTAAATTTCTATTTGGCAATATTTTTGTTATGTCATAAAGAACAAAAAAGGTTCGGTATTGGTAGCATTGCACTTGATACTGGGAGATGCCGGAATTTATCACTTCTGGACCTAGTGTTTTAGTTGCGTTCTAAATAACAGGCTTGCTTCCACTGAATACATACCCCATGTTTAATTTCAATAATGAAAATGACAGGTGTAAGGGACTTAAATGATGCATGATATATAAATATATCTGCAAGCTCAACGCAAGTATTGCTGATTTTATATGGTCACCCCTCCTTGAAAAATGTTTTTTTTTTATTTACTTCGTTCTAGTCTGTAAACAAACATGGTTGACTGTAACTTGAAAAGGAGTATATCAACATGTGGATTTGATCTCATTATCTTGTTTTGGCTGGGATGGTTCTATAATAAAAGCAAGGTTTGAAAACTTTGGATATGTAGTTTTTTTCGGCGCAGGTAGTTCACCTATTGAAAAATTTAGTGTTAAGCTCCCAGTTATCCCAGTATATCAAAGAAAGTTATCCCAGCCACTTTTGGCTCAACAAGTAAAGACCTCTCTGCCTTCCGTGCCGTACCAGGGCCCATATGTTCCCGACAGCACTGCTCCCCCTTGCAGAGTTACTAGGTGACTGGGCCCCTTAACTTGCTTAGAATGAGAGGGTGGATAGTTCTATCCTAAATGATGCCAGTGATGGAGTCTCAGCTACAGAAGCTGGTACAGAATTCCACAAAGGTACGGTACGAGGGAAAAAGCTAAACTTAAAAGAATCAGATGATGTTGAAAACTGTCTGAACTTCCTGGAGTGTGTAGCTCTGGTCCTTGCTTGACTGGGGTCAAGTCATCCGCGGCAGGTATATCAACAAGGTCCTGAACCACTTTGTACAGTAGGGTGACTGACTCTTTGACCATCTGGTTTCCAGGGGTTCCTATTGTAGGTGATCGAGCATTGATGATAGTTTTGGACCGAGCATTTAGTTGCGTTCTAAATACCAGACTTGTTTCCACTGGATATGTATTCCATGTTTTATTTCAATGTGAGAAAATGACAGGTGAAAGGGACTAAAATGATGCATGTTTTATAAATATATCTGCAAGCTCAAGGAAAAGGTTGCTGATTTTAAACGGTCACCCCTCCTTTAAAAATTTAGTTTGTGTTTACTCCGTTCCAGTCGGTAAACACACATGGTTGACTGTAACTTGAAAAAGAGCAGATCAACTTGTGGATTTTTTTAGTTGTCAGGCTAGGATGGTTCTATAAATAAGCAAAATTTGAAAAGTTTGTATCTGTAGTTTTTGAGGGCGCGGGTAAGTCGCTTATGGAAATATTTAGTGTTAAGCTCCCAGTTACAAAGATAGAAATGTCAGCAGCACACAGCACTATTTCCACACATTTGTAGTTCTATGCAATTCTGTCTCATATAATGTATCTTCATAGCATGTTTTTTTTGCCATGGATAATACAAACATGTGATGGTAGTGCTAATTTAGGTCTAACTGGGTGTATTTGATGAGTTTTTGCCTCTGATCTGTGTTCTGGGGAGGGGGTGTACATTAAAGCCATGTAAATCAGTTTTTATTGATGTGTTTGGAAAGAAGACTTGCAGTAATTGCATTTGCAGAAACACAAGAACGAATCTACTTCATCTGGAATATAAAAGTAAGGTTTCATGGCACTAGGACTATGTCTCAAACCAAAGCAAAACTAAAAAAATGTCTCTCCGAAACAGCCCGCTGCAATATCCCGATAAGTTTTCTCATCCGTTATAAGTGGAAATTTATTGTATTCATGTCAAAAGGATGTGAACAGAATTAGTCAGCTATTTCTCATGGCATTTAGGCGTTTACAAACATTTTCTTGACACTTTTGTTTTCAAAATATCCTCAAAATATCATACTTGTTACTTTAAATAGGGGATGTAAGTGTGCAAATAGCCATAAAAACGAGTTTTGGTGCTATTTAGACATAATTCTGTGCATTTGAGGATAGAATTGTTCCGAAGACATTGGAGAAAAACCACTGATGCAAGCGCCGGTGTCTGGGTTCCATTCCATAAAGAGGTAAACTTTGTGCTTTTCAAAAACGTATGGTTTTCTCGGCGTTCATAGTTGAATCTGAAAACGATAACTTTTTCGGTAACTTGAAATATTCTTTAGGACTAATTGTTTTTTATGCATGAGTAAATTATAAGATATGCCCTAAATTTTTATTTGGCAATTCTTTTGATGCATCATAAAGAAAATAAGTGTTCGGTATTGGTACCATTTCACTAGATACTGGGAGGTACCAGGTTTTATCACTTTCGGACCAAGCTTTTAGTTGCGTTTTAAATACCAGACTTGCTTCGACTGCATATATATCACATGTTTTGTTTCATTGTGAGAAAATGACAGGTATAAGGGACTAAAATGATGCATGTTGTATAACTAATCTGCAAGTTCAAAGAAATTGTTGCTGATTTTATATGGTCACTCCTCCTTTACAAATGGTGGTCAGTATTTACTCCATACTAGTAGGTAAACAAACATGGTTGACTGTAACTTGAAAAGTAGTTGATCGGCATGTGGATTTTTCCTCATTAACTTGTTGGGTTAGGATGGCACTTTCCAGAGGTATAAGGTTTGAAAGGTTTTGTATGTGTAGTTTTTAGTGGGAGCAGGTAAAAAGTTACTGTTGTCGCCTATGGAAAATAATTAGTGGTGAGCTCCGTATAGCAAAGATAAAAATGTCAGCAGCACTGTTCTGTTTTCTGTCATTACATACTACTTCCACGCGTTTGTAGGTTCTATCCATTTCTGTTTCATAAAATGTATTTTGTTGGCATTTATTTTGCCATAGATACTATAAAAATGTGATTGTAGTGCTAATTTAGAGCTAACTGGGTGTATTTGATGAGTTTTTGCCACTGATCTATGTTCTTGGGAGAGGGGCGGGTACTTTTAATCCACGTTTATCAGTTTTATTGATGTGTTTCGAAAGGAGACTTTTGCAGAAACACAAGAAAGACTCTACTTCATCTGGAATATAAGAGTAAGTTTTCATGGCACTAGGACTATGACTCAAACCAACGCAAAAGTTTAAACTAGTCTCTCCGAAACAGCCCGCCTTAATATCCCTATAACATTTCTCATCAATTTAAGTTCTAGTGTATTGTATTCATATCAAAAGTATGTGAACAGATAAAGCCAGCTTTGTGTCATGGCATTAAGGCATTTATAAACATTTTCTTGGCAGTTTTGTCTTCAAAATATCCTCAAAATATCATTTATCACTTTAAATAGGGGTTGTAGGTGTGAAAATATTTATGAAAACGAGTATTGGTGTTATTTAGGCATAAGTCTGTGAAGTTTATGATAGAATTGTTCCAAAAACATTGGAGAAGAACCGCTAGGGCAAGTCGGTGTCTGGGTTCCATTCCATAAAGAGGTAAACTTTGTGTTTTTCAAAAACATATAGTTTGCTAGGCTTTCATAATTGAATCTGAAAGCGATAACTTTTTGGAAACTTGAAAGCTTCTTTGTATTTGAACTTTTATTATGAATGAGAAAAGTTTTAGAAATGACCTAAATTTCTATTTGGCAATTCTTTTGACGCATCATAAAGAAAATAAGGGTTCGGTTCTGGTAGCATTGCACTAGATACTGTGAGGTGCCGGGTTTTGTCTCTTTTGGTCCGAGCTTTTGGTTGCGTTCTAACTACCAGACTTGCTTCCATTGGATATATATCCCATGTACTATTAATAAGAGAAAATGACAGGTATAAGGGACAAACATGATGTATGTTTTATAGAAATATCTGCCAGCTCAAAGAAATTGTTACTGATTTTAAATGGTCATCCCTCCTTTAAAAATGTTGGTTAGTATTTACTCCGTACTAGTAGATAAACAAACATAGTTGACTTTAACTTGAAAAGGAGCAGCTCAACATGTGGATTTTTTCTCATTAACTTGTTGGGCTAGGACGTCTCTATAAAGAAGGATAAGGTTTCAAAAGTTTTGTATGTGTAGTTTTTGTGGGAGAAGGTAAAATGTTACTACTGTCGCTTATGGAAAATATTTAGTGGTAAGCTCCTTATAGCAAAGATAGAAATGTCAGCAGCACTATCCTGTTTTCTGTCATTACAGACTATTTCCACACATTCTGTTTCATAAAAGGTAACTTCATGGCTTTTATTTTGCCATAGATACTGTAAAAATGTGATAGTAGTGCTAATTTAGGTCTAGATTGGTGTATTTGATGATTTTTTTTTGCCTCTGATCTATGTTCTTGGAAAGGGGGCGAGGCTACTTTAAAGCCATGTTTATCAGTTTTATACCCCACCAGTTATATACCACTACGGTGGGTATAATTATGATATACCGTCGAGTGTCAGTCCGTCCGCAACATTTCCGATCGATAACTTGCGTAATTTTTCACGATTTTTTTTAAGCTTGCATACATGTTTATATCGGGAATGAGTGGTATGGGATTGTTAATGGGCAAAATCCGTTAATATCTGACAGAGTTAGGGCCCTTTTTAGTTCAAAATCAGGGTTTTTTGGGCGTTTCCGATCAATAACCTGAACATTTTTTCACAGATTTTCTTCAAATTTTGTAGAAACATTGGTATTGGGTATGAATGGTTTGGGATTGTTAATGGGCAGAATACGTTAACAATTAATGTAGTTATGGCCGTTAACAATTTATATTGAATAGTTTTGGGGCACTTATTCCTTTACTAAATGGAATATATGTATGGTACGTCCCTGTTATATAGACCGCGATTAGAAACAGGTTTTGGATTGTTTAAAGGCAAACTGCGTTAATATTTGACAGAGTAATTGCCGTTAAAAATTTCCATTAAATGTTTTTGGGCTCTTATTTGTTTATTTTATGGAATAATTGGATGAAACGTTGTATATATATATTTGTATTGGGAATTTCTCTTGGCACAAATAGGTTTATATTTGACAGAGTTATAGTCGTTAACAATTTCCATTAAATGATTTTGAACACTTATTCCATTACTGAATGGAATATATGGATGAAACTTCAGATATATAGACCACTATAGGAAGAATGTTTAGTATTATTAATTGGTAAAATACAGACCACTATAGGAAGAATGTTTAGTATTATTAATTGGTAAAATACGTTAACATATTCGACAGTTATGGCCGTGCCCTTAACAATTTCCATTTACTGTTTTTGGACTCTTATTCGTTTATTTTATGGCATAATTGGATAAAATTTTGTAGAAATTTATTGGTATTGGGAATGTGTGGTTTGGGAATTGCTCATGGCACAAATACATTAACATTTGACAGAGTTATTGTTGTTAACAATTTTCATTAAATGGTTTGTGAACACTTATTCCATTTCTAAATGGAATACATGATGATGGATGAAACTTCACAGATATATAGACCCCTATAGGAAGAATGTTTACTATTGTTAATTGGCAATATGCGTTAACATATTCAACAGTTATGACTGTGTACAAGTGGTGGGGTAACAATTTCCATTTACTGTTTTTGGACTCTTATTCGTTTATTTTATGGAATAATTGGATGAAATGTTGTATATATATTTGTATTGGGAATTGCTCTTGGCACAAATAGGTTTATATTTGACAGAATTATAGTCGTTAACAATTTCCATTAAATGGTTTTGAACACTTATTCCATTACTGAATGGAATATATGGATGAAACTTCAGATATATAGACCACTATAGGAAGAATGTTTAGTATTATTAATTGGTAAAATACAGACCACTATAGGAAGAATGTTTAGTATTATTAATTGGTAAAATACGTTAACATATTCGACAGTTATGGCCGTGCCCTTAACAATTTTCATTTACTGTTTTTGGACTCTTATTCGTTTATTTTATGGCATAATTGGATAAAATTTTGTAGAAATTTATTGGTATTGGGAATGTGTGGTTTGGGAATTGCTCATGGCACAAATACATTAACATTTGACAGAGTTATTGTTGTTAACAATTTTCATTAAATGGTTTGTGAACACTTATTCCATTTCTAAATGGAATACATGGATGAAACTTCACAGATATATAGACCACTATGGAAGAATGTTTACTATTGTTAATTGGCAATATACGTTAACATATTCAACAGTTATGACTGTGTACAAGTCCCATTAAATGCTTTTTGGGCTCTTATTCCTTAACTTAATGGAATATATTGATGCAACTTCATATATATGTACTATTGAAGGAAGCGTGTTTGAGATTGTTCATTGGCAAAATACATTAACATCTTTATCAGAGTTTTGGTCGTTAACATTTCTCATTAAATGTTTTTTCCTTTACTTAATGGAATATTTGGATAAATATTCTTAAATAGACCATTTATAGAAGCATGGTTGGGATGGTTAGTGGGCACAATGAGGTAACATTTGGCAGAGTTAGGTTTTTTTTTTTACAATTTCCATTAAATAGTTTTTGGACTTTTATTGATGTATTTATTTTCTATGTAAGAAATGTTTTTGGCTTATAGCTGCCTAACTATATGGAATACCCTGATACAATTTTACAGATATTTAGAACACTTAAGGAACGGGCCTCCGTGGCCTAGTGGATAAGAGCGCTGACTCTTAGTCATTAGGTCTCTCACCGCCGTAGGTTCGAGCCTCGCTCGGGCCACGTGTGAGACGCCAAGTTCTGCAACGGAAGGTCAGGTGGTTTTTCTCCGGGTACTCCGGTTTTCGCCCACCTCTGATTAACGATCGGCTCGATATGAGTGAAATAATCTTGAAAGGGCCGTAAAACCCAAACCAAAAAAAAAAAAAAAAAAAGAACACTTAAGGAAGCCTATTTTGGTCAAGGAGCATACAATATTGGCCTGCAGTGGTGGGGTATCATGCAGGGTTAGCACGCTTTATTGATGTGTTTGGAAAGGAAACTTGCAGTAATTGCATTTGCAGAAACACAAGAAGGAGTCTACTTCATCAGGAATATAAGAGTAAGGTTTGATGGCACGAGGAATATGTCTCAAACAAAAGCAAAACATAAAAATTGTCTTTCCGAAACAGCCCGCTGCAATATCCCGATAAGTTTTCTGATCTGTTATAAGTTCTAATTTATTGTATTCGTGTCAAAAGGATGTGAACAGATATTGTCATCTATTTCTCATTCCATTAATACATTTATAAACATCCCTGTTGTTGTTTTGTCTTCAAAATATCCGCAAAAGCTTATTATTGTAGCGTATGGAAAATATTTAGTGGAAATCTCCCTATAGCAAAGATAGAAATGTCAGCAGCATTGTCCTGTTTTTGTCATTACATACGATTTCCACACGTTTGTAGGTTCTATCCAATTCCGATTCGTAAAATATTTCTTCATTGCATTTATTTTGCCATAGATACTGTAAAAATGTGATCGTAGTGCATATTTAGGTCTAACTCGGTTTATTTGATGAGTTTTTGCCACTGATCTATGTTCTTGTGACAGTTGCGGGCACTTTAAAGCCCTGTTAATCAGTTTTCTTTGGTGTATTCAGAAAAGAGGCTTGCAGTAATTGCATTTGCAGAAACACAAGAAAAAATTTACTTCATCTGTAATATAAGAGCAAGGTTTCATGGCACTAGGACTATGTCTCAAACCAAAGCAAAGCTTAAAAATCGTCTCTCCGAAACAGCCCACTGTAATATCCCGATAAGTGTTCTCATCCATTATAAGTTCTAATTTATTGTATTCATGTAAAAAGGATGTGAACAGATATAGTCCGCTATTTCTCATGGCCTTAAGGCATTTTTAAACATTTTCTTGGCAGTATTGTCTTCAAAATATCCTCAAAATATCATTTTTTTTACTGTAAATAGGGCTTGTTGGTGTGAAAATAGCCATAAATCGAGTATTCGTGCTATTTAGGCATAATTCTGTGCATATTAGAATAGAATTGTTCCAAAGACACTGGAGAAGAACCACTGATGCAAGCCGGTGTCTGGGTTTTTATTCCAGAAAGAGCTGTACGCTTTTCAAAAACATATAGTTTGCTCGGCTTTCATAGTTGAATCTGAATGCGATAACTTTTTCGGAAATTTGAAAGATTCTTTGTGTCTGAACTTTTATTATGCATGAGAAATTTTTTGATATGACCTAAACTTCCATTTGGCAATTCTTGTGATGCATCATGAAGAAAATAAGGAGTCGGTATTGGTATCATTGCACTAGATACTTGGAGGTGCCGGGCTTTATCTCTTTTGGACCAAGTTTAAGTTGCGTTCTAATTACCAGACTTGCTTCCGTATATCCCATGTTATATTTCAATGTGCGTAAATGACAGGTATAAGGGACTAAAATGATACGTTTTATAAATATATCTGCAAGCTCAAAGAAATTGTTGCTGATTTTATATGGTCACTCCTCCTTTAAAATGTTGGTTAGTATTTACTGCATACTAGTAGGTAAACAAACTTGAAAAGGAGCAGATAACATGTGGATTTTTTCTCATGAACCTGCTGGGCTAGGATGGCTCTATAAAGAGGTATAAGGTTTGAAATGTTTTGTATGTGTAGTTTTGGTGGGAGCAGGTAAAATGTTACTGTTGTCGCCTATCGAAATTATTTAGTGGTAAGCTCCCTATAGCAAAGATAGAAATGTCAACAGCACTGTCCTGTTTTCTGTCATTACATATTATTTCCACACGTTTGTAGGTTCTATCCAATTCAGTTTCATAAAATATATTTTCTTGGCATTTATTTTGCCATAGATACTGTAAAAATGTGATGTAGTGCTAATTTAGGTCTAACTAGGTGTATTTGATAAGTTTTTGCCATTGATCTATGTTCTTAGGAGAGGGGTAGGCACTTTAAAACCAAGTTAATCAGTTTTAGTGATGTGTTTGGAAAGGAGGCTTGCTAACTGTTGGTTTTCTTTTGCTCCAGCATTTCAGTGGTTTCTTGCTGTCTAGTCCTCACCGTTGTCTCACCTCTGTGGTTCTTTGATTTTTTGTGTTCACGGAGATGTTGCACTGATGAGTTAGGAGGCCTTCATGCGGACTGAACAAATTATTTGTCTAAATCGCGACGGAAGTAAGGGCGAGGATTGTGGCCACGTAAAATCGATTTAAGCCCCCAAGTGGAAATCTTTCCACTGACCGTTCCAAGGCGGTTCTTCTGTGGCGGTTTATTTATGGTGTTGTTTGTTACTTACTGTGTGTATCACTTGTGTCTTTTTATTTTGGATGGCCATACGGCCATTTTGTGGGAAAGTAACTGTCCTTATGGCCTTCCTTTGTTTAGGTTACCATTATGGTCTGGTCGCTTAATGTTTGTGTTTCTTTCCCTTTGGTGTCTTTGATGGGTGGAGTAAGTTAATTGTATCGATTCCTGATCTTTGTTTTACTTCTACTTTGCAGTAATTGCATTTGCAGAAACACAAGAATTTACTTCATCTGGAATATAAGAGTTTGGTTTCATGGCACAAGGACTATGTCTCAAACAAAAGCAAAAGTTAAAAATTGTCTCTCCGAACAACCCGCTGCAATATCCCGATAAGTTTTCTCATCCATTATAAATAAAAATCAAAAATGAGTTCCTTTAAGAGCAATGAAAACATTCATAAGAAAGAAGATGGGTCATACTACGTAGTTTCGGCTAATAAAGCCTCATCAGTGACCCTGTAATGATCCGGCAAAGAAAGCCAGAGGAAACATACTGCAATTTTACGATTTTCGAATAGGCAGTCGATTCAAAGACTAATATAAATCAAAATGGGGTCCAAATTATTAAAAACCTGTCTAGAAAATGAATCCAAACCAATAATTTATTTCTGATTTCTCAAAATAGTCACGCTGATCTCAAAGGACCAAAAGTAAAAAAATAAACTGCACTATGGTTGATGTACGGGGAGCCGTTTTACGGCCGCCACACGGCACAACACCAGCTGCAGTGAAGGCAAATAAAAATCAAAAATGAGTTCCTTTAAGAGCAATGAAAACATTCATAAGAAAGAAGATGGGTCATAATAAAGTCTAATTTATTGTGTTTATGTCAAAATTATGTAAACATATACAGTCAGCTATTTCTCATGGCATTAAGGCATTTATAAACATTTTCTTGATAGTTTTGTCTTCAAATTATCCTCACAATATCATGTTTATTTTTTTACTTTAAATAGGGGTTTTGGTTTTTTTTTTGTTATGGTTTGTCTTTATGTGTTTGTGTCGCTTGTGTTATTTTATTTTTTGATAGCCTATTGGCCATTTTGTGGGAAAGTAACTGTCTTTTTGGCTTTCCGCTGTTGGGTGTACCAAAAGCCATAAAAAAATGAGTATTGGTGCTATTAAGGCATAATTCTGTGCATTTTAGGATAGAATTGTTCCAACATTGGAGAAGTGCCACTGATGCAAGTCGGTGTCTGGGTTCCAGAAAGAGGTAAACTTTGCGCTTTTCAAAAACATGTGGTTTGCTCATAATTGAATCTGAAAGTGATTACTTTTTGAAACTTGAAAGATTCTTTATGACTGAACTTTTATTATGCATGAGGAATTTTTTAGATATGACCTTTAGATATGACCCTCCAAAATATCCCGCTACAATACCCCGATAAGTTTTCTCATCCATTATAATGTCTCATTTATTGTATTCATGTCAATGGGATGTGAACAGATATATTCAGCTTTTTTCTATTTATAAACATTTTCTTGGCAGTTTGTCTTCAAAATATCCTCAAAATGTCACGTTTTACTTTAAATACGGGATGTAGGTGGGAAAATAGCCATAAATGAGTATTTGCTATTTAGGATAGAATTGTTCCAAAGACATTAAAGAAGAGCAACTGCACTGATGCAAGTCGGTGTCTTGGTTCCATTACAGAAAGAGGTAAACTTTGCGCTTTTCAAAAACATGCGATTTGCTCGGCTTTCAAAGTTGAATCTGAAAGCGAATACATTTTCGCAAACTTGAAAGATTCTTTATGACTGAACATTAATTATACATGAGTAAATTATTAGATATGACCCAAATTTTTATTTGGCAATTCTTTTGATGCATCATAAAGAAAACAAGGGTTTGGTATAGCATAGGTAGAAATGTTTGAAGGTTATATCCAATTCTGTTTCATTAAATATATCTTCATGTCATGTATGTTGCCATATTTGACGTCATTCTGATTCAATTTCAAAATTCAATACTGGACTTAAATCTCTTCTGCAACGAGGTCTATCGGAAACCGAATTATATGGTGACTTAGTATATAAATTAAGTAAAATCTATAACCTCAATGACTTTATGTTGGAACCGTCATAAAATCTGAGGCCTGACCAACCAGCGTGCAATTAGAGAGGGAAGCAAGGTTGTCAACCGTGATTGGGTTAACTATCATGCATGCGGTCTGTCGTATAACATTTATGTTGTGCCCAATCTTTTTATATCGAAGAATGATTTTAAGAAATTGAGTGCTAAATAAAGTACAAGTAAAACAAAGATCAGGAATCGATACAATTAACTTTCTCCACCCATCAAACACACCAAAGGGAAAGAAACACAAACATGAAGCGACCAGACCATAACTGAAACCTTAACAAAGGATGGTCATACGGACAGTTACTTTCCCACAAAATGCCCAAATGGCCATCCAAAATAAAAAGACAAGTGATACACACAGTAAGTAGTAACAGAAAACAACATAAATAAACCGCCACATAAGAACCGCCTTGGAACGGTCAGTGGCAAGAATTCCACTGGGGGGGGGGGGGGGGGCTTAAATCGATTTTACATGGCCGTAATCCTCGCCCTTACCTCTGTCGCGGTATACACTTATTTTGTTTAGTCCGCATAAAGGCTTCCTAACTCATCAGTTTAACATCGCCGATAACATACAAATAAAAAAATCTACAGAGATGAAACAAGGTTGAGGACACGACAGCATAAAACAACAGAATTGTTGGAGCAAAAGAAAACCAACAGTTAAGACTCCGAAAGTCACTGCGGTTATATTTTTTTTTCTAGATTTATATACTAAGTCACCATAAAATTCGGATTCCGATAGACCTAGTTGCAGAAGCGATTTAAATCCAGTATTGAATTTTGGAATGAAATCAGAATGACGGCTATAAAATTTTGAAAAGGTTTTACGTAGTTTATGGTACCGATAACCCTGATTAAGAAGTTTAGCCGTTAACAATTTATTACGTGTGTTGAAGTCAGTTACATGACTACATACTCTGGCAAATCGAATTAATTGTGAAATATCAACGCCGTAGGATGGCACACGTTGAACATCACCATCCAAAAAAAAGTAAATTTTACAATCTATAAATGAAAACCATCGCGTTCATCATAAATTTTGCAAGAAACAAACCCATCCACAATAGACAGATGTAAATTCAAAAACGAGGCCTCGGTATCAGAAGAATTTCCTTTATTTAACTGAAGTTTTGGGCGGGGGGGGGGGGGGGTGAGGGGGTAACTTTGACTGATCAAACCATCGAAATAGGTGTTTTCAGTATTTAATAAAGCATCAAAATATCTAGAAGTGAAGCCAAAAGCTCCAATGATTTCAGACTGGTTATCAGCAGAAAGGGACATCATGAAGCGTCTCTCATAACAAAACAAAAACAGATCAGCCAGAAGTTGTGCGCAATTAGTACCCATCGGAATACCCACAGGCTTGCCTAAATAACTGAGTACCAAATCTTATGTAAATATTGTCAAGTAGAAAGTCGAGAGCTTCACACACATTCTGACATGACCATAAAGTATAGTTCTTATGCTCTTCAGAAGTGAAAAAACGCATTTCTTACATTACATGCAAGATAGAGGGAGTCTTCCCTATGAAATGTACATTCAATTAAATCACTAAGTTGTTATTTTATAAGATTATGAGGACGTGTAGTGTAAAGGGTGGCAAAAATCATAAGTAGACAGACTTGAAGCACGAAAACGCCTGGGTTTCAATTTATTTAAAACTTCATTAGAATGTTTTGTAGACCAAAACAGATTTCTGCCTGATCTTTCGAATATTTTGTCGCAACATTTTATCACATGTTTTTGGATGGCAGTAAAACATGAAGTTAATAACTGGAGAGTTCAGTGGTGGTTCAAGAGCTTGAATTTGCAATAAACCGTGCTTTGTTTTGCCCTTTATGAAGTTTAGGTAACCAATATAACGTAGGAAGCTTGTCTTGGCCTTCTGTAACACAGACAGCAGTAGGCCTTCATGCGGACTGAACAAATTATTTGTCTTAATCGCGACTGAAGTAAGGGTGAGGATTGTGGCCACGTAAAATCGATTAAAGCCCCACAGTGGAATTTGGTTCCGCTGACCGTTCCAAGGCGGTTCTTCTGTCGCGGTTTATTTTTGTTATGGTTTGTCTTTGGGTGTTTGTGTCGCTTATATTATTTTATTTTGGATAGCCTTTTGGCCATTTTGCGGGAAAGTAACTATCCTATTGGCTTTCCGCTGTTGGTGTTTCCGTTTGAGTCTGTTGCTTCATGTTTTCCCGTTGGGGTCTCTGATGGGAGCTGCGGGTTAATTGTATCGATTCCTGATCATTGTCTCTACTTTCATTCCTCGGCTTCCATTGTTGAATCGGAAAGCAATAACTTCTTCGCAACCTTGAAAGATTCTTTGTTACTGAACTTTTATTATGCACGAGTTAATTATCAGATATGACATAAATTTCTATTCGGCAATTATTTTGATGCATAATAAAGTAAATAAGGGTTGGTATAGCAAAGGTAGAATGTCACCAGCACTTACCTATTTTCAGTCATTAAACATTATTTCCAAACATTTGTAGGTTCTATCCGATTCTGTTTTATAAAATGTTTCTTCATGGCATGTTTGTCGCCATAGATACTGTAAAAGTGTGATCGTAGTGCTTATTTAGGTCTAACTGGGTGTATTTGCGGATTTTTTTGCCTCTGATTTATGTTCTTGGTAGTGTGGGGGCGTACTTTAAAGCCGTGTAAATCAGTTTTTATTGATGCGTTTGGAAAGGAGACTTGCAGTACTTGTATTTGCAGAAACAGAAGAAAGAATCTACTTCATCTGGAATATAAGAGTAAGGTTTCATGGCACTAGGACTATGTCTCAAACCGAAGCAAAACTTATAAATTGTCTATCCGAAACAGCCCGCTGCAATATCCCATGCAACTTGAGAAAACAACCAGCGGATCGCGTATACCCCCGGCCAGCACCACTCTAACATATTTTTCGAGATTGCATGTAATATGAATGAATATGTCAAGAAGCTATAAGAATCTAAAATGTGGTTGTAAAAGCTAAACCAAACACAAATTTCTAAATCGACCAAGTTACTGAAGGGGTGGGGGCATCAATGTTACTGAAGCAGCAGTGTGGGGTATGCATTAATAAAATCAATGGCCTGGTATGGAAAAACCAATGCAAGTATCAATTGAATTTGTGTTAGAGTTGAGAACATACACGCATCTATAAACTTTGTCACAAAACTTGAACCAAAGGTAAAATTTCTAAGTTTGTGACTTTGAACTCAAGCTAACTGGGGTGGGGGATGCATCAATGAAATCCGGTATGTAACTTCAGTTTAAGTATCATATAAATCTATGAAAGGGCTCAGTAGATAAATCTCTTAGAAACTTTAACGCAAAACTTTATTGGAATGTAAAACTTCTAAGTCTGTGGCCTTGACGTCAAGGTCACTGTAGGCAGGTGGGACATGCATCAATGAGATGTATAGACCAGTAAGTAACTTCAGTGTAAGAAAGAACTAAATGTATCAAAGGGTTCAGAAGATACAATGTCTTAGAAACTTTAACGCAAAACTTTAAGCAAAATGTTAATGGACGGACGGACAGACGGATAGAAGTCCGGATAGACGGACTGACGGACGGACGAACGCCAAAACGAAAACTATATATACCCCCAAAGCATACTTCGTATGTCGGGGGTATAAAAAAAGTCCTTGCAATCCATTTGCATATTCTGAATATGTTCCAGTAAAATAACAAGTTGCATACCCTTTGCAAGTGCTTTGCAACAGATTGGTGCAAACATTTTGAAAACATAGCTGTACCTCTGCAAAGAGATTGCAAATACATAGAGTATAGTTACTTTTTTGAGTTGGATACCAAAAATGTTTTAATCGAGTGTGTTGAAAACATCTAAATTTTCACGAGTGCGAAGCACGAGTGAAAATTCGGATGTTTTTAACACACGAGATGAAATACTTTTGGTATCCGCCGAAAAAAGTTAATGTTCTTTATATTATATGATTTATTAGGACACTTACGGTAACTGATTGACCCGAGGTGACGTCACTATATTGGCCGGGCTAGTTGACGGCACAATTGTCAGTTTCAAAGCATAAACAAATCGAAATTTTTAGTTCAAAGAATGCTTTTCAAGGTATGTTACAGAATGCGTTGTGTTTATTTAAAGTCCATTTAATTTTTGAAGGCTCTATGTGACATGCACACAGCCACTGTATCATCGATTCCATGTGTAGCAGTTGGTCGAGGTCGTTTTATGACGTTGGAAAAATAATACGCTAATTTGAACACATATTTCCTCGCACAAACTCTAACTCAGCCATTCAGTGAACTTGTACGCCTTGTAGACCATTTGTAACAATGACAGCTAAGCCTAAATCTGTGTTGGAGCATTTAAATAATTGTGCCCGAGATGTGTGTCGGCAAAAGGGAGATGTTCAAATCAAAGCGTTACTGTTGTCAAATATGGCGCCTGTTCATTCAGTTTTAATGCCACACTTAAAAATATATTCTACCGACATAAGGAATTATTATTCTTAGTAAATCAAAGGAAAATTAACCTTTTTTTCGACCAGAACGTAAACGTCAACGCTACAGTGAAATGATATAAATGGTATCAGTCAATACGATAACATTTCACTTGTGATTGATAGCAGTTTTATTTGTTTCAGATATGCATTGATTTTACTGCTAAGTATAAAATGAAAAAAGCTTTTAGCACACTACGAATGTTCGCAAACAGGGTCTCTGACAGTTTTCATACTGCAAAGCTTTTGCAAACAGTGACCTAAAATCACTTGGTAAGATTAATTAACAGTCGTTCCTCAATAGCAGTCTGCAAACAGTTTACAAACATCAACTCTGATTTTTATTCAGGTGCAAAGCTTTTGCAAATAGTTACTTTGAAAAGTATTTCTTGCAAGTGTAATGTAAATGGTTTTACAGTCATTTAAAAAGTATCTTTTTTCATAAGGTCTTTGGAATTAAATGCGAAACAGGTTTTCAAAATTTGATCTGCATGTTGGGCATAACAATACAACGTTTATAGCCATAAAATGTAAAATGAATTTAAAAACCTCCCCTTTCATATATACAGAATGATATTTGTATTTTTGGTTTTTTTTTTTTTCAATCAATGCAAAAAACAAGTCAGGGTCATCAGTTGAGAAAATTCTGTAGTTCTTAACCAATAAATGCTGCATGCCATGGTTTGATGACTTTAAGTTATTTTAAACATTTGTTATCATCTTCTAGCATAGAAGGCATGGCCTAGACTATTTGAATACAATTGTTATGACTGGGGTTGGGTGGGGTGGGGTGTGGTAGCGTAGTGTAGGATAGTTTGGAGTGGGTTGGGGTAGGGTAGGTGGGTGGGTGAGAAGGGTGGGTGGGATGGGGTAGGTTGGGGATTGGGGGAGGTTGGGGTGGGTAGGTAGGGTAGGGTGGGGTTAGAATTGGTAGGGTAGGTAAGTTGGGGTTGGGCAGGTTAGGGTAAGGTTAAGTAGGGAAGGGTAGCTAGGAAGATATGGGGTAGGTGGTTGTGGGCAGGTGGGTGCACTGGTGTGGAATGAGGTTGGGAAGGTGAGGTGGGGATGGGTGGGGTTGGGATGAATGCATTGGCATGGGGTGGGGTAGGTTTTGTTGGGCTGGAGGTAGGTAGGGAAGGTATGTTGGGGTTTGGTGGGCAGGGGTAGTGCAAGATTAGGTAGGGTAGGGTAGGTAGGGTGGGATTGGGGTAGTTGCGGATGGACAGGGTGGGTGAATTGGTTTTGTGGGGTAGGGTAGGTTGGGTGGGGTTTGGGTTGTGTAGGCAGAGAACGGTAGCTTGGGTGGGTGAGGTTTGGGGGTGGGGTGGATAGGTTTGGGTTGGATGGGTGGGTGGGGTAGGGTTAGGTAGGGTAGGTAGGGTGGGATTGGGTTATGGTGGGTGCGTTATGGATGGAGTGTGGTAGGGTAGGTGGAGTGCAAAGTAGGTAAGGTGTGGTTGGGGTAGGTGGGGTTGATAGGGTAGGGTAGGTGGAGTTGGGGTAGGTAGATTAGGTTAAGGTCGGGTAAGTAGGGGTTAGGAAGGTTAGGGTAAGATTAAGTAGGGAAGGGTAGCTAGGAAGATATGGGGTAGGTGGGTGTGGGTAGGTGGTGTGGAATGAGGTAGGGAAGGTGAGGTGGGGTTGGGGTGGATGCATTGGCATTGGGTGTAGATTTTGTTGGGGTGGAGGTTTTTGTTTGTTTGTTTGATTTGAGGTTTATCGTCCTCGTCAACACTGTGAGGGTCATTTTTGAGACGTTGCTTCCTGGTTTGTGGGACTTTTACCCAACATTGACATGAACTGACATCTCAAGCCCTGTCGCCCAATGAAACCAATAGAGTTTATTAGCATGGACGGTCCGCCTTGCACGGCGGTTCCTGGACCGGCTTAGATCCTCTAAGCGGTGTACCAGTACTAGTGTACGGGCCAGATTCAGCTCTGCGTGGAAGCATCATGCAGCCCATATATTTCTTCAAGCCCCTACGGGCGGGGGCCGGTTGGGGTGGAGGTAGGTAGGGAAGGTATGTTGGGGTTTGGTGGGCAGGGGTAGTGTAAGATAAGTGAGGATAGGGTAGGTAGGGTGGGATTGGGGTAGTTGGGGATGGGTAGGTTAGGCGCATTGGTTTGGGTCGTGTGGGGTAGGGTAGGTTGGGTGGGGTTTCGGTTGTGTAGCTAGAGTACGGTAGCTAGGGTGGGTGAGGTTTGGGTAGGTGGGGTGGATAGGTTTGGGTTGGACGGGTGGGGTAGATTTAGGTAGGGTGGGATTGGGTTATGGTGGCTGCGTTATGGATGGGGTGTGGTAGGGTAGGTGGAGTGCAAAGTAGGTAAGGTGTGGTTGGGGTAGATGGGTGGATAGGGTAGGGTATGTGGGGACGGGGTAGGTAGATAAGGTTAAGGTATGGTAAGTAGGGTGGTGTTGGGATAGGTAGGAGTAGGTACAGTGCATTCAACTAGGCAGGGTAGGGTAAGAAGGGTGGGGTTGGGGTAAGTGGGAGATTTTAGGGTAGTTTGTGTGTTTGTTTTACTGTATAGGTCATTTTGGAGACGTTGCTTCCAATTTTGTGGGACTTTTACCCGACATTGAGATGAAATGACAGCTCAAGCCCTGTCGCCCAATGAAACCAATAGGGTTTATTAGCATGAACGGTCCGCCTCGCACCGCGGTTCCTAGACAGGCTTAGATCCTCCAAGCGGTTTACCAGTACTAGTGTGCGGGACGGATTCAGCTCTGCGTGGAAGCATCATGCAGCCCATATATTTCTTCAAGCCCCTATGGGCGGGGGCGGAGGATTTTATGGTAGGATAGGATAGGGTAGGTAGATGGGAATGGTGGTGTTAGGTGGGATAGGTGGGCTGGGAAGGGTAGGTAGTTTGAGGTTACGTGAGGTGGGGTAATTTTAGGCAGGGTAGGTAGAGTGGAATTGGGATAGGTAGGGGTGGATAGGGTCGGTGCGTTGGTATGGGGTAGGGTTAGGTAGATGGGATGAGAGTGGGTATGTTGGGTGGGGATGGGTAGGGTAGGTACGTTGGAGTTGAGCGAGATTAAGGTAAGGTAGGGTAGGTTAGGTGGATTGGGAAGTGTAGATGGGCTGGGATAGGGGTAGAAGGGGTGGTTAGGTAGGATGCTTTGGGGTGTGTTGGGGTGGGGTAGGGATGACAGTTTTTATGATACCAGACATTGCATGTATCACAACAAATTCACCAGTTCTTCATACCAACACTTTCAGTACAGAGCCCACAGGGGTAATATTCTATTCTATTCCATACAGGATGTGATGCATCAGAGTAGCGTCCCTTGGTTTGAATGACGTCATTTATTTCACTGATGACATCACAAAATTATTGACTTCTCAAGATCATATAATTCCATTTGCATTTTAGCAGAGTTTGCTCTGCTTGAATCTGAAAAAAAATCTGATATCTGAAGATTCCAGACAAGGAAAGGCGAAGATCAGATACTTGGAGTGTAGGGCAGGCTGAGAGTAGGATTTCCATAGAAGGAAAGGCAGACTGATCAAGTTGTGGGCTAAGAGGAAAACAGATAGATAGATAGATAGATAGATAGATAGATAGATAGATAGATAGATAAGATAGATAGATAGATAGATAGATAGATAGATAGATAGATAGATAGATAGATAGATAGATAGATAGATAGATAGATAGATAGATAGATAGATAGATAGATAGATAGATAGATAGATAGATGTACATTCAATTTTGTGGGACTTTTACCCGACATTGAGAAGAAATGACTTCTCAAGCCCTGTCGCCCAATGAAACCAATAGGGTTTATTAGAATGAACGGTCCGCCTCGCACGGCGGTTCCTGGACAGGCTTAGATCCTCTAAGCGGTTTTCGTACCAGTACTAGTGTGCGTGCCGGATTCAGCTCTGCGTGGAAGCATCATGCAGCGCATATATTTCTTTAAGCCCCTATGGGCGGGGGCTTTGATAGATAGATAGATAGATAGATAGATAGATAGATAGATAGATAGATAGATAGATAGACAGATTGATAGAGAGATTAAATAGATAGATAGATAGCAAGTATTTTTAACATACTAAAGATTTGTAAAACAGGTCCAGATTTAACACTTTAAACCCTTTAGACCAGTACAGATGCTTAAGAAAACAGTCAAGATCCTATGAACTATATCATCAGGGTCTACACTGTTTGTCATCATTTTTATGATTGCCAAATCCCCTATTTATAAGATTGGACATGTCCAAAATAAAATAATAAGGATGAAATGATCGACCTCAGAATTTCAGGGGTGAAAGTGTTTAATCATGTAAATCAGTCAATAAATTTGCGATGTCATCAATGAAATAAATGACATCATACAAACAAAGGGACGCTACTCTGAATTTACCAGCAATAAAAGAATAGCAAGGGACCAAGTTCACATCCTGTTTCAGATAGGGGTAAAGTTGGCTCTCCAGGTCTACCAAATACAGTAGAACTTCGATGGCTCGAACACCGATGGCTCAATTACCATGGATGTGTCGAACCCAATCTTGAGCCCCTAGCGAAATCCTCTACATAAGACATAGTGGGGGATAATTAAGGAGAATTTAGTCTTTTATCCTGCAAATGTATGCTGTGTGTACTCACTAGAATCGCCTCGATGAGGCGATTCTAAAGAGTACACACAGCATACATTTTCATTAGAGAACACCGAAAATATATCTAAAAGTATCTCGTTATGACTCCTGACAGTAACCTCAGCTGCTCGAACTACCCCAATCTCGAACAGATTTTCGAGGTCACATAGGTGTTCGAGCCATTGAAGTTCGTCTGTATGAATTATTAATCCATTCTGTATCAAATGGAATCTTGCAGTTGTTTTCATCACCAATCATTTCAAAATTTTAGAAGCCTCTGTGGTAAAGTGGCATTACGCAAACACGCCTATACAAAAACACTGCCACCTTTATCGCCGAAAAAATGCAAATTTTATGATGAAAAATTGTGATATTTTTCTTATTTCTGATGAGGCGGTTCTAACGAGTACCCAAAATCTATATTTTAGAGCAGAAATAAGAAAAATAAGGTATACCCCCGGAAACCCCAGTTTTACTATATAAAAGTGGGGTTCAAGGGGTCAAAATTATATAGGCGTGTTTTCGTGATGGCTTTGCTACTCGCCTGATTTTGTTTGTTTGAATTGAGGTTTAACGTCCCCGCCAACACTGTTTATGTCATTTTGGAGACGTTGCTTCCAATTTTGTGGGACTTTTACCCGACATTGAGATTAAATGACATCTCAAGCCCTACCGCCCAATGAAACCAATATGGTTTATAAGCATGGATGGTCCGACACTCGCGCCGCTTTGCCTGGACAGGCTTAGATCCTCTAAGCGGTTTACCAGTTTGTTTGATTTGAGGTTTAACGTCCCCGTCAAGCGGTTTTCCAGTACTCGTTTGCGGGTCAGTTTCAGCTCTGCGTGGAAGCATACTGCAGCCCATCTATTTCTTCAAGCCCCGATGGGCGGGGGCCGACTACTCGCCTGATAAATCCGGTTTTGTTATACCTACATTCGTTTTTCATAAGCATTAAAAACTTTGAAGTGTGTGATATCATTACCATGTGCTCATTCGGGCACCTGCCTTGGAGCAGCTTCCTTTTCCTGTTTACCCAAGGACAAACAAGCTGCAGCAAAAATGAGCTTTTTAAATAAACTCAAGAAATCAGTCATTTTTGAGATGGCTGACAGAGGAACACCTAGATAGGATGTCCTTAGGATCGAGCGGTCTGAGAGGCAGGCTGTATTGAACCAGAATCCTGAAGGGGTAAGGAAAAGACAGGAAACGGTTGACCATGCAGCCCTCAGACCAGGATGTATGGGACACCATTTCCCTGAGTAGTGGTGGCTCTGAGCCAAAATCTGGAAGAGATATAACTAGAAAGGAAAAACCAGAAGATATTATTCAATTAAATTAATGTGTTTAAAGACTTGCAACTTGAGCTTAAAGGCCCACATCCAGTGCGGATTAAAAGCAGGATAAAACATGTTGTTGTGAGTCTGATCTAGGGAACTACAGTTATCTTTCCTTATCAATAAGATCAAAACGAAAAGAGCAAATGACTAGAATTTCATAGGAAAACCACCAAGGTTCAGAAATACACAGAAATTCGGATGGAATTTCACAGAAAAAAAAAAAACACATAAAAAAAAAACCACCAGGATTCCAATGAATTTTTACCAGAATTCTGCCAATTTTGTCCAGTGGAATTCCACCGATATGAATTCTTGAATTCCAATTAGAATTTTAGTAAGGATCTCCATATGACCTTAGCTGTTGTTTGGATGTAAACAAAAACACTCATTTCAAAATTTAGGGGTGTCAGGTTAACCGTTGTGTTTACTTAAAGAATTATTTGGAAATTGTCGGAACATTTTGCAGTTTTTCCAGGCAACTAAGGTCCTGATCAGATGCCACAGAAAGGGGCATCCTATCTGGACTCGTACTGTTTGCCAGTTACCCTTTAAGGAGTTTCAGATACAAGATGGGTAAAGAGTATGTACATTAAGGTCTGAGCTTCCACATTTTAGCTCACCTGTCACTTACATACCTGATGTGCTTTTGAGGCCGATGAATGTCCATCGTGCGTCATGAGACTGTCAGCAAATAATTTAGCTTGCCTCTTTAAACAACAACAATGGTTAACCCTTACCACGCTAAATCCCGATACAGATACTTATGCACACTGCGGCATCTGATCTGGCCCTACACTGTTTGCCAAACCCACCACATATCCAGTCTAGATTTTACAGATACCTCTCTTTCATGTACGCAAGACTCTGATCTCTCAGTGGAACAAATAATATGGCAATTTTTGGGTCGATTGTTTGTCATTCGACCCAAACTTACTAAGCAGAAAAGCCCTTCAGTGCTAAAGGCTATATGACCGACTTGTCGTCGGAGTAACTTTCGGTTAACCAGAGCAAAAGGCTCCCGGGGAGCTTGTAGGACAGGCGGTTGTCGGTCGTCGTCCGTCGTATTTCGTCTGCGTCAACACTTTCAAACGACATCACCTCTAAAACTACTGGGTCGATTGGGTCCAAATTTCATCTGTAGTATCCCTGGGCGGGGGGGGGGGGGGGGGGGGGGGGGGCTTTCAGATCCCCAACCCTAAATCATATTCTTGTTCCTTATGGCTATTTTTAGAATAAAAATGATTGTGCGTACTCGTTAGAATTGAGGCGGTTCTAACGGAGAGGCGGTTCTGACGAGTACCCACAATCTATGTGTTAGAACAGATTTAAGAAAATAAGGTTTACCACTATAAACTCCAGCTTCACTATATAAAATTGGGGTTCAAGTGGGTCCAAATTAGATTGGTGCGTTTTCGTGATGTATGGAAAAATTGGTTTACGGGTGAATATATTAGTTTGCTTTTTTCTGCTCCAAGACATAGGTTGTGGGTACTCGTGAGTACCATCACAACGATGCGGTTCTAACGAGCACCCACAACCTAATTGTGGAGTATAAATAAGGAAACATAAGAAATTTTCATCGGAAAAGTCGCCATTTTGGAGATATGAAAGAATACACAATATCACACGGATGAGTTATCGTGATGAGATTAGAACGAAACGAATCCCTGTTAAATAAATGGAGGATCGTACACGAGTGGTTGTTTCATATGAAATTTATGAAACGATTCTTCAGCGAGTTTCATAAATTTCATATGAACTGACATCGAGTATAAGATTCTGTTTATCATATGGCGAATTTAAATATTATTTTATCGCCTCTAAATTTGACAATTTTTTCCACAAAAATGCACTGTTGACATGGACGTCGTCATGTTACTTAATTTGTTTTGTTTGATTTGTGGTTTAACGTCCCCGTCAACACTTTAAAGGTCATTTTGGAGATGTTGCTTCCAATATTGTGGGACTTTTACCCGACATTGAGATGACATGACATCTCAAGCCCTGTCGCCCAATGAAACCAATAGGGTTTATTTGCATGGGCACCGCGGTTCCTGGACAGGCTTAGATCCTCTAAGCGGTTTACCAGTACTAGTGAGCGGGCCGGATTCAGCTCTGCGTGGAAGCATTGTGCAGCCCATATATTTCTTCAAGCCCCTATGGGCGGGGGCGGATCATGTTACTTAATACCGCCAAAATGTTATTACGCGTGTGGTCATACCATATTTATTAGATGACGCTATCCACTGCTCATCAATGACGTCATATGATAAATCAAAATTATCTAGGCATATCTTAAGAAAGTTGGGGGTGGACATAACAAACAACGGAGTAAAAGGGTCCATCCAACATTAGGTTAAAACGGCGGTAGGGCCAGTTTACCTTAATCACTCATTTCACAAGTCTACACAACGAGAGTGTCATAATGGCCCTGGATCCGATCCTTATTGTACAGATAAAATGGTAATTAATATAACGTGGTGTGGATGGTTTGAGCCACTTAAATTTGGTTGACAGTGACCCAAGGAACATTTCTGTGAAATTATTTCAATATCAGTCTACCTATTGTGTAGTAGAATTCATTCTAAAGATTGTTTACATTTTTAGTTTTGGTAGCTATTAAGTTCAGTGGAGCAATTTTGAGCAATTTTGTCAGAGGGTCACCCATGGAATATCCCTTCCAAATTGTTTTCTATCTGGGGATGAAGTCTTTCAAAAGTTACATTCGACAATACAGAGCTAAGTGTATGTTACTATCTGGGCACCTTCGTGTGCACGGGGATAACTTTGCTCAGTCTAACTTACAACGCCTCGTGGTAACAAGACCAAAAGGAAATTGAGGGTTGGGGCGTGGGGGGGGGGGGGGGGTGCAGATTTGGCATAAAATGCTAGATATATGAGTCAGTGGTTCACTTTGACAACACACAGCTGACTTGTATGTCACTGTCTAGGCACTTGTGGAAAATGACGATCAGGTCCTAGTGCACCAGACTGAGATGTACCGGCACAATACAGATCGGACTTGTATTTCAGTATTTGGCCAACTTGTGGACATTGAGGGTCAGGTCCTTGTGCATGGACATGAACCGGCTCACTAACTTACAATGCCATAACTCTATATAAAACCAGCGGGCCTTTGGGTGGGTCCATTTTTGGCTATAGATTTGAACATAGGGTGGCCATCTTTGAAGAGGGCCACTAAATGCTTCATTCAATATATCAATGACTTGAGTCTTCCGGTCTCAGACAAGCACATTTTTAATGGTTTTTCCTATATAAGTCTATATAAAACCGGTAGGCCCCGGGCGAGATCAATTTTGGCCCCATTGCTATAATTTGAATACTCTTGGTAGCGGTCTCCAACATGAAGCTTCATGCAAAATAACAAAGAGCTGGGCCTTGTGGTTTCAGAGAACAAGATTTTTAAAGGTCTTCCATATATAAGTCGATATAAAACCAGTGGGGCCAGGGGCGGGGCCACCTTTGGTCCCAGGGCTATAATTTGAACAATCTTTGTAAGGTCCACTATCAAAGACCCGGGCCTTCTGGTTTCAGACAAGAAGAATTTTAAAGGGTTTCCCAATGTAAGTCTATGTAAAGCCAGTGGGCAACGGATCTCAAAATGACATGTACAGTGTTGACGGGGACGTCAAACCATAAATCAAACAACAAAAACAAACAAACGGGGCGGGGCGGGGATATTATTGGCTCGAGGACTATAATATGAACAAACTTGGTAGAGGTCCACTAGATGAAGCTTCATACCAAATATAAAAAAACCCGGGGCCCTCTGGTTTCAGAAGAGAACATTTTTAAAAGGCTTTCCCTATATAAGTCTATGTAAAATGGGAGGGCCCCGGCGCGGAGGCATGTTACGCCCAAGGGCTATAATTTGAACAATCTTGGTAGAGGTCCTGTAGATGAAGTTTCGTACCAAATATCATACACCTGGGCCTTCTTGTTTCAGACAAGACGGGCCTCCGTGGCCTAGTGGTTAAGAGCGCTGACTCTTGATCGTTAGGTCTCTCACCGCTGTGGTTCGAGCCTCGCTCGGGTCACATGTGAGACGCCAAGTTCTGCAACGGAAGGTCAGGTGGTTTTTCTCCGGGTACTCCGGTTTTCGCCCACCTCTGATTAACGATCGGCTCGATATGAGTGAAATAATCTTGAAAGGGCCGTAAAACCAAAACCAAAAAAAAAAAAAATGTTTCAGACAAGAAGATTTTTAAAGGTTTTCCCTATGTAAGCCTATGTAAAATGTTGGTCCCCCGGGGACATTTTTAGCCCCAGGGTTATAATTTGAACAATCTTTATACAGGTCCACTAGATGAAACTTTATACCAAATATCAAAGATCTGGGCTTTCTGGTTTCAGACGAGAGTATTTGTGAAGGTTTTCCCTATATAATTCTGTGTAAAATGGGTGGGCCATTGTTGGCCTCAGCGATATAATTTGAACAAACTTGGGAGCGGTCCACAAGACAAAACTTCATACCTCCTGTCATTTGATTCCAATACCAGGTCAGTCAAATAAGTAAGTGCATGGATGAGCCTGTCCAAGGAGTAGGTATCGGAGCATAAATTATCCTTGAGATGCAACTGTTGTCGGCTCAAAGCTATGATTAGTCGGTTGCTTTAGCCGATAGGGGTTGTATTTCTTGTTGGGTGCAGTGCATTGGGCTCAGGCCTCATCATGCACAATCGGAGGTGACTGGCACTTGTACAATGATCAACAAATTAACTTGCGGATGAGTGTTAAATTATAATTTTATTCATCTACTTATTTTTCTGACACTGTGAATTATGAATGCAAACACGTTATCACCGAAGGTTTTCCTGCCATTTTTTGTTGTTTTTTTTTGCCACAACATCATAAAAATTGGGACAATAATGCATGTGCAGGTGATGCAAACCCTCGAATGTTGGTAGGTTTATGTACGCCTGTGGAGTTTATACCTTAAGTGTCATTTTGTCTGAATTGATGTCCCAAGTTTTAGGATCAGTATGGTTATTGTGTGTGCGGAATGTGTGTTCATAATGAATGTGTTCAATTAATATGTACTTTGTTAATTAACTATTAATGACTATTATGCTTTGTTCCTTGATTTGTATATTCTGAATGCCAGAGATGGCCCATGATTGGTTTAATAAACATATTCTATTCTATTCTTTTCTATTCTATTCTACCAAATATCAAAAACCTGGGACTTCTGGTTTCAGACAAGAAGATTTTTAATTTTGAAAGGTTTTTTCCCTATGTAAGTCTATGTAAAACTGGTGAACCCTTTATCTTTTCTGTATTTAATTTATAATACATTGCTATTATGATCCCTGGCGCGGGGGTGGGGGCATTTTTGGCCACAGGGCTATAATTTAAATAATCTTTGTAGAGGTCTACTACATGAAGCTTCATACCTAATATTGAAGACCTGTGCCTTCTTGTTTCAGTCTGGGTAAAATGGGTGGGCCCCGGCGCGGGGACATTTTTGGTCCCAGGACTATAATTTGAATAATCTTTGTAGAGGTCCACGAGATGAAGCTTCTAATAAAATATCAAAGACCTGGGGCTTCTGGTTTCAGACGAGAAGATTTTTAAAGATTTTCCCTACATTAGTCTAAGAAAATTAGACGGGCCCCGACGCGGGAGCAGTTTTGGCCCCAGTGCTATAATTTGAACAATCGTGGTAGAGGTCCACTAGATACAGCCTTATTCTAAACATCATACACCGGGGCCTTCTGCTTTCAGACAAGAATATTTTTAACTGTTTTCCCTATGTAAGTCTATGTAAAATGGGTGAGCCCTGGCGCGCGGGGGGGTGGGGGGTGGGACTTTTTTGGCCCTTTGACTATAATTTGAACAATCTTGGTAATGGTCCACTAGATGAAGTTAAATACCAAATATCAAAGACCTGGGCCTTGCGGTTTCTGAGAGGATGTTTTTTATAGGTTTTCAGTGAAAAAAAAAATCTATTACTTATGGCTCCTGTGATCTAGATGTTCAATGGACCGGAACCGTTTGAACAACTTTTGAAAGTGGACCACCTAAGGATCATTCCTATGAAGTTTGGTCAAAATCCGATCAGTGGTTTAGGAGGAGATGTCGTTTGAAGAAATTGTTTACGGACGGACGGAGGCACGGACTATCCTACCTTGAAATAAGTCTGTCAGCACAAACACGATTCCATAGTTCTGGTTAACCATTCTGTATAGTCTTCATAGGTTTGCATTCAATCAGCGAGCACTTCCGTCCCCCGCCCATCGGGGCTTGAAGAAATAGATGGGCTGCACGATGCTTCCCTGAAATTAAAACTAAAAGCTTAGAATATCAAACAAACTGATATATTTTAAAAGGCAATTTGCCTGACATGTCAGGCGATTCATCTAAAGCCCACTTTGTATGTTCAGCTCAAAGTAGGATTTGGTACAATTTCGGAATTGCCCCTGCGCAAACCTGAGAATCGGAACAAAGTAGAAATAATTTACCTTTTCTGTATTTAATTTATAATATATTGCTATTATGATTCCTATTATCAAAATATTAACTATAAATTCTTAAGAAGTTCATAAAACAATCATATAATGTGAAAACAGAATAAAAACGTGCATTTTGAGGTCATGTTTGTGTAAAGATATCTGGAAGTAATTGAACTAGAATTATAAATATGTTAGCATGGTGCAATACGGATGAGGGCCGCAAATCATTATTTTTGGTTTATTCAAGATTATTTCATTCATTTCGAGTCGATCATAATTCACATGTGGGCAAACACCGGAGTCCCCGGAGAAAAACTATCAGAATTTTGCATCTCAAATGTGGCCGAGGAGAGACCTAATAATTGCGAGTCAATTCTACCAATTGGGCCATGGAGCCACAAATCATTTATAAATAAAATGTTAGAACTTACAAACAAAAACGGTTCATTGCAACGTTTTCCCCAAAGGTTCAATGTGTGTGCGCGACTTCAATGTGGCATTCATTACCGACATCTCTGTCAGCGGCGTTTTCATAAATCACAACTCTTCTTTTGTAAGTGCTCTTTCTAGAACCAAGAAAGACTATACAGGAAACGAATTTAGCCACGAAAGACACACACACACACACACACACCACACACACACGAATTTAGCATTAATTTGGAATAACTGATGTTAGTAAACATCACTAACATCAATTCGTATGGTATAAATTGTCCCTTACAATTTTAAAAATTGATTTTGTGTACCCGTAAGAATCGCTTACTAGAGGAATATCAAAGGGCGTCTTTAAAATCGATGTGTTTTCATACGGATTTGTTGAATAGACAATGACCTCTTCGTTATTGTGTAATCTATTTTTACCTCATTTTTGTAGTATTTGTTTTTCCGAAAACCAGTACCGAATATAGGGAGTAATGCATCCTTTCATCGAAAAATCTCCTGTCTGATTTGATTCTTACTTTGTCCAACTTAACTCCTATTTTGCACAGAGACATTTACCGTGGCAAATAAACGATAGGTTAATACCCAATCCCTTGCGCATTTCTAGTATCCATCTCACCAACAGCTAAGGTCACACGGAAACGGGAGCTTTAGACTTGACCGTCCGCCAACTTCCCCAGCAAGTCGCATATCTCTGCGACAGTCAGAAAGGCTGTGATTATTTGGAGAAAATTGCAAAACAAAGAAATGAGACCACAGATTAAGTCCATTTGACGATGATTGTCAGGTTCAATAATGAATATCAAGTAGAAGCTTTTACAAAAAGCTTGAGTCTACGCTCAGCACACATTACTTTGCGTAGTCATAGGATTGAAAAGTCAAATGATCAAACTGTTCATGTGTATCCTGTATAAGTGCGCCAGTAAATACTGAAACTTGTATAAAAAGCCAAAGATTCCAAAAGCTCACTCCAGTTTCATATATAAACAAATTTTACCAATCATTTTCTATGACAACCACTCGCACTAGGGAAACGACAAATCAGTAGAACAGTTGCATATGCCTTCTTTTAGTTAAAACAAACAAAAATAGATGTACTGTATCATCGGAGGGAAGTCAACATCACGTGAACCGAGAAAATAAGTTTATTTTGTATGCAAAGAGGGTGTGATAAACTTACGGAAGTGTTTTGGTCGATCCCGGTTTTTAAGCATTATACCAAATAACACCGATGACCAGTCAATATAATATAGCATTCGGCCAGTAATGCCCTTTTCTTTCATGCTTCTGGAGCAAAAGTAAACCTTAGGTCGTCTACACCCACAGGCGTAGACAATAACACCGAAGACATGTTAATAGAAAATAACACTCAACCCGTCATGCCCTTTTCTTAAATGCTTAGGGGACAAAAGCCATCCTTAACATTGCCTACACCCGTGGCCATCGACAATAAAAATCATGTGACACTATATAGATAGATGAAATTATGCAAGTACTGCACAACTTTACTTCGAAAACCTAGATCGAGGCTCTCCAGGGACGGAGAGCCGTGTTCCGTTATACCTTTTCTTAGTCTGTTTGTCCTCACGTCCATGAGTTAGCTATTTCAAACCATTCATGATCAATAAAAGCATTGGAAACTATATTTCAGACTAGACGTCCAGTGGACACGGGAACGAAAGCTAATTTCCGTAGTCTGGATCACAAAAACAAGATGACCGCCACGTAATATATGGTTAAACACTTTGATTTGAAACTCGTATTCTCTGGAACCAAATCACCACCGACATTGGTACATGCTATGCAGCATTAGAAATTGTGACCTTGCAAAGATTCGTCTTCAAATGAAGATCCTTGATAAACCTAAGCTTGTTGATACAGAGGTTACGTCGGTTGAGAGGTTGGGTTGGTGTGAAGGTGCTGTATAGAGCTTTCAATGCCGGGACGTTCTACTGGTTTGGCAATTATGAAAACACCCTTTAAAAAAACATTGCAAATTCTATCGCCTGTAAAAGGAAATTTTAAGATGAAAATATAAGAAAAATAAGGTATACCCCTGTGAACCACAGTTTTACTATCTAACAGTTGGGTTCAAGTGTGTCAATATTATATCTATATTAGGTGTATTTTCGTGATGTTTTGTAGGGTAATGGACTGTTTTGCTTGCAGCAGGTGCGGAATGAGGGCTGTGATTCTTAGTTTTTGCGTTCTTTTTCTATTCGATATTTCCTTTTTGTAACGTCCGAGCTCTTGGGAGACGGACAGAGGTGACCGTTTGTTTGAGGATTGGGCCATTGACCTAGCGGTTATTGAGGGCGATCTTACTAAGCACTGGTAAACCACTATGAGCGTCTTAGCCTGTCCTGTAATAGTCAATGTAACTGATCGACCCTACGTATCCATAGTTGTTGATTAGGCCATAAAGGTACAATGCACAATTAACTGCGGTTTTAACCAATTAATTATCGCAGTTTTCGCTCATTTTCGCACCCATAATAAATCAATACTGACCGTTGAAATGAACAGCCTGTTAGAGAGAGACAGAGAGACAGAGAGAGAGAGAGAGAGAGAGAGAGAATATGTGTATGCGTGAGGCAGAAAGCTATGTCGCGCCCCTGGGGCACAAGTCACCGAACCATTAAATCTAGGCCGAGGTCAAACATTGATGCTTGCATAAAAGTTGCCGCTCCTAGATGAAAGCGTGTACCCAAGTATCATTAATGAAGTGTTAATGAATTTACACATAGGTTGATGCAATAGTTCACTAAGTCAGTGAACCATGCAATTTAGGTCAAGGTCAGATATGGATGCTTTCATTATAGATGTCATCCCTAGATACGAGTATGTACCATTAGGAAAACATGTCCGTGTGAAATAAAGGCGTCCAACATGGTGTCTGACATTACACAGTTTGGGTAACAATTATAACATGTTTCTTATTTCTGCCTTCAACATAGATTGTGGGTGCTCGTTAGATCTGCCTCAATATTTTTCTATATAAAGTGAGGTTTAGAGGGGTCTTCATTTCACGGACTTGTTATCGTAATTCCACGTATCATTTACAGAGCTCTTATAGTTCTTTTGAAATGAACTTGACGATTGGGGTGAACGCTAGGGTGGTCGCAATATTTCACGAAGTCAGTTAAACATAAAATGTAGGTCCAGACCAAATATGGATGCTTGCATTAAAATTGCAATCCCTAGACACACGTCTGTACCATCGAAGAAATATATGGGCTGCGCAGAGCTGAAACCGACCCGCACACGAGTACTGGTAAACCGCTTAGAGGATCTAAGCCTAAGTCCGTGCTTACAAACCATTTTGGTTTTACTGGGCGGCAGGGCTTGAGATGTCATTTCATCCCAATGCCGGGTAAAAGTCCCACCAAATTGGAGCAACGTCTCCAAAATGACCTTTACAGTGTTGACGGGGGCGTTAAACCTCATATCAAACAAACAAACAAACAAAAGTTTGCACCAAGTATCATTAAAGGTGCATTATTGAGCTATCTGGAAAAAATGCTTCCAAAAATAAAATACAAATAGCCGGTATTTTTCTTTAAAACAAAACAAATGAATGCATTTTATGCAAAATGCGAACAATTATGATGACAGGTAAACGAATTTGAGGGGGATTCCCTAACTAGGTTTCGCACACTGGTTAGACCTATTTTTAGTTCGTGACAAAAATAGAATCCCCATATATGACGTTATGCGACGTTCATTTTTGGCATTGTTTGCTTAGGTCATGCCTGAATCGGAAGAAATATGCCGATGAATACCATGCCATAAGTAACTACACTCAGAGACGATATTGTCGCCATGTATGTGTAAAGTGACAGATTTATTTTTAGAACAGAAATTCCGAACACATGTTCAGAGCTAAAGGTAAACATGAATGAAAACGACCATTTTCACAAAGTTCTGAAGCTGCATTTGGCTCCAAAAGTGTACACATGACAAAGGAGTATGCATTGAAGATAAAAACCAGAAAAAAATTGAGACCCGGTAGCTCAATAATGCACTAGAAGCTCTTATTGTTCTTGAGAAATTAATTTGACCATTAGGATGAACGCCAGGGTGGCCGCAATATTTTACAAAGTCAGTCAGTTAAATATAGGCCAAGGTCAAATATGAATGCCTGCATTTATGTTGACATCCCATGATACACTGTACAAGTGTGTACCAAGTATCACTAATAAAACTTGTTGTTCTTGAGAAATTAACTTGACCATTAGGATAAACGCTAGGCTGGTCACAAATGTTGACGTCTTGACAAACGGAAAGACGGACGAACGAACGGAAAACCGGACGCCTATATCGCGCCATGCTAATAGCAGGTGCGACAAAAATTGCGTTTGAGTATACATAGTACTGTTATTGTTCTTCTGCATGTCCTCAACAGACAGGTTATACAAAGTTACTTTATGGTGCTGTTACACATTGACGTATATGCCGAACGTGCGCAGGGCGTTTTGGAAAAACAATGAACTAGAAATGCGTCCATGGGACACGGATGCCCTCGCCTGAAAATATGTTGATTTTAGCATTTAACCTTCGACCGCTAAGTATGACCTTGACCTTTCAGTAACGTACATGGGCCTAGCGTGGGGTTTTCTTATTATTTCAATAGAGATGGAGAGTACTCGTTAGAAGTGTTTCTTTGTGGTCGTGCTTACGAGGACCCACAATCTATATTTCATGGTGTAACCTAGAACCGACGCTGGCTATCAACCATCGGGTCTTGGAGACACTGTGCTTCCGCTCAGAGTTAAAACCAACCAAACTTGATTACTGGTGGTTAACTGCTTAGATTGTAAAAACCTGCCCAAAGAAAAGTGGTGCAAGTGGGACCGCTTCTTAACGGTTTCTTTGGTTGGTAGGGTTTATAATGTCACTTCACCTCAAGGCTGGGTAAAAGTCTTACAAAATTGAAAGCAGCGTCTCCAAAATGACCTAAGAACATGTACAGTGTACCAACGGTTGGCGGGGACTTAAAACCTTAATACAATCGAAAGAACCAACGCGTTCAGGTAGTTCTAACGATTACCCACAATCTGCTATTAGACTTTTGGTTAAAATTAAGACTCGGTGTACCTCAAATCGACACTTTAAACGAAAAGTATGAATACGACACAGATGCCCCCGCCCAGGGACCATCCTCGCCAAGGAAAAAAGCATGTTGCCAAAAAGAAAAGACCGCTTAGCTCGGTTGGAAAACAATCCTTGAGACCATCCATCGGCGTAGGTGTGGGTAATGTCGTTTAAACCTTGGAAAAAAGTGTGTATCATCATCCAGATATAAATCAAGTCCATAAAAAATAAATTACGAAGTCTGTGACATTGACCTTGAGTTTTTGTTTTACGGCCCTTTTAAGATTATTTCTTTTATTTCGAACCGATCATTAATCATTTGTGGACGAAAACGAAACGGATTAGCCAGAGAAACGACCCGTATAATACGAACTAAATCGATTGAATTGGTTGGGAAATGCACGCTCTTATTAAAAAACGCTGACATTCAAAAATTCTGAGTCTATAACCTTGACCTTGAGGTCATGGGCATGGGCGCGATTATGTTTAAAATTATGAGTCGGTGACCTTGACTTTGAGGTAATGGGCATTGGTGCGAGTACGCTAAATAAACTTTAATTGAGTATCTTTCATTGTACCAAATATGAACCAAATCCATTGTATGATTTTAAAAATATGAGCTCTTAAATAATTTCAACATTTAAAGTATTCTGAGTCCATGACTTGACCTAGAGGTCATAGGTAAGGGCCAGCGTATTGCTGAATAAACCTTTTAACCTATTTTTTTTTTTTTTGGTTTGGGTTTTACGGCCCTTTCAAGATTATTTCACTCATATCGAGCCGATCGTTAATCATAGGTGGGCGAAAACCGGAGTACCCGGAGAAAAACCACCTGACCTTCCGTTGCAGAACTTGGCGTCTCACACGTGACCCGAGCGAGGCTCGAACCCACGGCGGTGAGAGACCCCTTTTAACCTATACATATATCACAATTCCATCATATGGTCTGGAATATATGAGCTCTTAAAAGTTTAGGTTCTTCCTGGTAAAAACCTTAACCCGAGGTTGCAGGATCGCGTACGTACACCACATGCGGAAAGACGTACGTACATGTGCGTACGCTCGTACGTACGAAAACCTTTAATGTCGACGGCGGGGGACGGGATTATGGTCTTGGGTACTGTCATTTCGTCTATGTGCAGGCGATTGTATAATTGCGCTTACAGACAGCTATAGAACAGGTTCTTTGTAATATAACCCTTTTTGTACCAAATGGAATCTTTCTCCTTATATATATCAGGAGTTCATTTCAAAATTTAGGGGTGTCAGGCTGTCTTTTCTTCAAAATTTAAATGAAGAAGGACTGAACTTTTAGCAAAAAGTGGAGGCCCTGATGAGACTTCGCCTTCTGTGGCGTCAGATATAGGCCTGCACTGTTTGCCAATTATCCATTTTAGGGTTTCGGTACTAAATGGGTTAAAATCAATCATGCTGTAAGATCTATGTTGCAAATGAACTGAATCTATTTTTCATTGAAAGGCTGGACGGCCTGGCAAACGAACAATCAATGAAAAAATGTTTGCTACAGATCATTGCCTACTCCCCCGCCCATCGGGGCTTGATGAAATTCCGCGCAGCGCTGAAACCGACCGCACACAAGTACTGGTAAACCGCTTAGAGGATCTAAGTCCGCCCAGGCTAAGTGGTGCGAGCCGGACCGTCCATGCTTATAAACCCTATTGATTCCATTGGGCGACAGGGCTTTAGATGTCATTTCATCTCAGTATCCGGTAAAAGTCCCACAAAATTGGAAGCAACGTCTCCAAAATGACCTATACAGTGTTGACGGGGACGTTAAACCTCAAATCAAACAAACAAACAAACAAACCTTTGCAAACCGGAGATGAAATTTGACAACACTTACAGACGTTACGTCATGTAAAGTTATATGCGGTTCCTTATTAAACAACGTCATGTATTAACGTTCTGTGTTAAAATCGTGCATAAACTGTGTTCATACGATAAATTGAATCTTGTATGCATGCTCTTGTATCACTGAATTTATTAAATTGAGCGTGAAAAGTTAATTTTTGTTTTGTTTGATTTGAGGTTTAACGTCCCCGTCAACACTGTAAAGGTCATTTTGGAGACGTCGCTTCCAATTTTGTGGGACCTTTACCCGACACTGAGATGAAATGACATCTCAAGCCCTGTCGCCCAATGAAACCAATAGGGTTTATAAGCATTGACGGTCAGACACTCACACCGCTTTGCCTGGGCAAGGTTAGATCCTCTAAGTGGTTTACCAGTACTCGTGTGTGGGTCGTATTCAGCTCTGCGTGGAAGCATCATGCAGCCCATATATTTCTTCAAGCCCCGGTGGGCGGGGGCAGGCGTGAAAGGTTAATAAAATGATCAGCGAAGTCATATTATCAGGTCTAAGAAAGTTGTTGTATTTAAAGACAGTCCATGAATTTGAAGACTGTCTATAAATGTTTAGTCTGTAAATTTAAAGACTGACCTAAAGAAAATCCTAAAACTGGTGTAAAACGGAAAAATCGCACTTTGCTATTTATTGTAATTTAATCGTTATCTGTAGAATATTTAATCATATGTAACTGCAAATTTTATAGTTGGCTTTTACTTAAATTCCTTCAAACATAATTTAAGAGTTCTCAGAAAACAGGTTTGTAATAAGATTCATTCTGTAAAACGAGCTTAGGAACCAACGTGTATGACGCTTTTATCATTTAGTCAACATACTGGCAAATTGCTTCGACAGGTACGTTTTCTAAAAACTAAAATTTATGAATGTTTTCAGACTGCCTTCAACAGTAAAATGTCCGAAAACGAAATGACATCGATACGAAACACATTTTATGTTCGACCACTGACAGACATTTCCTCCCTTTCTGCGGAGTTTTACCGCATTTGTGGTCTAAGGGAAGGAATTGTGTTGTTTATTTCTTCATTAATTTCTATTATTAAAACGATATTTACAGACAATAAAATACATGCAGTCTTTAGCAACGCATTTGTTTCATTGATATGAAGACCGAGGCTACGTAGGAGAATGCGATTTTTTCGTGTTACACCATTTTTTATGATTTTCCTTGTGTTAGTCTTTAACTCTACAGACTAAAAAGTCTTTAAATTTTCAGACAGTCCTTAAATTTATAGACTATCTTTAAATAAAGCACTTTCTTAGACCTGATTATAATAGATGGCCTGCATGATGAGTCCACGCAGAGCTGAAACCAATCGCACGTGAGTACTGGTAAACCGCTTGGAGGTTCTAAGCATGCCCAGGAAAAGTGGTGCGAGTCCGACCGTCCATGCATATAAATGTTATTGGTTTCATTGGGCGACAGGGCTTGAGATGTCATTCCATTTCAATGTCGGGTGAAAGTCCCACAAACTTGGAAGGAACCTCTCCAAAATGACCTATACAGTGTTGACGGGGACGTTTAACCTTAAACAAACAAAATCAAATATTATAAACTTAACAAAATGTGTGCACTCGTGCTGAAGACACCCCGCCCCCACACCCCACACCCGGATTTACTGACAAGGTTCGTTATGACAACGTTAAATCAACGCTAGTCTTACGTCTTTTGTTTGTTTGATTTGAGGTTTAACGTCCCCGTCAACACTGTAAAGATCATTTTGGCATGCATACAAGATTCAATTTATCGTATGAACACAGTTTATGCATGATTGTAACACAAAAAGTTAATACATGACGTTGTTTAATAATGAACCGCATATAACGTTACCTGACGTAGCCAGACAGACAGACAGACAGACAAAACTTTATTCTTTTCAGTCATTTACATGACATATAAGGAATAACATATTAATACAGATGTACGGTAGCTAAGGTGGTACAAGGTTATAAACTATTAAACTATTAATAGTATGAGGGAGAATATGCAACTTATATGCTGCGTGATCATCATAAAAGGGCCCTTATCGCACATGGAGACAGCGATGGCCTAGTCCCGCTTGAGCAACTGTAGAGTCGAATCCAGGCCATCACCGCCTGCATTCTGCATTAGTGTAACATGTAGGTACCGGGCCTAGTAAAGTGCAATGGTGCAGTAAAGTTCTTCTCCCACATTCTATTTAAGTACGTAGCAACTTCAGATAATAGCCGTAGGTTTGTTCTTCATACCTAGGATAAGTAAATAAATGCGACGAACAACATCTCCGGATCTGCTCCCTGTGCCGAATAACAACAACAGCAACATCAATGATAGAATAGAATGCCAGTTTCACATCTTACTGTTGTGAGTGTTGTCAAATTTCAGCTCCGGTTTGCAAAGGTCTGTTTGTTTGTTTGTTTGATTTGAGGTTTAACGTCCCCGTCAACACTGTATAGGTCATTTTGGAGACGTTGCTTCCAATTTTGTGGGACTTTTACCGGATACTGAGATGAAATGACATCTAAAGCCCTGTCATTAATGGAATCAATAGGGTTTATAAGCATGGACGGTCCGGCTCGCACCACTTAGCCTGGGCGGACTTAGATCCTCTAAGCGGTTTACCAGTACTTGTGTGCGGTCGGTTTCAGCGCTGCGCGGAAGCATCATGTAGCCCATCTATGTCATCAAGCCCCGATGGGCGGGGGCGTAGGCAATGATCTGTAGCAAACATTTTTTCATTGATTGTTCGTCTGCCAGGCCGCTTCCAATTCTGTGGGACTTTTACCCGACATTGAGATGAAATGACATCTCAAGCCCTGTCGCCCAATGAAACCAATAGGGTTTATTAGCATGGACGGTCCGCCTCGCACCGCGGTTCCTGGACAGGCTTAGATCCTCTAAGTGGTTTACCAGTACTAGTGTGCGGGTCGGATTCAGCTCTGCGTGGAAGCATCATGCAACCCATATATTTCTTCAAGCCCCTATGGGCGGGGGCCTGCTAGTCTTACGTCACGACGTCCTCCAAACAGACCAACTCACCAGTGGTATAGTGGGAAAGGGGTCTAGTATCTTACGATAATAAAATGGAAACATAAGATTGAAACAACGTAGAATCAATGTTGATTCAACGTTGTTAGGTTCACTGGAACAATAAGTTTTAAAATGTGTTATCCACTTTACACGGCTATTTCAAGACGGTACGTTTTTAAAGAGCATATTCAAAATTGCGACACATTTTAGTGATATATATAGATTATGCTCCAACGGCGATATATTCATTGTCCGTATAGACATACCTCACTTTCTTCCGCTATATCATCAATTGGAGCATATATTATTATACCACAATTTTCCGACGGCGATACAAACTATATCGCCGACTTCCAACGGCGACATACCCAAAAACCAGTACTATCTATATATAGACACATCTTACCACATATATATTTTACCGCAGAACAAAACAACAATGGTTTTGTGTGAGCTAGATAAATATATCACTTTAAAACATGACATCAAAGAAAAAAAGTCAGAGATAAACAGTGACCAAAAAAAAAAACAGCTAATAGAACAGGGGAGGCAAGAGGCTCTTGCTGTCATTCAAAAGAACATAAAAAGTACGTGTTCAACTGCTGTAGCAGTTTTTCTGAGTATGAACCACCGCCGGGATATCCATTGTAAAATTTAAATTTCCCGCCTCAACCATTTTTCATAAAAATCCCCATATCTATTTTTAGCTTTCTAGGAATCCTCCATAACTATTTTAGCTTTCTAGGAATCCCCATAGTTTAAGCTTTCTAGGAATCCCCCATATCTATTTTTAGCTTTCTAGGAATCCCCATATCTATTTTCTATTTTTAGTTTTTCCTGGAAATCCCTTTTTATTTTTAGATTAAACTGGATTGCTTCCCTTGAAAATATGCAAATTTTTTAATGCATTTTTTTCAATAATTTTCAAAAGTGATTGGAATATTAGAGGCTCACATTAAATATTTGGTTGTGTCTGTTAATGAACGGTTGTCTGTCCCTTCGTATGACGTTCATCTGTCTGTTTAAGGGTAAATATCTCCCCGTTTATATCTGGATTGATTCCCTTGAAAATATGCAAATTTTAAAACCATAAGTTTGTGATTTGTAAAAAGTGTTAGTATATATACATTTCGATTTTTTATAGTAATTGGTCGTGTCTGTTAGAGCATGGTTGTCTGTCTCTGAGTATGACGTTCACCTGTCTGTTTAAGGGTAAATGGCTTGCTGGATGCCATGTATGGTGAATGGTGACTTTGATGGGTTGCGCGCGCACTAATAGAATTCTCCCTGTCGAAGTTGCCATTCACCTGCATTGTGTCGCCTTACTTCAGACCGGTCTAGTGTTTCGTTTCGGCTAGGCTGGGAATATGGGGTTAAAGGCGACCCTGGGGCAGAAAGCTTGTCGTGAGCCTACAGGCAGGAGTCCTTAAGAAAGGGGGCTGGCGACCACTACCCGGTGCTGGGGTGTGTGTGTAAAGAATTCTGCCCAGTGCCGGGTGGTTAAAAGTGCTGTACCAGTCACGGCTTTTGCTATTTTTTTTTCGTGGGGGGGGGGGGGGGAGGTGGGGCTTGAACAATTGGCGGTAAAAAATGTATGATTTTCTAAAAATGTTGACTATAAGGTCTGAAAAACAGATTCATGAGATGAGACTAAAGAAAATCCCTACCTGAGAGCCTGTGGTGAGAATAGCTTGGTGAGGGGTAGAGTATTCTGGTCTGAATCTATTTGCGATACCTTCGAATGAAGCTTTTGTACAAACTTGCATTTGTACATAACTATAGGTCAACAACTGATAAACCCTTATCACAAGGTGTGATGCGTCTCAGTCAGTGTTCAGATAACAATAATTAGAGGTGATATTAAAAATCTGCTCCGACAAAAGTCGCAGATAGACACTATATAGAAACATATTAAAAAGAATTTTGAAAATTCCACTTTGGGGCAAAAACTTTAGCCCCTCCTGAAAGTGCCTTTACATAATCCAATGACCACCAGATTTTGCACATATAACAAGACTTTAAGGCTGTATAACATATTAAAATTCCAAGTTCCTACGGCAACTTTTGGAATTTCAGAAAGTCTTTGAGTCTTCCTAAAAGTGGAATCCCATCAACCGATTAGTCCCAGTTTTTGCATATGTATTTGGGTTGTATATATACATATTATCACAAAATTTCAAAGTTCTAGCATCATTTTGGAATTTCCTGCAAGTCTTTGAATTGTTGTAAAATAACATTGGTTCAACCAATTACCACCAAACTTTGTACATATGTTTCAACATACAAAATGCACATTCTTATAAATTTTCAACATTGTAGGTCAATCGGAAGCGAAGCAAAAAATATTAACTTTCATATTTCGGTGGTGGGTCATTTACTATTGTAATTTTATTGAATAAAATCAAGCATTTTCTATCTTTTTTTTCATTTCATTCTTTGCTTGAGCCTTGCCTTCCTCAATAAGTTTCTTTCTCTCACTTTCACTCAATCCTGTTTGTTTTGAATGTATATTGTCTTTAATTTTATTATATTTGTCCAACTCATCCAACACAAGTTTAAATTCATTCTCAGATATCTGTCCGTCTGTCAAAGCCTTAGAAATCAAATCCTTTATACTATTCAACTTACTATCAGCAATAGTTTTAATCTCATAATGTTTCTGTGCTTTTGTATGTAATCTACGTCTTACTAACTTTACAAAAATACCCAAACTTCCACACACAATTGCAACAAACTCTAAAGGCAACATAATTGGAACAGTTAATCCAACACCTGCCAAAATAACACTTGTTGATATCAAACCTGTATCAACACCGTCAGTAATATTTATTCCACGCTTATATTTCTTGTATAATGCTTTTCTCACATCTCTCTCATTAATTAATGTCTTCTCTATCTCAGATATCTTCTGTAATCTATAATTTTGCCCATCTTCAACAGGCAACTCTGGATATAGCGGTGCAGTAGGTTGTTTCATTTTTTTCTTGATAACATATATTTTTTTTTATTCAATAAATAATTCAATTATCATCGAAGCCACAGTATTAACACATGTAGCATTATTAGTCTGGCAAACAAAATCAATTGCATCACCAGCTTCAACCTTTAACGGTGTATCAAAGTTATCGTGTTTCCTTAAAATATTATTCAATAATATACCATATCCTGCTTGTGGATTTCCATTTATAGAAACAACAACAGATACATCACCTTTTGTTCTTTTACTCGATAACCCCACACCCAATATTTGACCTGGAAAGTTCATCACATATCCACAACCTACCTCTCTACCACCATTACCAAAACTAAACACTTCATTCTCCTGCAATGATCCTTTACTCTCTGCACAGATGCTTATCAATTTTTTGTCTGACATATTTTCAACTTTATTGTATAACAACCGATGATTGACATGTATATCCCGAACTCTATTTTGAAGTCCTGTATGTCTATCATTCAATGTATTTATTTGTGTAAATGCTTGACTTCTCATATTAAATATTTCTTGTTTCAGCCCCAATGCATCTACGTGTTTTCTCTTAGCACCAAATATACTCATTTTTTTATTATAATTATATAATTTCCAAAACGCAATTAATTGGTAGATGATTAATTGCCTTGTTGTTATTTTCATCCCTGATTTCTAATTTCAATTCTGCTATAGCATCATTCACCAAACACTTATATTCTGGATGCTCAAATCTCACTGTTGTTATCTCTCCAAACTCTTTATTTTCCACTGGAACAACAGCCAACACAGTACTCGGCATACCATCTAAATAATTATTTGAAGTATTAATCTGTTCCAAATGAACATACAATGATTTATAAACAGCAAAATCTACAGCTCTCTCACCATAATGAGTTTCATTAACAGCAAACTTTCGCTTATTTCCAAACCCCAACATTTGTTTTAAGCCCTTGTTTATCTTCAATTCATCCGGTGTGATTAAAGAAGCAATTCCATTTGTTTCATTTACAGATAATGTAATATTATTACTTTGAAATAAATCTGCTATTTGTTGGAAACTATAATAACCATCTATAATCTTATGAGGTCTCTCTCCAGTCTTCTGCAAATATTCATCAACAACATTATACCATCCAACACCATATGTTATAGATTTCAAACCAATACGTTTATTCCCATCTCTGTTATCAATATATTGTTGCAAGTTTATTGTCTTGTCAATATTCGAAATTGTATGATACATTTTTATTTTTTATATATAATCAATAATAAAAATGATATCTAAAGAATTCAAGTACAATCCCAATGCATTATATAACCCCAATACTAAATATACCGAAAAGAATATTGAACTTATAAAACAAACGATTTATGTTAATAAAGACGACCATTTTCCAGTAACGTTTCCCGACTTATTTCAAAACTATCAAAATCCAACATTACACACCAATGAACCGTGGAATACATGGCATCATTCATCATTTGACTGGTGGCAATGTCAATTAAATTTTGCTGTCTGGTGTGCCACTGCAGGATGTGGAGTAAGTTATCAAGACCATTTGCAAAACACTTCAGGACTAACTAAAACAGTATATACATTTCATGTTTATTATTGTATTGCTCGTATTTTGAAAGAACTTAAAACACCTTTACCAACAGATGAATCATTTTGTTATTACAAAAACCCATACGACAAAGCAACCTATCAAAAGTTATGCAATGAATTCAATGTTTCACCTAATACAGATTGGCGTCAAAAATTAGAAAGTAGTTCTAAATGCAGTGGTCTAGGGAGTTACACACAATATTTTAAACCAAGTGGAAAATATAGACAAGAACATCGAAGTGAAGGTCCATTCTTTAATCCAAATGATAAAATAGAACATACAGTAGATATAAGTGACGCCTGGACAATGTTTATATTAGACAAATCAGAAGGCTTAACAAAAACAGGTATTGAACGAATTAACGAAAGTATTAGAATGTTTGTATGGGCTCTATTAGGAGCACAATCTCAAACACGTGTAGAAATACTAAAAATAGGCACAGGATTTGATGCTCAGAAACAATTTCTTGCTAACATTGAAGACGCTATTAATAGTCCAGTTGATTTACCAAGTCAAATACAAAGATATCAAAACACACTCAAATATGCAAGAAGTAAAGTAGATTTTGTTTATGGTATTGGATTATATATGTCTCCCAGTGATATGATTTTACAAATTGGCACTATCGCTGGATATAATAATAAAATTGTAATTGCAACAGAAAATCAAACACTTGGTTTCAATAGTGATGTAAATGTTAAACCTGTTGCACCTACTACACAACCTGCAACTATACAAGGCACACCAACAAAGAAATCTCTACCAGAACCAAAACATCAGGAAACAAAGAAATCTCTACCAGAACCAAAACATCAGGAAACAAAAATCAAATCTCTACAAGAACCCGTTGAAAAAAAAGAAGCAATACAACACGAAGACAACAAAACAGCATTAATAGTTGGTAGTATAGCAATTGGACTATTAATTATGTATGAAATTTATTAAGTTCTTTTTTTTCTTATAAACTCTCTTGCAGATGCATATAACAATCCAGCAACCAATACAACTAATGCCCATAGATGTTCTCCAAACCAATTAACAACTTTACCCGCAGAAGACAACAACCAAGACACAATAGAACCAATAATACCTGGTAATGCTGCTGCTACTTTTCCTGCAAGGGTAGAAAGTAATTTACCAAGATTTGATAATTGTTTCTTAACCCAATCTTTTACACCATCTTTAGGAGGAGGCTTTGGTGTAGTTCCACCACCAGTTGTAGGAATAACAGCCTCAACAATAACAGCAATAATCATTCCAAAAGCAGTTAAAACACTAACTATTGTAATTCCTTGTTCTCTGAATAATGTTCTAATTCTCTCACCCAATGTAGTGTCTTCTTTTAATACTTTGTTTATAGTTTCCTTGATTCTATTTACCTGACTACGTAGTTTATCTTTATTAACATTAATAACTTCCAATCTTGCACTTCTCTCACTTTCTAACTCTTTGATTCGACTACTTATCCTTTCTATTTGAAATTCATCATTGTCTGCTTTGGCTTGTTCTAATTTTGTATTTTCTTTTGCTAAGTCTTTATTTGTTTCATTCAGTTTTGCCAATTCATTTGCTATCTCTTCTTTGACTGTTGTCATTGCATTTGCTATTCCATCAATCTCTCTTTTTGTCCAATCTGTTTGTGTTCCTGCTTCACTACTAACACTTTCAATGAATGATGTCTCTAATGTTTTCACAGATGTTTCTGCATTATTTGCAGTTTCTAATAGTTCTTGTGCTTCTTGTTGTGATGACACATCATTATCAAGATTCTTGAATTTTTCTGATAATAAATCAGATTGTGTCTCTCTCAACTGGTTTTCTATTAAAGTTGTAAGCTCAGCTCTACCTTCTTTAAGTCTTGTAGCAGATGGTTTAAAATCATCTACACCTAATACATTCCTAACAAAATCAACACCATATTTCCTTTGCAAAGTATTAAATGATAAAAATGTTGCTATTTCATCTGGTGCATTGGAACGATAATATGTTAATGCAATATCCTTTCCACCTTCATCTTTAACATATAACATTGGTCTCCCTATATCATCTTTCTTGAGAGACAAACCTTTGATTTTACGTTTAGTTTCTTCATTCCTTTCGTAAAATCTATCTATCATTTTTTTACCTATGCTATTACGCAGAGTTTTCCAATCATCACCGGTTAAATCATTCAAACCAGCAAACTGACTATTTAATGTTCTCTGAAACTCTTCTTCATCTGTAAAAGATGTTTCTGCTTCTTTATCATAATCCTCCCTGTCATACTCAGGATTTTCATATTCAGCCATTATTTATTTATTATTTAAAAATATTTTTTTATCTTTTAAAAAAATGTCAGCTTACGGAGATAAACTAAACCCTTACAGAAAATTAAGAGAACCACGAGGTGTGAGAGGCATCCGCCAAAGTGTAGTAATAACAAATAACCCTTCAACTATTGACCAAAATCAACAATTGTTAGTGAGATTTCCTAATCTAAGTGGTAATGATGTTATTGTTCCCGGAACAGTCAGATTAGCATTTGAAATTGAACTAACCTCTAAAGATGCAAATGCAACTATATTTCAAAACATAGGAAGAGCAATAATTAAGAAAACAACAATTAGAATAAGTGGAAATGAAGTTATGTCCATTGACGATAGTGACATCTATCATTGTTATATTGATTTATGGAAGACTATTACAGAACGTGTAAATATGGTATATCAAGGCGTTGGCAAAGAGAACATGTTGAAACATAGAGTGGGTGCAGGAAACGCAACAGCAGATAAAGAAGATCAAGCCATCGCAAAAGCATATGGAAACAGGTTTTGCATCCCACTTGATTTTGAATTATTGGAAACCCATATGCCTTTTTATCAAGCTGGATTAGGAGATAGACTTGAATATGAACTTACATTCAATGATTATAATAAAGTAATTAAATCAGGCGATGCAACTTCATCTTATACAATCAAAAATATTTGTTTGGAATTTGATATTGTTTCTGATACTGAATTAGCAAGACAAATGAGACAGCAAGTTGATGGTAAAATGGTTATTTTGTATGACAGAATACTAAGACACAGAAAAATAACTAAAAACAAATCTGATACACTATGGAATATCAATCTAAATGTTCCTGCAAGAAGTATGAAAGGAATTCTTATGCTATTCGAAGATCCTGAAAGGGCCAGCACAGAAGAATATTATAATCCAGAAATTACAAAAGTGGAAATGACAATAGAAGGGATTCCGAATCAATTGTATAGTCAAGGAATGAAGTCCCACCAACACTGGGACGAAATAAATAAATTCTTTGCTTTGAATTCAAAAAGAAACAAAGAAACAAGTATGGTTGTTAAAGATTTATATTTTACTGATACAACAATAGAGAAATATCTAACGAACAGGTATGCTTTATGGTTGGATTTACGTTCAACTGATGATAATACACTTCATGGTTCTGGAAGAAGAATTGAAAATGCATCAGAAGGTATCACAATACAAATAACGAAAGAAGCAGGAGCAGATGAACCAATCAATCTTTATTTGTTTGTTATACAAGATGCACAAATCAACTTTGAAGATGGTAGATTTAAAGAAGTCAGTTATTAATATTTTTTTTACAAATAAAAATGGAACTACCAAAATATCCTCATTGTGCTATTATATGTGGTCAAACTGGATGCGGGAAAACAGAGTTTGTCCTTGACCTTTTGGAAGAGGAATATCGTCAAGTATTTAAACATATTGTTATACTTTGCCCAACCATTCAATGGAACAAGGCTTATAAAAATCGTGAGTGGATTGGTGATGTTAGAAAGCCTAAAACAAAAAATATAACAATTGTTAATCCTATTGTTAATGGAGAAGAAAAACTACAAGAACTACTAAGAATGTTCTTTAATAAATATGCTGGTCATTCTACTCTCTACATTATTGATGATTGCAGTGCAACGAAAGAACTAACAAAGAAAAAAGATATGTTATCAGAATTAGCATTTTCTGGTAGGCATGCAGAACAATCAGTGTGGGTTATTTCGCAGAGATATAATTCTGTGTTAAAAGATTTAAGAGAACAAACAAAATGGCTATGCATGTTCTACACAAAAGATAGAGATAGTTTTGAAAATTGTTTAAGAGAGAATGATGTTATTCCTACTTTGGAAGAACGACAGAGAATAAAAGAAGAACTGAAAAAAAAGAAGCATCGTAAGTTGATTTTGAAGACTGACCAGCCTACTGGTTATTGGTTGGTTGATTGATTATTTTTTTAGCAATGATTAAGTAATGCTTATTCAATGCTGTAGCAAATCTTAAGTAATGCTTATGCAATGTTTTAAGTAAAATAGCAATACTAAAAAACAATGCTGTTAGAAATATTATCAATCACTGCAATCTTATCAATAATCATAACAAACACTGCAATCTTATCAATAGTCGGATATGCGATGTTTTATTTTTTAAAAATAAAAAATAAATTACATAAAATAAAAATGAATGCTGAAGAATTATTACAAGACATTGAATGTGAAAGCACTTATGTAGAAAATAATGAACAAGAAACAAAACGTGAGCGATTATCAGCCATTGTTGCTGGTGGTGGTAGTAAGCAGTATCTTGGTAAAGACTTACAACTATCAGACATTGATACAATGACAGCAGAACAAATAAACAAACTTTACTGCAGATATGAAGCAAGATTGGGAGCAAGTATGACAAAGACATTGGGTAATTCTTTTATTAGCTTATATGTGATGGGTGTATCAAAGTATTTCAATGTTGTTAATCCACCTAAACTGATACAAGACTTAGAGGAAGACCCTTTTATCAATCACGCTTTGACAAGTTCGTGTTGTGAATTGTATTATAGATATGGAATGTATCTTGCTCCATTAACTGCAATGCTGACAACAGCAAGACATATTGATTTTAATAAAAAAGAAAATATCCCCTTAGAAAAAAATGAGTGATACTGAAGTTAAAACAAAAGACCCAAGACGAGTATCTGCTGGTAAGAAAGGTGCAGAAGCAAGAAAAAGAAATGCAGAATTAAGAAGAAAGGAGACTGAAACTATAAAGAAAGAAAACATGGAATTAAAATCTATAACAAAAGATGATGAAGTCGGCTCTCCAAATTCACAGAATATAAATATATACAAAAATTATATACCATTATGCATAACAGTTGGAGTTGTTGGAATAGGATTGTATATGTACAAGTCTAAACAAGTTGTACCACAACAACCTATGATGCAACAACCTATTATACAACAAAAAGAAATTGACCCATTTGAATTTAATTAATTTAAAAAAATAATATTCTCATTAAAAAAAAAATGACAACCTCAATAGACGGAAAACAAATTGCAAACATGTTATATCATGCTGGAGTGGAAACTGTATTAACTGTTGGATATTCAGAATTAGGTAGAAAACTATTGAAAAGACCAGCACCAAAAGTAGATTTTAATATGACAGATATTGGTATGTTGTCCATTGATATATTACTTGCAATGGCAACAAAGGATATGCTTGTTAAGCAAGGTATTATTCCTGCAGATATTATGAAGTAATTTTAATATTTTTTTTTTCCATTATATAAAAATGGCAAGTGCAGTAGCATTAATGGTTGGAGGAGCAATTACAAACGCCTTAGCCTTTTCAGGTAGTAATTATTTATTTTCACATATGGGTAGTAATAGTGATGAAGAGAGAAAGAGGCATGATAAGGCGATGGAACAATTAGAATCAGCAACAACTGCGTGGAATGAGAAGAGAACAGAAAGATTGGATTTTATTAATGAACAGTTAAAAAAGGAACATCATGCTTTGAATGAGTTCAGTGATGCTGATACTGCTATGAGACAGTATTACTATATTACAGGAAAACAATTGCCAGATAATTTATCCACACCATTACCACCAAAACCTACATTAAGTGATTTTTACACTCCATCAGAAGACCAGAAAAATAGAGAGATTGCATTTGTTGTTGGTGGTATGGCATTGACAGGATTTGTTGCTTGGAAGTTGATGTAGGTAAAAAAAAATTATTTTTTGACATAATCTTTCTTTGGAAAAACTAAATCATAAGCATGATATTTATTTTTTTTATTATTCTTACATGGTTTCAAACCAAGTGGTCTTACATAAAATGGTGGTTCTTTACCTTCTATCTTCTTTGTGAGATGTGCAGGACTCCATACTTCACCATTGTCTTTGAGAGTTAAAATTACACTCACACCATTTTCTGTGTTAATTTCTCTGTAGTCAGTGATTGTATAAATGTTGTTGATTTCTAAATCAGTCCATTTCTTTGTGTCAAATTGACTTTGTTCCTTTAACAGCTCTTCAAACTCTTCTTTTGTAGGTGTATAGTCATCATCAAGCAATTGTGCTATATTTTGCGTTTGTGCGTTCTTTGACATCTTTTTATATATAAATATTTTTTCTTAAATAAAAATAAATGGAGAAGATATACTATAGTCCAAAAGGTTTCTGGAAAGGACACTCAGCTGTTGGTAAGTTAGCAAAAGAAGCAAAGGTTAGTCAGAAACAAGCATTAGAGTTCTTAAAGAAACAAGCAGTATGGCAAATATATTTACCTGCACCTAAGAGAATAATAAGACCTAAATTTGATGTGTCTGCAGAGAATGAAGTTCATCAGGCTGATTTGTTGTTTTTACCTCACGATACTATTGGTAGGAAGACATACAAGTATGCATTGACAGTGGTTGATGTTGGAACAAGATATAAAGAAGCCGAACCTTTGACGTCGAAAGATAGTAAAGAAGTTGCAAATGCTTTTGAGAAGATTTATAAAAGACATTTGAAGTATCCTAAACTATTGCAAGTTGATCCTGGTAGAGAATTTATGAGTTCCGTTTCAACTTTGATGGAAAAGCATAATACCAAAATAAGAAGAGGTAGAAAAGAAATACACAGAGACCAAGGAATAGTAGAAAGATTTAATAGAACCTTAGCAGAAAGATTGTTTGGTTATCAGTATGCTAAAGAGATTGATACTAAAAAAAGAAACAGAGAATGGGTTAAGAGATTATCTGATGTTATTAAAGCATTAAATAAGGAGACGAAAAAACCTCCTCCAATTATAACAAGAAAAGTTGATGCTGAAATTTGTCCTTATGCAAATGTTAGATATTTGTATCAACCTGGAGAATTAGAAGGTGGTGGAAAGAGAAGGGCTACTGACCCAGTATGGTCTGTTGATATTCATAAGATTGACTATCATATTATAACGCAGGGAATAAGAGTTTATTATTTGAAATCTCCTGCACCTAAGAGAGGGTTTGTCAAAGAGGAATTACTTATTGTTCCGGCCGATACCCATACGCGTATGTCGTGATTCCATCTGGTGCTATGTATCTTTTTGTGTCTAAAGGAGAAAGTGTAGTCTTATTTACTTTTAATCCATATATGTTGTGATGCATTGAGCGTAGCATGTTCATTGAGTGTGTGTATTTCTTTTTGTTGAATAATGCATCTCTGTAGTTTTCAAAATTGATTTGTTTTTTGATTACATATTTTTTTGTTCCTTTCGCTTTTTTGATGACTTGTTCATCTGCTCTTAATACTGAATATAATTTAGGACGAAGACCAATATATTCTGATATTGAAACACCATCACATTCATCCTTCATCTTACCTATGACCTTCTTGTTTGTTTCATCGTATAGTGGATGTTCTTTTGGATAATCAGAGAAATCGTATTCATCTTTCATTTCAGACATATCTTTGTAAGCATCTTTGGTTTTGGTATCTACTAATAAACTATCGGTGTCGGTGTACAGCAAGGTGCAGTTATCACCATACTTCTTTTTCAATGTATTATAATACCAATCGTACATAAGATGTTTTGATAAATCTAAAACACAGAAGCCAACATATATTGGTTTATTTAGAGTTAATCTTGTTTTATTCACTTGAATGGCAGATAAATCATCAGAGAACTTTATTCTACGATTGAAGTTTGGTTTGGCTATTATCTTGCGGATTTTTTCATTTTCGCTGCCATCTGTTTTGACTAATTTAATATCAACTCTTTTACGTATGTTTTCCATTGTTTTGCCAAATACTGAATTGTTCATAAGTTTAAAGAAATCTTTTTCAAATGTAGTCTTTGCTTTTTTACGTAATTCTGTATTCAGACGTATGTAAGGTTCCATCCAAGGTTTCTCATCAAATTCTAATATTCTGTGTATTTTTGTTATTTTCATACCAAGTTGTTTGTATAGTCTCAAGTTCTTGTAATGTACTACATATTTCTTCTTATCCATTAGATTGGGGACAAGTTTTTCTGTTTTTAACATACTATTTTCAATTAGTTCATTTTGATAGTCGGATAACCATTCTTTTTTAATTGCTAATTTTTCAGGTGCAAGTGGATAGTCGTTATGTAGTTTATGTAAATGTTTGGGATATTCTAAATCTACTTCATATATTCTTCCTCTACCTTTTTTTAGTGGTTGAAGTTCTCCATCTATTAAATCTTTATTAGTTATCCATTTGAAACCACCATATGGAAGTGGTTGGCTCATTGAATGACCATATAAATTATTTGCATCTAAATACATTATGTAATTGTCTTCTTCATCTGGATTATAATCTGCGACATATTTATTGTTTGCTTTTGCGTGTCTTTTAGAAACCATACTTATTCCACCTCTCATTCCTTTTTCAATGAAAAGATGCATATCCAAATCTGATAGAAGTTGTAATTCTATTTTTGTGTATTTTAGAAGAGCATCCCAAGATAGACCAGGTGCAGTGTAGTAATGTAGAGGGTCAAGTTTATAGTTATTCATACAGGTTTCTCTAAACTTTTGAAAAACATCTGCAAGTAAGAGAACATCTGTTTTGAGGTATAAATCATGATAATCACCAAGTGTTTTACAGTTAAATTGTTTCCATACTTTTTGAGCGTGTTCATAGTCTTTTTGTTTGATACTTTCATCTGTTAGAGAACTGTAGAATTTGTCTATTGGTGGTAGTTCAGTTTCATTGAATCTTTCTTGACTGTCAATATATTCGTATGGATAGATACCTTTACGAGCAAGAAGATGTGAGTTAGTTGTATGTTTTACAGTTAATGGTAAGTCTGATTCGTTGAGTTGTTCATATCTTGTATTGTGGCATTTTTTACATTTTGCTGTTAATAACCAATTTTCATTGATGTTTATTTCTTCTGTATCTTTACATTTTTCACATTCTCCTACACCAATTGCTCCATCTACTAACTTTTCAAGAGAGGAAGCCATAAATTGAAAACTGTCTAAGAATTTTAGCTGTCCAATGTTGAATGAGATGAATTTCTCTGAATTATTTGCAATACAAGTAATGTTTCCACTTGCTTTGTGTATTTTCTGCATTATTAGATGACTATCATAACCTTTTAAGTTGTGGAAGATAACTGGAATTTTGGTTTTATTTGGTTTGATTGCAAGTTTTAGATTACAAGATTTGTGTGCTGGTCCTCTATATTCTCCTGTGAAATGACAGTGGTCTTTTACTTTTGGGTTGTTTTTGTTATTTCCTATTTCTTGTTCGCATATCCAACATTTGGTGGCATTTTCATAGTCTTCAGTGTTTTGCTCTGTTAATGGTTCGGGGTGAGCAAAGATGTTATTGATATTGCTAACCTCACATTTTAAGTGATTCAAAAATACTTCAACAACATCTTTACCTCTGTAGATAACAGGTTCTTCAGCTTCACCATCATATCTGACAACTTGATAACAAAATCCACACGCTTCGTGTTCGCTTGTTATTTCTGATTTATCTCCTTTTTGTTCTGTTTTAGGTTTGATTATGCTTTCAAAGTCGGCATAAATGACATATGGAACGGGCATTTGATTTTGATGATTTTTAAACTTGATAAGACCTTTTAATGGCATTTCTATTCGCATTGGAGATTTATTTATGCCTTCACAGTCTTCTTTGTGTTTGATTAGTAGGTCTTCTCTTGAAAAACCGTGAAGACATCTTTCACAAAAGTAAGTAGCTCCGTGTTTGTTATTCTGATTACGAAGTAATCTATTTAGACTTTTAATCCAACAGTAGTGATATTTTGTTTCCTTTTGTGGTTTTTCATCTGGATTATAATTTTCATCAATTTCCTCTTCAACTTCTGTTATCAAAAGCAGGTTAATTCTTTCTTTATCATTTGATTGATTTGAAATATGATATGGAAATACAGTAAGTTTCTCTGTCTTTTTTGTGATTGTATATCCATAAACATTGATTGCTATATTGTTTTGTTTCTCAACTTTTGGTATTTGTGAGATTGGTGTGGGAAAGTCAATTCCTTCCATATTCAGATTAGGACATTTTTTATAACTATATACATTATTCAAGTTATTCTTTGCTGGATATAAGGCAGATTTTAATGCCCATTCTAAACATCTATTATCATTGTTTTTCATATTAATTATTGCTTGTTTGTTTGCTATTACTTTTGGAAGAGGAATATATGAAGAACCTTTGAGTGGTTCATATTTTGCTATGTTAACATAGAGTTTGATACAATGGTCAATTTCTAAACCTGTTGCGGTATTTGTGAATTTTTCAATCCATGTTTGTATATAAGTTGTTTGTTTGTTATAGTTTTTATCTAAATTATTTTCATTAAGAACTGCACATTGTTCTCCGTGTGATGCACCGATAACTTCTTTTCTTTCACCATTAAGTTCATCTTTAAAAAACTTTATAGATAACCCAATTGAAAATTTAATACCATTGTATTCTTTAATGTTTTCATTAATTTTATCTATAATGACAGATTTTTTATCATTAAACAAAATATTTGGGTCTTTATATTTATGAGCATCTATTTCATACGCTTTGAAGTAATTGCATAATGGTTTATCAACTAATTTCAGAGCACTTTTCTCTTCTTTAGTATCATCATCTATATCTTCATTATTAATTTTTTCACTTGTTTTAACAGCATTTTGTTGCTGTCGTTTTCTTTTCTTTTTATCTCTACGTCTTTTACGCAGATTATCTAATGCAGAAGTTTGTTGTGGTGCATCACTCTTCTGTTTCTCAATATCTAAGGATTTAAGACCCTTGTCTAAAGCCTCATCACTAATTATTCCTTCGCTATGCAATTGTATTAGTCTCTCTACAGAACTCATTTTTTGTTTTCTTTTAAACTATAAAAAAAAATTTTTAATATAATAATAAAAATGGATATAGAAAAAGCAAAGATGCAAAATATATGTGCTATGTTGCCGTTAGGTTCAAATAAACCATGTAAAAACAAATCAGTAAAGCATTCTATATACTGCAAGGCTCATAATTTTATTATAAAACATAACAAAAGTAAAGTAGTGAAATGTTTGCAATGTGGTAAAGGTACTACAGCAAAATATCAAATCTGTGATAAGTGTGGTGGAAAGAATTTTAGAGAAAAACAGAGATATTTTAACTCTATAAAACCTTTTAAGCAGGAAATTGCAAGATTGAGTATGATAGAGTGTTGAGGATGATTCAGGTGTTATTGAGAGGGCGATAATTTAATTTTTTTATGCTCAAGTCGGCGATATAGTTTGTATCGCCGTTGGAAAATTGTGGTATAATATATATGCTCCAATTGATGATATAGCGGAAGAAAGTGAGGTATGTCTATACGGACAATGAATATATCGCCGTTGGAGCATAATCTATATATATTAGTGAAACGCAAATTTAGCTCGTACGAACACTTTGCGATGTTTTATGAAACTGACGTTTTGTTTGTTTGATTTGAGGTTTAACGTCCCCGTCAACACTGTAAAGGTCATTTTGGAGACGCTGCTTCCAATTTTGTGGCACTTTTACCCGACATTGAGATGAAATGACATCTCAAGCCCTGTCGCCCAATGAAACCAATAGGGTTTATTAGCATGGACGGTCCGCCTCGCACCGCGGTTCCTGGACAGGCTTATATCCTCTAAGCGGTTTACCAGTACTAGTGTGCGGGCCGGGGAAGCATCATGCAGCCCATATATCTCTTCAAGCCCCTATGGGCGGGGGCCGAATGATGAAACTGACGTACGCAGTTCTTTAAAAAGTGCGTATATACGAACAATTTAAGATTAATCGTGCGATGTTTATTGATGAAACTGGCCCCAGATAAAAACAAAAGTCAACTTACAAGACATCAATTATCTATCACTTATTCATTTTTTTCTTTCTTGTCAAAACATTGAAAAAATGCATGTTCAAGTAGGCATGTATCACACAAAAAAATCATGCGACCATCGACCAATGGTATGAACAGATCAATCAATGAATACTTCACTCGTCAACTCAAAATCATCTCACTGACCAATGCACGGGACAATTTAAGTCGAATCGATACACATACAAAAAGACTGGTCAGCTGTTTGCTACTTTCTTACGCAATGTTTTTGTTTGTTTGATTTGAATTTTAACGTCCCCATCCACACTGTAAAGGTCATTTTGGAGACGCTGCTTCCAATTTTGTGGGACTTTTACCCGACAGCGACACGACATTCAATGAAACCAATAGGGTTTATAAGCATGGACGGACCGACTCGCACCGCATTGCCTGGGCTGGCTTAGATCCTCTAAGCGGTTTACCAGTACTCATGAGCGGGTCGGTTTTAGTTCTGTGTGGACGCATCATGCAGCCCATCTATTTCGTCAAGCCCCGATTGGTGCGACCTGTACTCAATGTTGCAGTATGTACAAGTAAAGTTGTAACTGATGTCAATGGCACGTATAAGAAAGTTTGCTTTGAAATCCAAAGAGCCTGCTCCCGACAAAATGATTTGTTTGTTTGATTTGAGGTTTAACGTCCCCGTCAACACTGTAAAGGGCATTTTGGAGACGTCGCTTCCAATTTTGTGGGACTTTCACCCGACCTTGAGATGAAATGACATCTCAAGCCCTGTCGTCCAATGAAACCAATAGGATTTTAAGCATGGACCGCTTTGCTGTTTACCAGTACTCGTGTGCGGGTCGGTTTCAGCTCTGCGTGGAAGCATCATGCAGCCCATATATTTCTTCAAGCCCCGATGGGTGGGGGCCAGTTGCCCGACAAAATGAATAAATACTTTTGACGAACATGTCTGGACAAACAATGCAGTGGATCTGCATTCTATGGCAGTCACCCTACATCTCTTGGGCCGAATACGTTGCCATTAGGGAACAATGTTAAAATTTTATGGTGAGCTTTTGTAATCACCTTTAGTCCGTCGTACGTGCGACGTGCGTCGTGCGTCGTCAACATTTACCTCGTTAAGCCTCTAGAGACCACAGTTTTGCTTCAATCTTCGTGAAACTTTACCGATACTTGATACTCGACAAAAAGAAATCCTCCACAAAAGAAGGCAATTCTTGCATAAATGTCTACTGCTACTAAAGGCAGAAGATTTTCTTTAAAAACAAAACACGTTAGCAATTTGTTTGATTTTGAAGTTTAACGTTCCCGTTACTTCTAGTTTTGTGAGACTTTTATCCGACATTGAGAAGAAATGACATTTCAATCCCTGTCGCCCAATGAAACATGCACTGGACTCGCACCACTTTTCCTAGGCAGGCTTAGGACGTCTAAGCGGATAAGCAGAACTCATGTGCGGTCAGTTTCTGCTCTGCGTGAAAGCATCACGTTGCCCAACCTATTTCTCCAAGCCCTGGTGTGCGGGGACCGAGACACGTTAACAAATTCATATGACGAAAACCCTTGTAAACTTTGCCAACCACACATTATCCGCCCCACCCAGCGGAGCTTGGAAAAATATATTGGGCTGCACAGTGCATCCACGCAGAGCTGAAATCGACTGTGCACACGAATACCTTTTGACCGCTTAGAAGGTCTAAGCCTGCCCAGGCAAAATCAGAGCAAGTCGGACCGTCCAAGCATATAAACCCGTTTTGCACGGGTGGACATCAGGGGAGCTATCGCGAAATCGCGTCAACGTAATTTTGCTCCAAAGACACATCCGGGAACACTAGCGACACTTCCTAGGACCTGGGAATGGTAAACAAAGGTAAGTACCCTTGTGTGTTTTGACTTATTGTGGAAGAACGAGAGAATAATATGAAATTTCGGCGATGCTAAGCAATGTTAAAATGATTTATCTTTCTAAGCCGGCCGAAAAAAATATTGAAAAAAAAAATCGTTGCTGAAAGTAGGTGACCGTAACTAAGTCGAAAACGGGGTAATCTGACCATAGTTTTATGTCAACACGAATGAATGATGCAACTGTTTTGTAAAGTAGAAGTAAAACAAAGATCAGGTATCGATACAATTAACTTACTCCATCCATCAAAGACACCAAAGGGAAAGAAACACAAACATTAAGCGACCAGACCATAATGGAAACCTAAACAAAGGAAGGCCATAAGGACAGTTACTTTCCCACAAAATGGCCATATGGCCATCCAAAATAAAAAGACGCAAGTGATACACACAATAAGTAACAGACAACAACATAAATAAATCGCCACAGAAGAACCGCCTTGGAACGGTCAGTGGAAAGATTTCCACTGGGGGGCTTAATTCGATTTAACGTGGCCACAATCCTCGCCCTTACTTCCGTCGCTATTTAGACAAATAATTTGGTTCAGTCCACATGAAGGCCTCCTAACTCATCAGTGCAACATCTCCGTGAACACAAATAATCAAAGAACCACAGAGATGAGACAACGGTGAGGACTCGACATCAAGAAACCACTGAAATGCTGGAGCAAAAGAAAACCAACAGTTAGACTCCGATGGGCCCAACAAGAGACAGAGCATCAGGCATATCAATGACGGGTAAGTTTTCGCTTAGAGCGAGATCCTTTGGCACTTATTCCGGGTATGTCAGCACTCATGCATCATTTAGACGTAAACAATGATCAATCCATGTACAGTGAAGTGGTAATGCCGCAAAATTTCAAGCGGAGTAGCTCCGACATCATCGCGGCAGCTCCCAAAACACAATATAGTTCCCAGGAGCCTATCAGATACACAGGCTGTTACATTTGACCATTACCTCAGTTAGGTTGTTCGCTAAATTTAGCAAAATAAAATCAAGGGATGAGGTTTTTAAAGTATTTACAATCTATTACCGAGGTGTACTGAAACGTTTACCTCTGTGTCCCAATTTATACCTTGCGGGTTTTGAACTCTTCTGCAGTTTTGGCATTTTCCACAGAGGAGGGAAGACTTTTCCACTGAGGAATAGTCCCGGGAAAGAAGGAATTCTTCAGTGCATCACTATAGGCCTGATACCTATGATATCGACTGTTGTTTTCGCCCCCGCCAATCGGGGCTTGTAGAGATAGTTTGGGCTGCATGGTGCTTCCACGCAGAGCTGAATCTTACCACACACGTTAACTGTAAACCGCTTAGTAGGACTAAGCCTGTCCAGGCAAATGGGCGTGAGTCATATAGTCCGATGCATATAAGCTTTTTGTTTTCATTGGGCGACAGGGCTTGAGATGTCATTTCATATCAATGTCGGGTAAAAGTCCATCTATTTGGCATCCCCAAGGTAGGGCGGCTGCTCAATGGACCTGCAGGAGATGGCGGAACAAAAGTAGTGTTGGTGAGATGCTTGATTAGCTGGATTGGCCATCGCTAGAAGCCAATCGTGAGCAGTCTTCTTTAACCTTTAACCTTCTTTTATAAGATACACTCTGATACAGTGTCTCTTAATAAAGATAAATACAGTACCGCCAACAATCTAAGTCACAAACGGAATGGTGGTTGATTGCAGCCTTGTCCAACTGTAAGCCAACTGTAAGTTGGACGCCCCATTTTACCCATTGAAATTATGTGTCGCAATTTTCTCAGGAACTTTATGTGCTTCAAAGTTGAACTAAGTACACAAATTGATCATGCCGTATACCAGAATCAGCCTGCTTGTGCTCATGCTACATTTGTTGCAAACAAATCTTTCAAAATCTCCTCTATGAGGGCTACTTGTGTGTGTGTGTGTGTGTGTGTTTTTTTTTGTTTTGTTTTTTTAGGAATGTTTATTCAATAGTAGGTCTTCAAATATTGTTAAAACAATTCTGTTGGGCGAAATACTGTTGAAGAAATAGATTGGGCTGCACAGTGTTACACTTTGTACTCTTTATCAAAAAAGTACCCGATTGGCATGGATTTTTCAAATACTTTTTATACTGTTTTTGAATTCGTAATAAAGTTTATATTTCAAAACATTTGTCCTTTTCATATTGAACCACAAAATAGTTTCAATATTCACATTCCAATATCTCTTACGCCGTTTATCTTTTTAAAAGATATTTCTTGTTTGTTGTGTTACATTTGTGTGAATGTGGTTTATCACTTATTAATTTCTGTATGTCACAGGGTATAGGTATATAGCACACTTGTACTGCCTTGCGGTACAAGCCGGCTTTTATAGCGACGTGGTAGAGTGTTTGCTTACCAATCCGGCGACCCGGGTTCGATCCCCGGCCGGGTAAAGGTGATTAGCATTTTTTCACCTGTTACATGTATATTTGTGCAGTCTTTGCAAATAGTTTTTTTTTCGGCCCCCGCCCATCGGGGCTTGAAGAAATAAATGGGCTGCATGTTGCTTCAACGCAGAGCTGAAGCCGACTCACACGAGTACTGGTAAACCGCTTAGAGGATCTAAGCATACCAAGGCAAAACGGTGCGAGTCGGACCGTCCATGCTTATAAACCCTATTGGTTTCATTGGTCGACAGGGGCTTGAGGTGTCATTTCATATCAATGACGGGTAAAAGTCCCACAAAATTGGAAGCAACGTCCCCAAAATGATCTTTACAGTTTTGACGTGGGCGTTAAACCTCAAATCAAACAAACAAAATAAGGCATTGAAGACAGATTTCGTTACTTAGTAATGTCGATAAAGCGTCTTTTTTAAGGACAAAGCGTTTGGTAGTATCAGGGTTAGCCCCACAACCTCTCGCTTTCGAGCCCAAATGACTTGTCACTGCATATATTAAAAGACCACTTTGCTTGTTCAAATTAACGTTTGTTACGATTGCTCCTTTCTTGGGCAACCATTTTGCCTTTCCCAAGTGTGTAGCTTAACGGCTGTTTCGCTCTATCCAATGCCATCTCTTCCTTTGCGGTTTTACAAGCCCCCGCCCATAGAGGCTTGAAGAAATATATGGGCTGCATGATGCTTCCACACAGAGCTGAATCCGGCCCGCACACTAGTACTGGTAAACCGCTAAGAGGATCTAAGCCTGTCCAGGAACCGCGGTGCGCGGCGGACCGTCCATGCTAATAAACCCTATTGGTTTCATTGGGCGACAAGGCTTGAGATGTCATTTCATCTCAATGTCGGGTAAAAGTCCCACAAAATCGGAAGCAGCGTCTCTAAAATGACCTTGACAGTGTTGACGGGGACGTTAAACCTCAAATCAAACAAACAAACAAATCCTTTGCAGTTTGCTCAGTGTGCCTGCTCCAGTGTGCAGTTTGAGTCCCCATTCTTGAAGCAAGTTTTAGTTTTTCCAAAACATGTATTCTGTCAGAGAATGTCCTTCTAGGGACAGAAAATGTAGTAGATGTTGTGCAACCCTTTACCAATAGCTTTTTGCAGGTATGGTTGTCCGAACCATACCTGCAAAAAGCTATTAGTAAAGGGTTGCACAACCCTTCGCTGTCTTCGCTGCACCTTGCTTTCTGGATACAATGATAGCAGACAGTAATTCACTAGTCAATAAGTCAGCCAGTCAGAAAGACCATCACTGACTTACTGGCTGACTTACTAACTGGTCTGACAGACAGACAAACAGACAGACGGTGGGACGGACAGACGGGCAGGCAGACAGACACTGTGTAAATGGGTGACCGATATTCCAATGAAAGCCTGACCCAGCCAAACAGCTATGCATTTCATGAAAATAACTTTTTGTTACAGATACTAAGAAAGCACAAGAAACAAAAAGGAAAACAGTTACTTCTCCTCCCCCTTTCTTGGTATTACAAAAGGGGCGGCACCCATGCTCTAAGTTCGGTATCTCACTAAAGCGGAGATACCTCTAGGCCTAGCAATCTACTAAATGTAAGCGTTCATAACTGCAGGCAAACCAAATTTAAAGCCTGGTAACTTCATTTCGCTAGTACTATGCCAAAACCAAGTTTAGCATTCGACATTATGCCAAAATTAAGATGACATTATTTCGTCGTTAATTGATTTGACCCCTTCGACATGAAACAAAAAAAACAAAACAAAAACAAAAACAAAACAAAACAGAAAACAAAGCAGATATTTGCACCTGCAATATCCCCACAAGTTTCGATTACGTAAACGGGACTGCTTACTTAATCACTTCTCAGTTCTGATTTCTTATTTCTAACTTCCAACTTATAACTTCTAATTTCGAACGTCTGACTTCAAACTCCTAATTTCTGATTTCAGACTTTCTCCTTCTGGCATCGGACTTCCAATTTCTTACATCCTGCAATATTCATCTATAATAATTGTATTTGATGGAAACTTCATTTTAACATTTTAAATGTTGCTTCAAGCCACTGAAATAAAGAAGTCCTGATGGGACTTCTAACTTCATCTCTTCTATGATTTTCAACTTACAACCTTCGACTTCCAACTTTCGACTTATAAATTTCAATTTCCTACTTATTACTCCCGACTTCTTTCTTCAGACTTCTAACGCCCGGCTTCGTACTTCCACTTACTTAGTCCCGACAATCACCCTCTAGCGCCCGTCTTCCAACTTCTGAAGTCCCTCCAGGGCTTCCATGGCATGTGCATCAAAGGCCGAGACGAAGTCCGAGACGAAGGCCTCACGTTACTTGGGTCTTCGGATCGGAAAGTTCGAGAGGTAGAATTAGGCCATGTGCAGAAAAAGACCTCAACAAAATTACAGCGAAAGTTTAATTGCCTTAACATCGTCGTTTCATCAACCATGGTAGATTCGAACTGGATCTTGATTCCCTAGGGCCCAACACATATGCTTGTTATAAGCAATAAAATGTTTCAATGTTTCAAATTTCCTGGGGAAAGTCTCTCAGCTTCTAGTGTTACGGACCGCATTGCCTCCCTTCACTTATCTACACGCACAGCATATAGGTTTATCACCACTCTTTGACAACTGCGTCAGTCGACTCTTTGGCTCAGCGGTTAGAACACTGGAATATCACCCGAGCAGCCCGGCTTCGAATCTCACTATAGGCGGGTATTTATTCAGGCTATGCTTGTTTCCTTTGTGACGGCTTTCATGTCGTAAGATGGGGGCTCGTTCGGGATCGGACTTCCAAAGGATAACTCTTTTATAGAACATATTTAACGTCACTACAGCTGGTTTCTGGGAATGTGTGCCCTACATCATAGTGTAGTTTATATTTTCTTGTCCTTTGTGATCATTGATTCCAATGTGGAATTTGAAAATATTTGAGGGTCACTGATGAGGCCTAATTGGCCGAAACTAGCTAGTCTGGCCCAGAAAACATGTACACTTCATATTTTCCAGTTCTGTTATGTATTCCTTGCTTCCAAAGGATAACCCTTTTATAGAACATATTTATTTCGCCGAAAATGGCTTCGTGCCGAAGTTGGCTTCACGTCATCATAAATGATGACTTCCTTGAAGAGGGGGCGTGTTATGAACCGCATTGCCTCCCTTCACTTATCAACGCGCATAGCTAGGTTTATCACCACTCTCTGACAACTGCGTCAGAGAGTCGATTCTTTGGCTCAGCGGTTAGAGCACTTGACTATCACCCGAGTAACCCGGGTTCGAATCCCACTATAAGCGGGGATTTTTTCAGGCTATGCTTCTTTCCTTTGTTATGGCTTTCATGTCGTAAGATCAGGGATGTTTTCTCGTGCACATTTCCTGAGTAGGCTTAGACCCTGTAAGCGGTTTACCAGTACACGTGTGCGTTCGGTTTCAGCTCTGCGTGGAAACATCATATGGCCCATCTATTTCTTATTGCCCTGTTGGGCGTGGCCGTCTTAAATTGAGGTAACAAAAATAAACCTCTTCAGGTCGTTGTTCAGGACACTATTATCTCATGGTTGAGACGGGCCTCCGTGGCGTAGTAGATAAGAGCGCTGATTCTTAAATAATAGGTGTCTCACCGCTGAAGGTTCGAGCCTGGCTCGGATCATATGTGAGACGCCGAGTTCTGCAACGGAAAGCCAGGTGTTTTTTCTCCGGATACTACGGTCTTCGACCACATGTGATTAACGATCTGCTCGATATGAGTGAAATGATCTCGAAAGGGCCGTAAAATGACCCCCCCCCGAAAAAAAAACCTCAAGGTTGATATCAATGGATTCGACCGAATTCATAAATAGAAGCGTCTACTTCAGAAACTCGCGTATGAGAGAGCATGTGTGTGCTGCACTGTAGGGGTACTGTCCCCTTAAATCCCTGTTGGAAAATTTCAAAACATAAAAAGGAATATGTTGTTTCCATGCTGTATCCTTTTAAACATTTACGTTTTGGTGGCATTTTCACAGGCTGGATATTTTTTTATTTCTGTCTGCACAAGCATGAGTGAAACTGTTTTGAAAATAACACAAAATGTCCACGATTTCAACAAAAAATACATTTCTTTTTCTGAATCCGGTATGGAGATAACTGCGGCTCATCCCTGCCTTCCTTAATTAAGCCACCTAGCTCAGTGGTTAGTCCATTTGCCTCAGATGCTAAAGGTCCCAGGTTCGATCCCCAGCAGCGGTGACAAAATTTCGGTGTCCGAACACGCTCCATTGGCATCATTTGCAGGTATGAATGTCATAAAGTGCGTCGTCCTTCGGATCTGGACGTTAACTGGAGGCCGCCTGTGCAGGGAGAACACCATCCCATGTGCAGGTTAAAGAACCCCATCGTAATTACATGCACTGCATGAAAACCTCGATTTAAGATCATTTGCGTATATATGCAAATTTAAGTGGCATGCCACCTGTTATATGCGCGAAACATTTACTGACCTACGGGCAACAATGGAAATGCCGCATCTCTTTGCCACATGTTATCATACTGGTAAAAAATTAGCAAATGTATCTCATTTATTTGCATATATTTGCAATATTACGAATGGTATTTTCAAATATATCATATATTTGATGTGACTTTGCGTCCCTAGAATTTTATTTCAAAAACTTTATTTTGACTTTTTTTTGGCATAAACATGCAAATATCCATTTCTGCCGCAATTTAATAAGTAACATTACTTGTTGAAATGTATGTTTGTTTGTTTGATTTGAGGTTTAACTTCCCCGTCAACACTGTAAAGGTCATTTTGGAGACGTTGCTTCCAGTTTTGTGGGACTTTTACCCGACATTGAGATGAAATGACATCTCAAGCCCTGTCGCCCAATGAAACCAATAGGGTTTATTAGAATGGACGGTCCGCCTCGCACCGCGGTTCCTGGACAGGCTTAGATCATTTAAGCGGTTTACCAGTACTAGTGTGCGGGCCAGATTCAGCTCTGCGTGGAAGCATCATGCAGCCCATCTATTTCTTCAAGCCCCTTTTGGTGGGGGCTAGTTGAAATGTATGTAAATGTTTGGAAATGTTTACATGCCGTTCACAAAATCAACAAAGATTTGCAAATATAACCCACACCTTTGCATATCTTTGCAGTTCTTGTGTTAGCTGTCAAATGTTTAAGATGTGTGTCCGTAATATCATAAATCGGAGGTATATCTGTGAATTCACCAAGCATTTGTGTGACTAAAACCTTGTGCATTTTACCCATTTGTTTTCTAATAGTTGGACAATTCGTCAAAACATTCGTTTTACCTACTGAAAAACTATGCAAATGTTTGAAATGTTTACATTCCTTTGACATGGACAACAAACGATTGCAAATGTTACCCAATCTTTTGCAAAGGTTTGCGATTATTTTGATAACAGTCATATTCACATGTTTCAACATGTTTCCGTAATATTATTATAATCGGAGTTTACTCAATGTTTGTTAGCGAATACCCTTTACTACCATGTTCTAAGAATGCCATCTTCCTTATATTTCTTATATCAGCTACAAAATAAACTGTGGGTATTCGTTAGAATCGCCTGATTGCGGGAGTTTTGTTTGATTTGTTTGATTTGAGGTTTAACGTCCCCGTCAACACTGTAACGAGAACCCAGAAGCTGCGTTTTTAGCAAAAATAGGACAAATGATAGCTATCTTTGTAAAATCCTGTTTTAATTGTCTGAAGTGGGCTTTACAAGATAATGTATCATACGAACTTGTTAACGTGATTTCAGAACTTTGCAGAGCCAGTTACATGTAAGCACATGTACGCATTTACAATTCAGTGCTTACATATTTCAAATGTTTCAATTGCTCTCGAGTTACCACAATTTTGTTTTACCCATGCACAAACGCGCGTGAAAACATTTTATTTTCGTGAGGTGTATTAGTTTAAAATGCGATAAGACATCGGATGTCGAATGAACAAGGAGACATGCAATACGAAATAGCAGTCTCCATTATATATAGAAAAGAGAACCGTTGAACTCATGGAAATCAAATTACATTTGCATGTATAAAATAGTACATTTTAATGATATCACGAAAACACGTCTATATAATTTGACCCCCTTAAACCCACTTTCACACAGTAAAACTGGCGTTTAGCGGGTTATACTTTATTTTTCTTATTTCTGCTCGAAAACATAGATTGAGGGTACACGTTAGAACAACCCCGCCGAGGGCGGTTCTAGCGGGTACCCACAAGTTATGTTTAGAGCAGATATTTGAAAAATACCGCATATTTTTATCTGAAATTTTTCATTTTAGTGGCAAAATTTTCAATATATTGGAATAGGCGTGTTTATTGAATGAGTCTGGTAATGCTGTATTATTGACTAGGAGTGGTTTAGTAACTGCTTACTTCGAGCGAACGATCGTCAGTGTATAGTTCGCCAAATATATATGTCAAAAGCACAAGTTCAGTCGAACTTCGATAACTCAAATAACTATTTGATCATGATATTTGTTCGAGATAGTGGAACTTCGAATTACTGAGGGTTAATCGTAGCATCAAGTCATAAAGCATTACAGTAGAACTTTGATAGCTCGAACACCGATGGCTCGTTCACCATGGATGTGTCGAACCCATTCTTGAGACCCTAGAGAAATCCTCTGCATAAGAAATAGTGGGGGATAATTAAGGAGATTTTAGTCTTTTATCTTGCAAATGTATGCTGTGTGTACTCATTAGAATCGCCTCGATGCGGCGTTTCTAATGAGTACACACAGCATGCATTTTCATTATAGAACACCGAAAAGATGTCTAAAAGTATCTCGTTATGCCTCCTGACAGTAACCTCAGTGGCTCGAACTACCCCTGTCTCGAACAGATTTTCGATGTCCCAAAGGTGTTCGAGCCATTGAAGTTCGACTGTATATGGGTGGACATCTTTTCGATCTTCTCTATAGAATAATGTTGTGTGTACTAAAGTTACCTCATTGAGACGGTGCTAATGAGTACACACAACACATTATTTTCAAGACAAAACCAGAAATAAAGAAACTCCTTGGTTTTCCTAAATATATGAATAACTGGATCAATAAGAAGCTGTGTCCAGGTACTTAATAAAAAGTTCGAATAAGCCATGGTAAACGGAACTACCCGTGTGCAAGTTATCGAACATTTACTGAATGAATAATTAATTAATTAACTAACTAATATTTTCCATATTATGCAGCAATATGGAACACTGAAGACTCCATAATCATAATAAGAATTCAGTTAATTGAACTCTAAATTATTTGAAAATATAAAGCTTTAAAGGCGAGACAACAGCAAGTCAGTTAAGTTACATGTAACAAGATACTGTAATCATAGAAACCATAATTTATGGTTTGATATTGAACGCCCCAGACCTAATCTCAACTGGACTTATCGCATCAGGTAGTCAAGAAAAAAAATTGACCCAACACACAGGAAAGGGGTCATTTATGTTGTTCAAATGCGTGTTCGCATATTTCTTACACTAGCTACCCTTAGGCCTCTCTCTGAATTATGTTGTTCAAATGCGCGTTTGCATATTTCTTGCACTATTTCTTGCAAAAAGCTACCATAAGGCCTCTCTCTGCATACTTTATACCACATGCTGTCGGCCCCCGCCCATTGGGGCTTGAAAAAAAAAATAAATGGGCTGCATGATGCTTCCACGCAGAGCTGAAACCGACCGCACACGAGTACTGGTAAACCGCTCAGTGGACCTAGCCTTCCCAGGTAAAGCGGTGCGAGTTGAACTGTCCATGCTTATAAACCCTATTGGGTCAGCAACTCCCTTGGACCAAGTTTACTTAACAGCCCCGTCCATAGGGGCTTGAAGAAATATATGGGCTGCACGATACTTCCACGCAGAGCTGAATCCGGCCCGCACACTAGTACTGGTAAACCACTAAGAGGATCTAAGCCTGTCCAGGAACCGCGGTGCGAGGCGCACCGTCCATGCTAATAAACCCTATTGGTTTCATTAGGCGACAGGGCTTGAGATGTCATTTCATCTCAATGTCGGGTAAAAGTCCCACAAAATTGGAAGCCACGTCTCCAAAATGACCTTTACAGTGTTGACGGGGACGTTTTAAAACTCAAAATCAAACAACAAAAACAAGTTTACATAAATGTGTTAGAGAGATACTGTGCTGATTCATTCTGTGAGTCAGTTGAACTTGTGATATATAATATTATAGTACATGTCCACTGGCGTCATATTCACTGCCGAGATTGCGCGTATGCGTAGCCTTGCCCGAGCCTTTGCCGGTCGTCTATGAACATGTATTATTTTCGCATGAGCTGGCGGAACCCGATAAAAATAAATAAATGTAGAGAAATCGCATTATTGTGACACTGGTCAAATAATAATGATGATGATAATAATAATAATGCTAATTCTGCTTCTTTTTCATCATCTTCCGGATACGCCGGTTTTCGCCCACTACTGATGAACGATCGGCTCGCTAAGAGTAAAATAAACTTGAAAGGGCCGTAAAACCAAAACCAAAAACATGGGAGTCCAAGAATCACGTAGCAATGATACTCATGGAGGTTTTTTGTTTGTTTGTTTGTTTGTTTGTTTTACGACCCTTTCAAGATCTTTTATCGAGCCGATCGTTAATCAATTTTGGGCGAAAACCGGAGTGCCCGGAGAAAAACCACCTGACCATCCGTTACAGAACTTGACCAGGCTCGAACCACAATGGTGAGGGACCTAATGATTAAGAATCAGCGCTCTAATCCACTACACATAGAGGGCTTATGTGCAAGCCGGCTTCTGTAGCTAAGTCGGATGCGCTTTATACTGTGATCAGGAAGTAGTAAGGGCGCCACTTGGGCGCCACGGACTGCGCATGCGCAGCATTTGTATCACTTCCGGTGAAACGTAAGCGAAACGATGACGAAACTACCCTAAATATCGGACGAATGTTCGAATGACGTAACTCGCGGTAATTACGCCGTAAGTATCCTAAATTTTGAGGCGAAAGATGTTCCCGCGGATTGGCGCAGTTCGCCGTCCCCGATCTGGTCGGGGTGATCGGGGTCTACCCCGTTCGCTCGAGCGCTCCTATCCCAATATTTAGGGAGATACTACCCTGTATAGTATCGATGAAATTAAGTCTCTCACCCGCAAACCAATTATCGCCTCGAAAACCGGGAAACAATGGAAGGTGTTGGAAGAGCTCGACTCGATGCGAGAAACTAGTAATGGACCGCGTCCCGGGAAAAAAAAAGTTTGGTTCGTTCGATTTGAGGTTTCACGTCCCCGTCAACGCCTTATAGATCATTTTGGGAGGCGTTGCTTCCAGTCGCGCGAGACCTTTACCGGACATATCTACGACATTTGTATCTCGGAGAATCTTTCTCGGCTACGGAATTTATACGGATATCAGGGGGGGCGTAGCCAGAGCAAAAAAAAAAAGTATTGATCAATACAGAGCGAGTTTGGTCATGTCTAAATTATCTCATCTGATTGGTTGGAGCAATGAGTTAAACCTTTCTGCGTGCTGGTCAAGACCTCAGTTTCAAAATGAATTCGTGTTGTAAAGTGTCAAACCACGCGATAGAAAAACATCTTTACTCCGAGAGTATGGGAGCTTCTGTCTTTTCAAATAGACGTGTCATGTTTGATAGTATCAAGAAGTGTTTGGATAAGCCTGACAAAAAGAACGTGTGCGGTAAAAGGCTCGAACTCATAAAAACCTTTACTTTTGACATAGGAATTTTGGGATACAGCAGACGAACGAGCAACACCATTAAAGTCGTGTGTACTCAAACCAGGAGAAAAACGCTTGTCATAACCGCTTATCCGATAGTGACATTCATCGAACGTGTTTAGACACGTTGTATCCAATCAGCGACAGCCGTGAAAGAACCAATCGGATTGTACCGCATAAGTATATATACCTCGTTCGCGCGGTACTGTGTCATTCGATAAGGAAACATGGCAAACTACAGATGTCGGTTCAGTCTCGGGAATGATCGTTACGTGGAAGTGCACGAATGGAAGGGCGAGTTACGGGTCGATATCAGGGAGTGGAAAGACGATAAACCGACTAAGAAAGGAATCAGTCTAAACTTGATGCGGTGGAAGAATTGGCTCGATCAGTTGGAATACGTGGATAAGGCATTAGAAAAGAAACAGGTCTATAGATGTCATCTCGGAGGGAACGTATTCTGTAAGATCGGCGAAAATAGTGTCTGCGTAGATATAAGACAATACTGGAAACCACGGGACGAAGTTGTACCAACGAAAACGGGAATATGCTTGAGGCCATCGGAATTCAATCGTTTGAAAGACTTGTTATCAGAAATAGGAAATACATTGCCCGAACTCAACCCAGTGGTCCCTTGCTTTCTGCAAAGTGACCATTTGAATCAGTTGGGAGCTTTACAGTGCTCAGAGTGCAATCCGAACGATTACCAAAACTGGTGAAGACAGTGACACGAACGAAAGTAAATTGTCATAAACACGAAACAGACGTATACAACGCGTCATAATTATGGAGCATGATTGCGAATACGTGACAGAATATAGAGTGATAGACCCCAAATGACAAATATAAATATGTTTGGTATGGCAATGATGACTTTGGCGTTGTTGGATGAACTGTCGTTATGGCTGAGGTGTTTTCAATTACGACGGGAAGCCAGGGAGGCTGCGGAGCGCTTTATAGAAGCGTTTGAGAGACACGATGACGATGTATCGCACTTATATAGCGTTATATTGTAAATTACATGCATACTTTTTGAATATTTGTTTCAAACTTTATATATCCATTGTTTCCACGTGACACAGTATACACACTCGTTTTGCATCGTTTTGTATCCTATAGGTTTAGTATCGTTTTATAGTTTTGTAAGAATATTCGTTTGCCATAGTCTTCGTTAAAATAAAGATGACTGACTGGAAGCAATATTTATCTTCCTTGTATTTTAATCCCAAATCCCCAGGCAGTTACCTAGGGCCGGAGAAACTGTACCAGATCGTCAAAACTCGAGGCCAATTTAAAATTGGCAGGCACCGCATACGCAAATGGCTGCAAGACCAGGAGTCGTATTCCCTGACTAGAGGCGCCAGACGTAAATATACCCGGTCTAGGGTAATTGTGGCTGGCATTGACAGTCAGTGGGATATGGATCTGATGGATATGGTTGACATTTCCAAACAGAATGACGACTATCGATACGTACTGGTCTCCATAGACATTTTCTCTCGTTTTGCTCATTGCCGGCCCGTAAAAAGTAAAAAAGGGGTCGATATTGTCACAGCCCTACAAGTCATTCTTAAAGGACCGAGAAAACCTAACACGATTAGGACTGACCGAGGTATGGAATTCCGTAGTAAAGAGGTCAATACATATTTAAAAAACAAAAACATCCATCATTTTTACGCCCTGAATACGGAGACCAAAGCAAATTACAGCGAACGGTTAATCAAGACTTTAAAACATAAGTTGTTTAGGTATATGATGAAAAATAGAACGCAGCGGTATGTCGACATTCTTCAAGATGTAGTTCACAGCTATAATCAAACCGTACATAGAAGTCTCGGTCAACCCCCGGCTTCCATTTCAAAGGAAAACGAAGGCGAAAGTAGGTTGCAGCAGTATTTATTGAGACAGGCCGGGAACAAATCGAAAAAAAGAAGCAAACGGAAAACCAAAAAGCAGTACAAATTTAAACTCGGTCAAACGGTACGCATATCGCACGTGAGAACTTTATTCGATAGAGAATATTCGCAAAAATGGACTGGCGAAATATTTAAAGTCAGCTCGCGTTTTAGAAGAGAGGGTATCCCGGTTTATAGGCTCGAATCCTGGGATGACGAAAAAGTGGAAGGTACCTTTTATGAACAGGAACTTCAGAAGATTCGCGTGGACGATTCTACCGAATATTACATCCAAGAGATATTAAAAAGACGCGTCCGAAACAAGCGAAAAGAAGTTCTCGTTCGCTGGTTGCACTGGCCCAAGAAATATGACAGCTGGATTCCGGAAGAAGACGTGAAAGACTACTCGTAGTCAGAAATCACGTGAATTTATGTCGGACAAAATAGACATACACACCAATTCGTATTCATTGTTTGACAAGACGCCAAGATGAAAATTACCAACGTGGTATATAGCGCCCAATTAAATTGTCCGATCGACCTGATAGAATTATGTCAACGTATATGGAACGCTCGATATGACCCGAGATCTTTTCCAGGTCTTATATGGCAGCATAGAACTATCGGTGGCAACTGTCTCGTGTTTTCCAGCGGTGCTATCAACTGCAATGGAAGAGCCTCAGACGTAGAAGAGGGACGGAAACGTTTGCGCAGATATGCCAGACAGCTTCAAACACTAGGTTATCCCGCCAGCCTAGGAACGGTTAGGATGTTGACAGCGTCTGCCAGTCACTCTCTTAGCGCTGAATTGGACTTAAAGGCGTTGGCTGAGGAAAGAAGTGTAGTGTACGAGCCAGAGTTGTTTCCGGCTCTAAATTTCAAAATAGATGGCGTAAATTTTTGCTGCTTTCATACCGGTAAAGTGGTAATCACGGGTATCAAATTTATGAATCAAATGGATGACGTGGTTTTACCAACACTGATCGAGCTTGAGCTCTATACTCGTAAGAAGCGGTGACAAGAAACGCCGACTAAAATCATGGAACATTCCAAAGTTTTCCGTTCCATTCGCTATTTAGCGACCTTGAGAGATGCCTTACCCGTGGATCGTAGAACCCTGTTACGAAATATTACTCGATTGCAAATGTCATCCATTAGAGAGGTAGCCAAAAGACTGACCAACGGAACGATCAATCCTCTAAGAAGGGATGCAAGACTCTTCGAAAGGAGAAGGCTCGCGCTAAGAACGTTAGGGTCGAATAGAGTTAGTTTCCAGAGAAAGAAAGCATTGGTAAACAGACATTCGTCGTTCATTCCGCCTATGCTGAGAAGCGTTTACCTGATACAAACCATCGTGGACGAGATCCGAACCACCGCAGAAACATGACAGATTTTTACGCTTATCTCAGTAGCAAAGACTCTTTGGATTTACGTAAGAACAACAACCCTTCCGACTTTTGGATCCAATTTCATAAAACCTATACTCTGGACGGTCACTGGGTGTGCGCTCTCAAACAGATATCTTTGACGTTAAACTTTACGCCTAGATCGAGAAGAATATATCTCTGTTGCGATATCGTGGAGGAATCCTACGTAAGAAACAGAACTATACCGGTGTTGAGAAATATCGAGATCGACAACAGATATAAAAAACTCAAATCTGACAGGTTTGAAGACGCCATCTATCTTCCCGTAAACGTGTCAAACTTGACCGCCCTCAGATTATATCTACTAGACGAGGATTTACAACCCGTCACTTTCGATTCGAACGATCTGCATTGCGTGTTACATTTTAAACAAAATGGGCTCAGTCGAAGTGTACGATATTAAATCGCAAAAATGGGTCCCCTATATACCAGACTATGACAAATGGTACCAACATTTTAAAGACTTGAGCGACGGGTACGTTCAACCCGATCACCTCGGTCGTTACGTGGTGGGCGTGGGTGAAAGAAACAGAAAATTGAAGGAAAGTCAAAGACCCGTGGTAAAATTGGTCAGCCCGGTCGCTCAAGCGGTAGAGATGGCCAAATCCGACATAGAACGTAAGAAAGAAGGTGGTAAGAAGCGTAAGAAGGGAACGGTTGCCAGAAAAGCATTACCCAAAGAATTTAAACGATACGCTTACAACCCGGAAGATCAAGTTTAACGAACGAAATGGACAATTGTCATCAAGAAAGTTTATCGTTATTTTCATTGCCTCCATCAGATACAGCTTTTCAGTCTAGAGAATGGATCGAATATCGACCTTCAAATCAAGTCACTTCCACCTCAGCGATAGATTTCAACATTCCTCCTCAGTCATCCGCTTACGTCGATCTCAAACACAGCGTGTTAAACGTGAAACTGCGCTTGACAGATGCTCAAGGTGTTCCGGTAAAAGAGGACCGATCTCTCGGACTGATAAACCTTCCATTGCACACGATATTTAGACAGGTAGACGTCACGTTTCAGCAGACATCGCTGTCTCATATCGGAACTAATTACGCTTACAAAAGCTATATAGATACAATTCTTAAAACCAATCAAGCCACGCAGGAAAATATACTGTCCAGTCAGCTATTTTATAAAGATACGAGATATAACCCAGACGCGGCAAATGCCAGGTTTGGCGGTAACGCGGGACTTTTCGAAAGATACCTCGCAACGAAAGACGGGAAAATTGTGGATCTGGAAGGCCCATTATTCCTCGATCTGTTTCAACAGCCAAGACTGTTGGTGAATGGCGTCAGTATTGGGATCAAATTGTGGCCGAGTCAGGACGCTTTCAGACTGATGTCCGACAGTCCAGATCCCGACGAAAAAGTTCAGATCTTGGATGTTAGATTTAAACTATGCGTACAGCGTTTAAATGGAGGAGTTTTAGTAGCTCACGAAAAACTCTTTCAAGATCAACCCGCCCTCTACCCGTATCTACGATCAGAGATAAAGACTGCCTCCATAGCCCCAGGACAGTACGGATTCAGTGCTGACGACATTTTTCAAGGCCTCGTTCCGAGCAAACTCGTGGTAGGACTGGTGTCTAGCGCGGCGTACACCGGCGATTACAAGAAAAACCCGCTAAACTTTCAATCGTTTGACTGCAGTTCGGTAGGGTTGTACGTCGATGGACAGTCATACCCCTCTCAGCCTTTGCAACCCAATTACAGCGCCGATCAGTTTGTCGACTGTTACAGAACTTTGACGCTCTTCAGAAAAGATATTAACGTGAGTAGAGGCGATTACAAAAACGGATATTGCCTCTATGTACTAGACGTAGATCCTTACTATACGTTCAACACTAAAAGAAAAGGTCATTGTCGGCTGGAACTCAAGTTCGCGACACCCTTGCTGGAAAGCGTCACCCTTATCATGTACGCTACATTTCCGGAAATTCTCCACATAAACCAAGCCAGATCCGTGTACTTAAAATGAATAACCTTCAACTACAAAGTATGCTAAGAGGGTACCCCGTCAGAATTTGTTCAGTCGATAATGTTAAAAAGGAGAGATTCGTGATCGCCAATACGGACAAAAGCGGTGGACCGGGCAAGCATTGGGTTGCATTTTACTTTAATGAAAGTGGACACGACGAATTCTTTGATTCTCTCGGTAACACAGCGGAGTACTATAATTTTGGACACGTATTACGGAAACCGTATTTAAGGAACAGAAATCGCTTACAAGACTTTGGTTCTGATACGTGTGGACAGTACTGTATATATTATGTCGTGTGCCGATATGTCGGAATGTCATTGAAAGATATCGTAAACGCGTTTAGCGTGAGAGATTTAGAGATGAATGATAGATTTGTGAGAACATTTGTAAATACAACGCAACTATAATGTAGTTTTACATCGCTTTATTTCAATAAAACTTTTATAACAAAAATATTGTCTTTGTTTTAAAATGATATCCAGTCCACGAATGTGTCAGTCTTTGCTTTTTCTGCCTTTTTCTCCCGTTTCCCCGGGGGTGGAGGCGCGAACACGGTTTGGCTCTTTGGCTCGGTCTTCTTTCTCTTCACCATAGCGGGGGATGGTTTAGTTTCCACCTTTTGCGAGTGAGAAGATGGCGTTTGCCTTTCTACGGAAGGCTCTCCTTTAACATTCAACATCCTTCGGTATTTATCGTAGGGGACAAGTACTAGCTTTTCCATCTCTATTTGAGTACTGCTTCTAAGTAAGGTATGACTATTTTCAGCAGAGTGAAAATGAAACGTTGTTTATCCGAAACGGCCTTTTTCTTGTGATGATAACCAACGGTTCTATCTCCCAACAGGTGTAAAAGGCGTCTCTCGCGTTTAAGCGCTTTTTTCTGTGCCGAGGTCAACTTTATCTTGCATTTCACGACGTTATGCGCTATCTGACTTATCGCTCTCAGTTGCTGTCTGGTAATCGTTCGCAGTAGTACCTTGCGTTGACCCGGTGTAGTTTGGGCAAATAAAAGCAAAAAGTGACGTTCTTGTACGAGTAGCTGAACCATGGTTCCTCTTGTAGGTCTGTTTCTTGTTCTTACGTCAGTCGATAAACCACGGGGTCTTCATCCGGGAATATGCGAGTTCTAAGACGATATCTGTTGTCAGCATGAGGACTCATATCTACCACAAAATAGCCGTGTTTTTCGGTGCTGAGAGCATCTTCGTACGCTCGTAAGAATCCTTTCGATTTCCCGGGATGCAGCTGGCGTCCTAGAATTGCGACTTGAGACGCATCTCGTAGATTTTTCAGAAGCACCATATACCACGTGTTTAAAGCTATCGTTCTGGCGTGTTTACCTCCCGGATATAAGTTTTGAGTTATCAGTATCACGCTGACGCATTTGTGATGGGTCCCTTGCGTAAATAATAATTCCATGTCTTTGTTGCTCATAACTTGGTGCATTAGATCATCGATGACGATAAGCTTATGACGCTTGTCTTTGGTAAACTCGTCAATTTCTTCGGTAGAGGGTAGACCCCGTTTACTATAAAAATTGGGTATCGTCCGTTCCATGTCGTCGAAGAGATCTTGGTGTATGCCGTAGCAGTATAATACGTGGGTAGGTGGTTCTCTCGTATACATGTATTGCAAATTATTCAGGAACTTGTACACCCACCTCGTTTTACCGCTACCCGTTTGACCACTGATACACATGCTAGAGCAAGGTTCGAAAGGCAGGGTACAGCTCATTTTTTAAGTTTTGGGCTGGGTAAGGCGTAACCTATGCAACTACTCAGGAGGCTTATCCAAAGCTCGGTAGATCCGTTTTGTAAAGACAAATTAACTATAGAGGTGATGATGATGACGTATACAATGATCATCTGGCAAAAGTAGACTATTTCCGCTTTAGGTATACGGGCACCTAACAAGTGCCACCTCTCCGAATTTGATCGATTTTCTTCATCTGATCTGGGTTCATAAATAAATGCTTCCCTTTCGGGTTGATGGGGCTCGTTTGTTTCCATATTCTTACGAGGGGAGTGAAATGAAAATGAAGAATGTCTGTTCTTACTAACATTTATTTGTTAGCAGTTAACTAGTGACGTATATTACAAGGATAGAAATGAAGCATTGGAACGCTTCGATTTATACATTTTTCATAAATACATAGTAAATAAAAAAGTCATATGTTAACAATTGTTATATAACTTACTCATGTTTTCGTGTAACAAAGATGTAACTGAGTAACAACGAGATATCCATACCATATAAGGTAAATATGTTCTATAAGCAAGGCCTACACCACAGAACTGAAAAAACATGGAGTGCACATAACTTCTGGGCCAGACTAGCTAGTTTCGGCCAATTTGGCCTCATCAATCCTGTTTTAGTGACCACGTCTATTAAGCAAGCAATCCGTCTTAAGCAAGCAGGCGTTTGTTTTCCAAACGGGGTAAACGCAATAAATTTCACCCGTATTAAGCAATCGCCTGTCTTAAGCAAACACATTTCGGTAATCCTTTAAATGTTTGCTTAGTACGGGTTGGACTGTACTGCATACAATGGAAAAAAAAATCACTTCAACGAAAAACGAAACGGGTTGATGCAAGAAATTGTTACGACCGTGACAAAACATGAAACAGTCTGTTCAAAAATCGAAACGTGTCCTATGGTAAAACGCGTGTTAAACAACAAAAATACGAACGGTAGTTACAAAAATGTGAACGGTAAATTACAAAAATCAAAACGCCTCTGGTACGTTTCCAGAGTGGCTGTTACCAAATATCAAAATCATTCCAAATAATATAAACACTAATAGTCGTATAACTTATATAACTGAAATATACTTTTAAGAAAAGTGTCAATAAAACCATTGACGATCGAACGTCATCACCAGTGACAGTAACAGCACATTGTAAATATCGCATTCTGAATGCAACAATACCGAGATGATATCGAACGTGTTTAGTGAGAAGCTTAATACAAGATATTGAAACGACGTTAACAAATGTTGAAACGGCCTGATGAGGTAAATGCAATAAATTCCACCCGTATCAAGAAATTGCCTGTCTAAAGCAACAGCATTTCGATAATCTCTTAAGTGCTTGCTTAATACGGGTCGGACTGTACTCTATACAATACAAACAACCACATCAACGAAAAACGAAACGGGTTTGTGCAAGAAATTGAGTCGACCTTGACAAAACATAAAACAGTTTGTTCAAAAATCGAAAAGTGTCCTTTTTTTTTTTGGTTTGGGTTTTACGGCCCTTTCAAGATTATTTCACTCATATCGAGCCAATCGTTAATCATAGGTGGGCGAAAACCGGAGTACCCGGAGAAAAACCACCTGACCTTCCGTTGCAGAACTTGGCGTCTCACATGTGTCCCGAGCGAGGCTCGAACCCACGGCAATGAGAGATCTAATGATCAAGAGTCAGCGCTCTTATCCATTAGGCCACGGAGGCCCGTTCGAAAAGTGTCCTAGCACAGTAACATAACGCATTGTAAATATAACATTCTGAATGTAACAATACCGAAGTGTTATCGACGAAAAATGAGAAGCTTAATACAAGATATTGAAACGACAGTAAAATAAAACTTCTATTGTATCGATTGTTAATAATGATGTACAAAAATAAAACATTCTGAATGCAACAATACCGAAATATATCGACGAAAAATGAGAAGCTTAATACAAGATATTGAAACGACAGTAAAATAAAAAAAAACTTCTATTGTATCGATTGTAAATAATGATGTACAAAAATGAAAACGTGTTCTACGGTAAAATAGGTGTAAACGTGCAAAAATAACAACGACTGTGACACAAATATAAACATTAATTACAAAAATCTAAACAGCTCTCACACATTTCCAGCACACCTAACGCAAAAATCAAAACGACCCTTTCTTTTAAAAGCCAAAAGGTACGGTGTCATAGTTTTCCAAACGTCTTCGTTTGGTATAAACCATTTGATAAGTTTTTTCTTCTTTACGATTTATCAATATTCTTTTTCGTTTTTCCCTGCAAATTTTGTTTGGATTAGACACCGTGATATTCGGACAACTTTGAGGACTGGTTACTATTCGTTTGACACTGTCAAAATTTATTAATTGAGAATTAGTGTAATTCAAAGTGAATCCTCTGATTTTACAAATTTCTTTTTTAGTGTTAGTTTTGTAGGCGTAATTTTTTGGCCCCCCAGACACAAACTCTACAATGTGCTCCCCAGTTTGCAATTCATCCGTGAGTTCGCCCAGGTAGTCTCCCAGGGGAGGGTCATACTGACCGGGACGGCTCACGTAAATAACGCTGTCCGTATCGTAATACAGGACCCGTCTGTCTAACTGTTCTAGTACACTGTAAAGTTTGAGTCTGGCCCAGCACGTCGTAAATGTAGCCAAATAGATGTTTGTCTTGTTGTCTTCTGGCTGACAATCTTTCTTATATAACCATTCGATTTGTACGGTGTCATTGGTCAAGATGTGAAAATTAAGAGGTTGTTTCATTGGATCGGTGAATAGCTGGAAGAATAAATTTGCTTCCGTTTCGTGGAAAAATTCTGACTGGCGCATATTTAGCCTCTGTCCAAACTTGCCCCAAAAACTGTTGAGGCATAATTTGGCCAGTTGCCTCAGTCCGGGGTTCTTTACGATGTTTTCCCGATTCAAAGAAACGCCCTCTTTTTCGAAATACTGCGAAATGTAACGGTCCATGTCGTTTTCGTTTTGGATCCAGTCAGGGGGACCGCTGGCTTCTTGTTTAAACTTGAGGAACGTGTTAATATACTGAGCGAACAGTCCCCCTTCTCTGGTTTCTGGGTCGTATTGGGTCGTTTTCTCCCAGTGGTAAACTTCGTAAATTTTGGACAGAGTGTACCCTAGTCTAATAGCCGTTTCAATCTCCGGAGTACACCACGTGGCAGTCAACTCTCTTTCCTGATCCGAACAAGCGCAATGATTTTGGTTTTCGGTATCCGCGCAGGTCCTACATAAAGGAAATTTCAGCTTGCCATTGGACCTATAAGGTAGTACAGGGTGGTACAACCCTCTAGGAGGGAGTATCTTGACCTTGGCATTGCCGAAATAGTCCTTTATGTCCCCAAAGTCTTTCGTGATGATAGCGGGGTGACCTACGGGATAGCGACTGTACTTATTTACCCAAGGGTACAGACTGGTGAAATCGACATATTTAACGCGTTCGTTTTCGGACGTTTTGTAGTAGAGTTGACTCGCATTGGTGCGACCCCCGAAGAAACTATCTCTAGGATCCAGTCTGTCCATTAAATCTAGTTGATTAATGAAAATTTGGAGGTCAGCGTTTTGTTTTTTCATATTTTGAAATTCGTGTTCCCAAATGCAAACGTATCTCATTCCTAACCGTTCTATATATGCCTTCTTTTTCATGGTCAATGCAAACAATTCTTTAACAGATTGGTTGGTGAGTGGATGGTACGTGTCTTCCCTGTTTTCCGAGAAGCATTCAACACAGCCATGAAACAGACACCCTTGATATTCGTAGGCGGTGTTTGTTTCAGCGCAATATCCGTCCAACTTGTATCGGGTGCCTGGTAAGGTTTTTTCGCCAGTATTCAAAGCGTGTTGAATGCGGACATTGTCGACACGCGACATCCACTCCAACCACTGTATGGACGTTTTACTATATTGATCGTTGTAACCACCGGGAGGGATTTTCGCGATAGGCGTGCTTACGAACTCTTTCGCACCCACTCTCTCCCCTTTCAGTTCGGATTCGTGGACCCATTTGTCGCTTCGGAAAATGAATAGTTTCCCGTCAGACATTTTGGCGGGAATCCATTCATTTTGCCCTTCTATTTTCACCTTCCACTCCTCTTCAATAAACTTTGTTCTGAAAACGTTCATGCATACCGATGCAATTGTAACTGAGTCAAATGGGTCCACGGCCCCGTCCCATTTCTTTTCTAATTTATCTCTATCATTCATGACACCCGTAGCATTCATCAACAACTCTCTAAATTTCAAACACGCCTTTCTCAATATATCAACATCGCTACGACAATACTCTAACATTTCTTTTCTAAAATCAAATACGTCATCCTTTCTATCATTCAACCACTCTAACAATTCCTTTCTCTCTTTCTCACCCATGAAATTGTGTCCGTAATATTTCGCATCCGGGTATGGTCCCACATAATTTTGATTCTCTAAAGTATTAAAATAATGTGGGAACCATCCCTTCTTCAACTCTGTCAGTCCAAACGCATCGGGTAATGACGACAATTTCATGGGCAAGAAGTTGAGACTGTCAATCACCTTGATATGTAAATCTCGCTCCACCGTCATGTACATTATTTTCGAACCGCTATAAATGATTTTATCGGGCCGCATGGATTGGTCTATGAGGTACTCTAACAAAAAGTAACCATCATAGCCTTTCATGTTGTGGGCAATGACTTTGAAGTATTTATGATGGTCGGAAAACAACCATTCGCCAAACTTTTCTGCGGTATCCGCTCCTCGAAAAGTGACCTCCCGAAAACCGCATTTACCGGGACAAGGACCATCGTCTTCGTTGTCATCACATTCCGGGCAACGGGTACCGCATTTTTCGCAAACAGATTTCGGGGTCAAAGGATCATTAATACAATTGGGGCATACGGAATGAGCCACGACAAAGTTTGGCCGATGTGTGGCTTTTCCGCACCACGAGGCGTTACAATGGCGACATTTGGAGCAAGATTTACATAACTGTTCCGATTGACAGTCTTTACAATCATTCTTTTTCAAGGGCTGATAATTCTCACACTCCGCTCTCTCATCCTGGCTACATTCGAAATCGGCGAAAATATATTTTGGAATGAATTCTTCCTTTGCCGATGTAGATCTTAAATAACATAGATGATCGTCCATCACATACTTGTGACAAGAGGAACACAGATGTTCACCGCATTGGTGTTCCTCTGTCTTCCTCTTGTCTTTTCGAATAACTTTATAACACGAGGGACACTTCCAGTATTTATCGCACTGGGAAGGCCCGCGCGGTTGCCCCTTAGATTTACCTTTTTGATAAACCGGTACTTGTTTATGCTGCTCGTAACACGCGTCAGACCGACAGTGCATGTTACAGTCAGGACAAGTGACCGGTTTATCGGTTTTGGGGCAATCGTCTGTCTTACATACTCTACAAAATATATCACAATGGTGCTTTTCCCTATGGTCAAAATGCTTCAAACAGGTCTGACAAAAGTACCTAGAACAAAAGAAACCGGTAATCGAGGTGATTGAATGAAAGTGGTCATCGTCTACTTGGTAAACGTATACGCAAGGCCGGTCATCGGTGCTGGGACTGGTAATAAACTTATTACCGAGCCTTGCGCTGACCACCATCACCCTCACTCCGAGTACCGATTCAAATGCCGCTAAATCGTTCAAGCTAGCAGGTCTGTCAAGAGGTACTTCGGCCAGCTGGCTAATGGCTACTGCCAAATCCGTTTGCTCGTGCCTGTCTTTGGCACGAAGATGTTTGAAGAAGCTTTCGGGCACTTTCCTATAATGCAAAATGAGTTCGCGATTGCTTTTCTTCCCTCGGGTTTTAGAAATTTCTGCCCACTCTTCGGGCGTACATCGGTTTAATTTAGCCCAGCTGACCGAAATGGCTCTTGCCAGACACAACTGATCATTATTTACAATCGATACAATAGAAGTTTTTATTTTACATGCATTTGTCTCGCCTTTTAGATTCGTGATCCTTTTTCGGGCACCTCCCTTGGGTAGATCGACGGAACCGATTAAGATGTCGAAACTGTCATCAACGGATAAGTTTTTATTACTGTTGAGGACATTTTCGATGGTTTCCATGACCATGTTCGCGTTGATGTCGTCCCAGGGCTGTAGGGGAACTACGATAGGATCGTGCAATCCCTCGTGTTGAATGATCACGCGACCTAAATCGTTTCCCGCTAACGCGCCCCGGGCTTCATTCAACACTCGGTCGAACATCTCATGCAAACCATCTCTGATGTCCTCCAGTCCTTCTCCGTGATGCTGTTCGTCAATCTTAACCTGGTATCCGCGATCTACCGCTGCATTTTTGGCGTACGTCCTTCTCGATTTCTCTCTGATTTCGTACTTCAGTCCATTGGTTGGTGGTGGGGTGTCGGGTTTGTGAGATGGTCCCGGCTGAGGCTCATCCCCTCTTCCTACCTGTAATTATAAAAATAATAATCGTAATAGTAATAATAATAGTTATAATAACAATAATTAAAGCGATAGTAATAATGATAATAATAACAATGACAAAACAACAACAACAACAACAACGTCTTCTACTTCTACTCCTACTTCTACAGCTACAATTACCACTCCTGCAACTACTTCTACTACTACTACTACTCCTACTCCAACTACTACTACTACTACTACTGCTCATTCTAATATTTCGACTACTGTTAATAAAAATAATAACAATAACAAAATATTAAGAATAATACTGGTTATAAATAATAATAATAACAATGATGATAATAAAAGAACAACAACGTTAACTGCTACTACTACTACTACTACTACTACTACTACAAATACTACTATTTCGACTACTGTAAATAAAAATAATAATAACAATAACAAAATATTAAGAATAATAATGGTTATAAATAATAATAATAATAATGATGATAATAAAACAACAACAACGTCTACTACTACTATTACAACTACTACTATTACTACTACTGTTAATACATATAATGAAAAAAATATTGATAAAATGATGATTACGATGATAATAAAATAATGAGTATTTACCTGCACTACGGAGTTTCCATGCGAATCTTCTCGCTCCCCGCTTATTTCTTTCTGTTCCTCAAACTGAAATGATAATAATGATTGTAATGAACTGATATAACGCATGGCTGAAAATGGATAATATTATCAGTTTTACAATGGATGCAAGAAAGACATTTTTGAAAACTATGTCTTAACATTAGTGCACATGATTATCGTTAATTAAGATAAAATCGTTGGTTTAATACAATTTTGCTCAGACTTCTTTTAGCAGAAATATGTATGACAGTGGTTAATTTATAGAATTGAATATATTTACCTGTGCCATTTGGCTCAATTCACCGTCTTCAATAACCAACTCCGTAGTGTCCCATTCTTCCATCTGAAAAAATATAACATTTTTACAACGATAACAAAAACGACGACAATTGCTCATCTTGATTAAAGCCCGCTATAAAGAAACAGTTTGTGCATGTAGTGATTAGATTTTTTTTTTAAACGAAAAGTAAAGAAAAGACCTGATACAATATACCATCTAATATTTTTTATCAGGACGAATGTTTGAAAAAAAAAAACAACAACAGTAAAGCGATTTATTAAATAAACAGAAATCGATAGAACCGCCATGTCGAAAGCAGTTCTATCGAGTCCCCACAATCTATGTTTTGAGCAGAAATAAGAAAAATAGCACAATTTTTCATCTTAAAAAATCCATATAAGCAGAAAAAATGTATTTGTATAGGCGTGTTTTTTGTAATGGATTAGATGTTAAATACAGAAAGGACAGGACACCATCTAATATATATATATATATTTTTTTTTTTTCAATCAGAACGTGTGTTGTAAATGAAAAGTAATTTATCAAAAGAACAGAAATTTACCCGTATATCCTGACTTAAATCTCCATCTTCAATCACGAGCACTGTCTCATCCCTTTCTTCCATCTGTAATAATAATAATAATAACGATAAAAATAATAATGATAATTATAATAGTGATAAAAATAAAAATATTGTGGGGGCTTGGCGAGACCGTCTCGATGATGCGGTTCTTTCGAGTACCCACAATCTATGTTTAAGATCCGAAATAAGAACAATAATGTATACCCCTACAAATCCCAGTTTTCCTAAATAAAAGCGGGGTTTCAAGGGGTCGAAATTTTCAGGCGTGTTTTCGTGAAACAGAGAAAAGTTAATTAAAATTCTTACCTTTCCCCGACCAAGTCTAAGAGACGCGTTTTTAAATGCATATTAAATACAGTTGAAAGCCATATAGTTTTAACCCGGGAATTTTAACACAATACATTACGAAAACACGCCTATACAATTACACCGCGAATTATAACGCCGAAAAAAAAAAGAAAAGTAAATTTTAAGATGAAAAAAATATGGAGATTTCTTTATTTTTTGCTAAAACATAGATTGTGGGGGCTTGGTAGGACCGTTTCGATGAGGCGGTTCTATCGAGTATCCACGATCTATGTTTAAGATCCGAAATAAGAAAAATAATGTATACCCCTGCAAAACCCCAGTTTTAGTAAATAAAAGAGGGGGGTTCTAGGGACCGAAATCATTTTGGGCGTGTTTTCGTGATGGAACGTATATGAAACATGGAAAAGATAATTAAAATTCTTACCTGCCCCGACCATTCGCCATCTTCAACACAGGACTGCGCCAGTGTGTCCATTTCGTCATCAAAACTTAAAGCATTTGATGCTTCGTCCATTTCTATTTGTTCTCTTACAAAATCCAGCGCGAGTTCGAAATTAACAACACTTTCCATCTTTATCACTCAACTGCTAAAACGATATTAAAACGTTAGGACGGACGTGCGCGTTCTTACGAGGAAGCTGAAATCAAAACGAGGCTATCGTCTCCCATTGGCCGATTTTCGACACATTCGGAATGTTGCTTGGCAACTAGTTTTTGATTATTGATAAACGCCGCCATTATAATGGTCAAGGCGTTGTTATTATGATGTAACGCGGGAACTAATTAAGATGACTTTCTCTGCGACTGCACCTGTCAGTAGTAATATCCTAAATGTTGGGATGGAAGACCGCTGCTGCCGTGCACTGGCACACGCCGCGCGTACAACGTTAAAACGACGTCGTTTCGTTTAACACGCGCGACAATTCGCGTTAACGGCTGACCGACTGCCCCTGACCAAACGGAGCTAACCCCGATCGAGCGCGTATATTTCCGCTATGCCCTCAGTCAACCCACTTTATACCGACATTCGTTATAGCGGCACACTCTTTATAACGATAATTTAAACGGTAGAAATCCTCAAAACTAAGCATTGATCTGATCAGCTTGATAGGAAATGCTTGTATAAATTACATAGCCAAGAAAAAAATTCTCCGAGATACAAATGTTGTAGATATATGTTAGAATAGCCTCGCCGAGGCGGTTCTCACGAGTACCCATAACCTATGTCTTGGAGCAGTAATAAGGAAAATAATGTTTACCCCTGCAAAGCCAAATTTTACTGAATAAAAGTTGGGTTTATATATTTTAGAATCGCCTCGATGAGGCGGTTCTAACGAGTACCCACAACCTATGTCTTGGAGCAGTAATAAGGAAAATAAGGTTTACCGCCTGCATACTCAAAGTTTACAGTTTAAAAGCTGGGTTTAAGGGAGTCAAAATTATATAGGCGTGTTTTCGCGATGATTTTACGAATTTTATCAACGACTTTCATTGTTTCCCAGTTTTCAAGGCGATAAGTGTTTCGCCGCAAGTGTCAATAATATCGCACCCATCCATCACTACTGCACCAGGCAGTATCACCCTAAATATCGGGATAGAAGTGCTTGAGCGAACAGTGTAGACCCCGATCACCCTGACCTGACCAGGGTCAGCAATGTTCGCCATTCCACCAGAACATCTTTTGTGCGTCGCATACAGATAATTACAGCATATTTACGCTAATTTACATAATTCGAACTCTCACCCGATATTTAAGGTAATTACGTCATCTTATCATTTTCCGGTTATCATCCAGCATTCCTCTCTCATTTTACATACTACTACTGTCGGAGACAATCGATTTGTCAATATCGCAGGACTGCACCGGGTAGTATTACCCTAAATATTGGGACAGAAAAAAAAACGGTGTAGATCCCGATCCCTCTAACCAGGGTCTGCACTGTTTGTCATTCCACTATTCCACCAGAACACGTTTGCTACATCGCTTGAGATCAAACTTTAGGATATTTACGGTGACCTCCCTTCAGGTGCCCCAATTTTTAGGGTAATTACAGCTGATCAAAAATCCTATCATCATTTGCTTCTCATTTTACGCTCCACTCTCATAATGCATACTGGCTACGCCCCCGCGATATCCGTATAAATTCCGTAGCCGAGAAAGATTCTCCGAGATACAAATGTCGTAGATATGTCCGGAAAAGGTCTCGCGCTACTGGAAGCAACGCCTCCCAAAATGATCTATAAGGCGTTGACGGGGACGTGAAACCTCAAATCGAACGAACCAAACTTTTTTTTTCCCGGGACGCGGTCCATTACTAGTTTCTCGCATCGAGTCGCGCTCTTCCAACACCTTCCATTGTTTCCCGGTTTTCGAGGCGATAATTGGTTTGCGGGTGAGAGACTTAATTTCATCGCTACTATACGGGGTAGTATCTCCCTAAATATTGGGATAGGAGCGCTCGAGCGAACGGGGTAGACCCCGATCACCCCGACCAGATCGGGGACGGCGAACTGCGCCAATCCGCGGGAACATCTTTCGCCTCAAAATTTAGGATACTTACGGCGTAATTACCGCGAGTTACGTCATTCGAACACTCGTCCGATATTTAGGGTAGTTTCGTCATCGTTTCGCTTACGTTTCACCGGAAGTTATACAAATGCTGCGCATGCGCAGTCCGTGGCGCCCAAGAGGCGCCCTTACTACTTCAGGAGGTCGCGATTCCTGTCAGAGTTGACAGCATTCTTTCATAAAAATTGGTCGTGCCATCTTTTCTATGGTCATTATCTGCCTAGGTCAGTTGTCAGCGGATGGCGAAAGAATGTGCACTTCACTGGATAACCACCTATGTCTAAGGCTATCCAGGAAAAGTCTGGTTAGGCTAACTGACAGACTAAATTAACTTAATAGTGTTGACTGGGCCAAAACATTCTAAACAAACAAATTTAATGCACATTTGGGCTATTTGCGTTAGATTACAAATTAGAGATGGTGAAAATTTGGACGAATCCGGCAGGGATCGAAACCAGGCCACCGGAGTGACAGGTAATACTACGACGTTGGCAAAACAACCGAGAGTGTTTCCCTTTGCTATTAGCATAGGCTGTCTGGGTTCGATCCTCGCCAAATTCATCTTGCTAATCCTCCAACTGTCACATTGGCATCATTATGACTTGTAGGATTAAGAGCCTGCCACTCAGCTGCATGAAGAAAACTAAAAATGGCCTTTTTCCGAGACTACGTAAGGCAAAAATTTGAAAATATCAAAAATAGTCATATTGTTTTATCACATCACGAAAAAGGCGATTAATAATCTTGAACCCTTTAAGCCCACTTTTATATAGAAAAATTGGGGTTTTCAGGGGCATATACATAGTTTGTTCTTATTTTCTTTTTTCATCTCAAAAACTATAGATTACTAGGTCTGTGTCCCTAGATAAGCTTTATAAAGAATGTGGCTGGATTCCTCTTAAGCAAAGGAGGCACAAACATAAGCTATCATTTATGTATAACGTCGTACATGAAAACGTACCATCATATATATTAGACATAATTCCTCCTCTGGTAAGAGACGCAACCCCGTATCCTTTAAGAAATAATAATAACATAACGGTTCTCCACACTCGAACTGAAATTTCTCGGCGATCGTGCATTCCATCTTCTATTTCGATTTGGAACTCTCTTGACATTAACCTTCGAGGAGCACCTAGTCTTAATTCTTTTAAATACCAAGTTAAGAATTTTTACTTTTCTAATACTTACGTTCCTACCTATTACATGGAAGGTGATAGGTACAATTCAGTATTACATGCCAGAATAAGAAATAACTGTAGTAACCTACAAAAAGATCTGTATATAAATCACCTGGCTCTAAGTCCGAACTGCAATTGCTCGGAAGTAAACGAGGATGCTGAGCATTTCTTCTTTGCTTGTTCCAACTTTACAAGAGAAAGAATTATATTCTTTCAATCGACACGGACATTTCATCCTCTCAATTTAAAAAAGGTTCTTTTTGGGGATGATGCATTATCACCTCAAGAAAATGGAATACTATTTCAAGCAGTGCAGACGTATATCAAAAGCACTGATAGATTTAACCAAAATGCTTAATTTAATTGAATTTATATTGAAACACTATTATATGCCTCAACGGCTGGGTTTCTTGACGACGAACAATTAGTGACTTATTCATTTATTTTAGTTGCTGATTTATTTATCTGATATATATATGTATGTGTATGTGTGTATGTGTATATATATGTGTATATGTGTGTATGTGGGTGTATATGTATGTATACATATATATATGTATATATGTATATATATATATATATTATGATTTAAGCAGTAAGCCTGTATGTGCCTTTTTGTTATAAAATAGCCATGTTCATATGTTGTAAATGTATTAGTGTCAACCATATACGGGGAGGGTCGTAACTAATGTTGTGAGAACTTGTGGCCCGACCCATTTGTTTATTTGCAATAAAATACGATTAAACTAACTATAGATTGTGGATACTCGTTAGAACCGCCTCGGTTCTAACGAGTATACACGATCTTTGTTCTGTGCAGACATTTAAAACATCTCAGAATTACTTTATCTGAAATTTTTCCGGTTTTTTTTTTTTTTTTTTTGTTATTTTTGGATTTTGCATTGCCATTCAATTTGACTAAATCAACATTGTAGCTTCATGGGCAATGTAAGTTTTTAAGCCTAAGTCAAGGCAAACGATTCGAAAAAATCAAATGACTAGTTCATTGATATCGACAAAGAGTGATTTGACATATCCCGTGACTCACCGGCGAAAAGTAAGATTCAGATCAGGCCACCCCATGTAGACTCATATCAGACTGGTACAAAAGTAGAAACTGAAGTGCAGTAACATATTACCTACTGGCAAAATAAGTAAAACACGCAATAGTGGCAAACATTATTGCAGATAACTGAAAAAAACATAGAATGTTTTTATGTGTGTGTGTTTGAGATTTACGTCCCACCAACAGCTAAGGTCATAGGGAGACGGGACCTTGGTTTAACGACTCATTTGTTTGTATGTTTGATTTGAGGTTTAACGTCCCCGTCAACACTGTAAAGGTCATTTTGGCGGCGCTGCTTCCAATATTGTGGGACTTTTACCCGACATTAAGATGAAATGACATCTCAAGCCCTGTCGCCCAATGAAACCAATAGGGTTTATCAGCATGGACGGTCTACCTCGCACCGCGGTTCCTGGACAGGCTTAGATCCTCTAAGCGGTTTACCAGTACTTGTGTGCGGGTCAGATTCAGCTCTGCGTGGAAGCATCATGCAGCCCATATATTTCTTCAAGCCCCTATGGGTGGGGGCCAATCATCCGAAAGTACATAGGTATGCGTATGTTGTTGAATGCCAGAGGTTGAGGGATATAAATATAGAGTAGTGTTTTTTCCTGGGACTGTCCGAAGAAAAAGATGCATGATTTTTAACGATTAGCCAACGTGAGAGCCTGTGGTAACGATAACTTGGTGGTGGGTGGTGTTTGTCTGGTTATGAGGATGCGTACATAACTATATGCTATAGGGTTTATGCACATACTTGCGTTTGTACATAGCGATGTATAGGTTATGTACACTTATATTCAAAACCCTTACTTTGTAGATATATACACATCAAGAGAAGGGATAAGAATGGTAGATACTATAAAGCGAAGTGAGGTGCAACCTTTCATGGCTTCAAAACTGACATTTGTATTGATAGCGTGCAATTTTACTGTATTGATTCTTTATTTTGTTTCTGTAAACCATAGGTCGCAGGATTGATCCCGGACTTCTCCAGACTTTCGGATGGGTCTTTAACCGAGGTCCCGTCTCCGTATGACCGTAGCTGTTGGTGAGACGTAAAACTCAAACACTCACTCACTCCTTATTTTGTTGCAAATGTAGATTTTGCGTGTTCTCAATACATGCAAAACTGTCTCACTGAGGTTCTGGAGTTTAACGGCTCAGTCAACACTATTTTAGGTCATTTTTGAGCCGGTCAGTTAACCTATCCGCACTTTTCCTGGGCAGGGGTCTACGTAAGCTGTTAACCAGTACAGTGCACATTCTTTCGACAGAGCCTGGGTAAATACAACACGTGTTTTCATCAGAAATATTGTCGTATTCAGAGGACAATGTTTTATTTTGATTCTTGACGTGGAACATTGAACTTATTCCTCGCTTGCTCGAGCCTTTAGGCGAGAAAGAAAGTAACGAATTCGGAAGACTGGAAAGGTTTTTGACGACATTTTATATATTGTAACAAGGTTTCAAAATGATTCTCATCACGTTAACAAGTCCGTGAAATAAAGACCCCCGCCCCCTAAACCCAACTTTATATAGAGAAAACTGGAGTTAGGGGGTAAACATTATTTTCCTTATTTCTGCTCCAAGACATAGGTTGTGGGTACTGTTATAACCGCCTCATTCGCCTCAATGAGGCGGTTATAACGAGCACCCAAACCCTATTTTGGAGTGTAAATAAGAAAAATATTACAAATTTTTAGCAGAAAAAATACCATTTTTGAGGTTTGAAAAATGCACTTTATCACACAGATGTGTTATCGTAATGCTTTTGTAGCGACCGTCGTCAGAATAGACTGCTTCCTCTCACCCTATAGCTCTATAGCCTTTGCATACATTTTATCATTTAACTGTCAGAAGTACATGTACATGATAACATGTGACGCATCAAACGCACCCTCATGTACGCACTACGTTGATCACGTTGCTAAGTGGGACAATATTAACGTTATATTAAAATGAGACAATGAAATAAATTACAAAATGAATGATAAAACAAAAAATGCTTGTTTATTTATACCATTGTGGGGCATGAAATTATTTGCCTGTATTCCTTATCAGCTGTGCAATAAATCAAGAATGCGTCAAAGGGAATTAACGCAGACAACACAGAAAATAAATGGTTATCTCCCAAAGGCATCAACTACCTAGGCATGGTTATCTAGGTGACTTCTAATCCTTCTTTTGACCATATGTGCGAAATGCCAGAAGCAAAATGTAAATGTCTAGGCATGCGGATCGCTTTAAGTGTATTTTATACATCATTGTTCTAATTTAAGAAAGTAGAAATAGTGTAATAATGTATCTTCATTTCTTGAGAAATCATCACGAAAACATTAAGTCGGCCTCATTAGCTCAGTCGGATGCGCATCTGACTGGTGATCAGGAGGACGCGGGTTTGATTCCTTCCGGGGTCGGCAACATTCTTTCGTGGAGATTGATCATGAAATCTTTTCTGCGGTCATTCTCTCCCTTCCGCTGATACAAGAAGGACAGCTGTCAGTTTCTGGCGAAAGAATGTGCACTGTACTGGTTAACCGCTTACGTATAAGCCTGCCCAGGAAAAGTAAGTATGGATAGGTAAACTGACCGGCTCAAAAATAACCTAAAATAGTGTTGACTGGGCCCTTAAACTTCAAAACAAACAAACAAACACGAAAACATGCCTTTATTATTTTGACCCACTTGAACCCCACTTTTATTAGCTCACCTGTCACGTAGTGACAAGGTGAGCTTTTGTGATCACATTTTGTCCGTCGTCCGTGCGTGCGTCCGGGCGTAAACAATTTCTTGTCCGCACGATAGCATCTTCATTTATGATTTGATATTAACCAGACTTGCACACAACTTGAACCACCATCAGATCTAGGTTCCTTACTTGAACCAGCCATATCCCATCATGTGTTACAGAGTTATGGTCCCTGAAAGGGCAAAAATTGCCTATTTTGGTCTTGTCCACACGATAGCATCTTCATTTATGATTTGATTTTAACCAGACTTGCACACAACTTGTACCACCATGAGATCTAGGTTCCTTACTTGAACCAGCCATATCCCATCATGTGTTACGGAGTTTCGGCCCCTGAAAGGGCAAAAATTGCCTATTTTGGTCTTGTCCGCACAATAGCATCTTCATTTATAATTTGATTTTAACCAGACTTGGACACAACTTGTACCACCATAGGATCTGGGTTCCTTTCTTGAACCAGCCATATACCATCATGTGTTACGGAGTTACGGCCCCTGAAAGGGCAGAAATAGCCTATTTTGGTCTTGTCCGCACAATAGCATCTTCATTTATGATTTGATTTTTACCAGACTTGCACACAACTTGTACCACCATTAGATCTGGGTTCCTTTCTTGAACCAGCCATATCCCATCATGTGTTACGGAGTTATGGCCCCTGAAAGGCCAAAAATTGCCTATTTTGGTCTTGTCCGCACAATAGCATCTTCATTTATGATTTGATTTTAACCAGACTTGCACACAACTTGTACCACCATGAGAACTGGGTTCCTTTCTTGAACCAGCCATATCCCATCATGTGTTACAGAGTTACGGCCCCTGAAAGGGCAAAAATTGCCTGTTTTGGTCTTGTCTGCATGATAGCTGTTTCATTTATGATTTGATTTTAACTAAACTTGCACACATTCTGTACCACCACAACATATCTCGATCAAGTTCGAATATGGGTCATGTTGGGTCAAAAAGTTGGTCAGTAGGTCAAATCAGTAAAAAAAAAAACTTGTGAAGACACTATAGAGGCCACAGTTTTGGTCCGATCATCATCAAACTAGCACAGAATGATCATCTTGACAATATCTGAGTCAAGTTCGAATATGGATGTTGTCGGGTCAAAAAGTAGGTCAGTAGGTCAAATCATACAAAAACCTTCTGAACACACTAGAGGCCACAATTTATGTCCAATCATCATCAAACTTGCCCAGAATGATCATCTTGATAATATCTTGGTCATGTTCGAATATGGGTCATATTGGTTCAAAAAGTAGGTCAGTAGGTCAAATCATAGAAAAACCTTGTGAACACACTAGAGGCCACGGTTTTGGTCCAATCATCATAAAACTTGCCCAGAATGATCATCTTGACAATATCTGAGTCAAGTTTGAATATGGGTCATGTCGGTTCAAAAAGTAGGTCAGTAGTTCAAATCAGAGAAAAACCTTGTGAAGACACTAGAGGCCACAGTTCTGGTCCGATCATCATCAAACTTGCTCAGAATGATCATCTTGATAATATCTTTGTCATGTTCGAATATGGGTCATGGCAGGTCAAAAAGTAGGTCAAATCAGAGAAAAACCTTGTGAACACACTAGAGGCCACATTTTTGGTCCAATCATCATCAAACTTGCTCGGAATGATAGTCTTGACAATATCTGAGTCAAGTTCGAATATGGGTCATGTCGGTCCAAAAAGTAGATCAGTAGATAAAATCATAGAAAAACCCTCTGAACACACTAGAGGCAACAGTTTTGGTCTGATCATCATCAAACTTGCTCAAAATGATCATTTGACAATATCTCAGTTAATTTCGAATATGTGTCTTATCTGGCCAGTAAGTAGGTCAGTAGGTCAGATTGTTGAAAAACCTTGTGGACACACTTGAGACCCCAGTTTTGGTCCGATCATCATCAAACTTACTCAGAATGATCATCTTGACAATATCTGGGTCAAGTTTGAATATGGGTCATGTCGGGTCAAAAAGTAGGTCAGCAGATCAAATCATAGAAAAACGTTTTGAACACTCTAAGAGGCCACAGTTTTAGTCAAATCATCATAAAACTTGCTCAGAATGATCATCTGGACAATATCTCAGTTAAGTTTGAATATGGGTCATGTCAAATCAAAAAGTAGATCAGTAGGTTATTTTGTCATAACTTTTGAACTGTTTGAGATAGAGCCTTCATATTTGGCATGTAGGTTCCTTGTGACAAGGGCTTCCCACTCATATAAAAAATTGACCTGTGACGTTGACCTGTGACCTACTTTATCATAACTTTTGAACCATATGAGAAAGAGTCTTCATATTTGGCATGTATGTTCCTTGTAACAAAGTCTTCCCAACCAGTCAAAACTTTTGAGCCATGACTTTGACCTTTGACCTACTTTGTCATAACTTTTGAAGCATTTAAGATACAGCCTTCATATTGGGCATATATGTTCCTTCATAGGAGTAAGTGTTTGAGTTGAAGTCTCACCAACAGCTAAGGTCATACAGTGATGGGACCTCTGTTTAAAGACCAATCTGAAAGTCTGGAGAAGCCTGGGATTGATCCTGCTACCCCAGGTTTACAAGGCAAGTAGCATGGCCACTTCACCATGAAGGCTTCTAAACTTCATTGGAATGTTGTGTAGATGACCTTAACGATTAACAAATGGTCACAAGAGCTAAAAATAGAAAAAACATTGTAAATTTGCTTCAAATGTGAACTCCTTCTAAGCCTTTGGGCCAATTGGATTTTAAACTTCACAGGAATGTTGCCTAGGTGACTCCCTACCAAAATAGTTAAAAATCATTCCCCTCCAATGAACAAAATGGCTGCCAGAGCTAAAAATAAAAAAAAAAATCTTTAAACGACAATTCCTTCTGTAATCTTGGGCCAATTTCATTCAAACTTCGAATGTAATGTTGCTTAGATGACCCTCTACCAAAAAGGCTAAAACAATCCCGCTCTGATGAAAACAAATGGCCACCAGAGCTAAAAATAAAAAAAATATTGTAAATCTGATTCAAACGTGAACCCCTCCTAAACCCTAAGGCCAATTTGATTCAAACTTCACAGGAATGTTGCCTAGGTTACTCCCTACCAAATGAGCTAAAATCACTCTGCTGATGAACAAGATGGCCACCATAGCTAAAAATAGAGTGTACTCGAGACAGTGACACACAGGTGAGCGAACCAGGCCCTGTGGGCCCTCTTGTATAGTAAAACTGGGGTTTACAGGGGTAAACATTATTTTTCTTATTTCTGCTCTAAAATATAGATTGTGGGTACACGTTAGAACCGCATGGATGAGGCGGTTCTAACGAGTACCTACAATCTATATTTTGAGCAGAAATAAGAAAAATATCACAATTTTTCATAAGAAAAATTTTGTTTTTTCGGTTGTCAAGTTTACAATGTATTTGAATAGGCGTGTTTTCGTTATGTTTCCTTCTTTTTCTTTTTCAAAATGCTTGTTGTTGTTAATTCTAAGCGCAATTTAGGCATCACATTACTTGAGCCCTGCCAAGCGAATTTGTGTCTGCGAGCATTCCGTCATGACAAATTTTAACTGCGCATGCCCCGCCATTCAGAGGGGCCAGGGATATGGCTTTCTGTCTGAAGGTTCCTCTTGATTCACTGCTCGCATAGGCGATAAGTACCAAAATCGCTTGACGGGGCCCACTTGTGAATTGTCTGCAACAAACGATTAACGTGAAATGTCAAGCCTTATTCGCGTTGACAAATAAAATAATTTAAAGTGACGTCTGCTTCTTCGTCCTAGTTCTTGAATGGTTAATACACAAATTTACAGCCCATTAGTGCTTCTCATCTGAAGCGGTTATTATTATTAATACACTAAATCGTATTTAATTAGACATTCGATCGAAGACGAAATATGTGCAAAAGTCTTCACCGGTTCTCTGTGGGTTGCAATCTTCATTCAGGCGAACAAATAGACTCGGACCAGACTGCGTGCCTTCACAAACTGATCTTATGTGTTGTAGAATGCACACGTGTGCCATCGTAGAGAACAGAGAAGGTCATAATATAATATTGAGACTAGAGCCACCACTCATTTAGTTTCCGCATGTTTGACTGTCCAGTGACGCTGATCAGACGACACCCGTTCGTATTGCCCTATTCGAGAGCACCAGGATTTTAAATAAAAAGTAAATAAATAAATACATGTAAATGCTAGAAAAATAAATAAAAAAATAGTTGATTGGTGTCCAATCATTTAATTAGCAAACAATAATATGTGATAAAACATATTTAGTACTAAGTACTTGTTACAACTGCCTCGGTGAGGCGGTTCTTACACTCAGTCTATATATACAATGTTAAAACCACTTCGCTACGTTAAGCGGGGTTTGAAAGGGATTCATATGATAGATTTGTTTCGCCAAGGTAGGTCATCTATGCTGTTATAATATTATTGTTAATGTCTTTATTGAAGGCAATGATCAGGAATCGACACCATTAATCCACAGCTTCCATCAGAGACAACAAAGGGAATGGAACACAAACATAAAATAATTAGACCCTAATGGAAACATCAAAAGCGGAAGGCTGAATGACAATCACTTTCCTAGAAAATGGCCAATTGGCTAACCAAAAGAAAATAATACAGTCGAACTTCGATGACTCGAACACCTCTGGGACCACGAAAATCTGTTCGAGACAGGGGTAGTTCGAGCCACTGAGGGTTACTGCCAGGAGAAATAACGGGGTTAATTTTGGGAAATCTTTTTGGTGTTCTATGATAAAAATGTATGCTGTGTGTACTCATTAGAATCGCCTCGATACTCATTAGAATCGCCTCATCGAGGCGATTCTAATGAGTACACACAGCATACATTTGCAAGAGAAAAGTCGAAAATCTCCTTTATTATCCCGCACAACTTCTTAGGGAATTCTCTAGGGACTCTAAAACGTGTTCAACTCAACCATGGTAAACGAGGCATCGGTGTTCGAGCCATCGAAGTTCTACTGTATAAGCGATACACACTCTCAAAGACAACCCGATAATGATTTAAAAAACAAAAGGATAATTAAAACAAGAGGGGCATGATGGCCCTGGGTCGCTCATCTGATTCCAAGACCAAATAACGAGGTCCATTTCTCTTAAACTTGTTCACAGGTCAAGATCAAAGTCAGAAGTAGAAATATTGTGAGTGAGAAGCCCTTGTCACATGAAAAATGCATGCAAAATATGAAGGCTCTATCTCAAATAGTTCTAACGATAAAGTAGATCACCGGTCCGTCAAATGTTTTGTATCAGTGGGAAGCCCTTAACACAAGAAACCTGCATGCCAAATATGACGGCTCTATCTCAAGCGAATCAAAAATAATGACAAAGTAGGTCACCAGTCAAAATTTTGTATAAAACGAAAGGAAATTACATGCCGAATTTGATGGCTCTGTCTCATCTGATAAACGTAACAATAAAGTAAGTTACATGTCAAGGTAAAAGTTACAGGTCAATTTTTTGTATGCGTGGGAAGCCCTTGTCAGAATGAACCTAGATACAAAATATGAAGGCTCAACCTCAATTAATTAAAAAACTATGATAAAGTAGGTCACGGTGATTTTTTAAGAGTGGGGTTCCTTGTCACAAGAAATCTACAAGCCAAGACTCTATCTCAAAGGGTTCAAAAGCAGTGATAAGGTAGGTCACAGTTCAAGGTCGAACATAATAAATTTGTTTCAGTGGGAAGCCCTTGTCATAAGAAACCTTCAAATCAAATATAAAGTATCTACCTTTAACTTAGTTCATAAGTTATGACCTATGTTATTTTTAGCTCACCTGACCGAAGGTCATGGTGAGCTTTTGTGACTGTAAGATGTCGGGCGTCGTCGTTCGTCGTGCGTCGTGCGGTATGCGTCGTGCGGTGTGCGTCGTGCGTGCGTAAACTTTTCTTGTTAACACTCTAGAGGCCACACTTTTGATCCAATCGTCATCAAACTTGGTCAGAATGATCATCCTGACAATATCTCGGTGAAGTTCGAATATGGGTCATGTCGGGTCAAAAAATAGGTCAACAGGTCAAATCAAAGGAAAACCTTGTTAACACTCTAGAGGCCACAGTTTTGGTCCAATCATCCTCAACCTTGCTCAGGATGATCATCCTAACAGTATCTCGGTCAAGTTTGAAAATCGGTCATGTGGGATCAAAAAGTAGGTCAGTAGGTCAAACCATAGAAAAACCTTGTTAACAATCTAGAGGCCACAATTTTGGTCCAATCATCTTCAATCTTGCTCAGAATGATCATCCTGACAATATCTCGGCCAAGTTTGCATATGGATCATGTCAGGTCAAAAAGTAGGTCAGTAGGGCAAATCATAGAAAAACCTTGTTACCACTCTAAGAGGCCACGGATTTGGTCCAATCATGCTCAAACTTGCTCAGAATGATCATCCTGACAATATCTCGGTCAACTTCAATTATGGGTCATGTCGGATAAAATGTAGGTCACCAGGTCAAATCATAACGAAAACCTTGTTAACACTCTAGAGGCCCCAGTTTTGGTCCAATCATCCTCAAACTTGCTCAGAATGATCATCCTGACAATATCTCGGTCAAGTTTTATATGTGTCATGTCAGGTCAAAAAGTAGGTCAGTACGTCAAATCATAGAAAAACCTTGTTAACACTCTAGAGGCCACAATTTTAGTCCAATCATCATCAAACATGCTCAGAATTGTCCTCTTTTGGTAATTTCCTTGGTCAGGAGGGGTATTTTATTTGACAGAAAATTCTGATAGCAAACAGTGCGGACCCAGATCAGATGCCACGTTCTGCGACGTCTGATCTGGGCCTACGCTGTTTGCCAGGCTATCCCTTCAGGGGTTTCCCGCCTATAAGTGGTTATTATAGGAATGGCCTTCATCTGTCCATCCGTCTGTCTATCTGTCCGTAACACTTTCTTGTCTGCTCCATATCTCCTGAACCCTTTGATAGATTTTCATTAAACTTTGGTCAAACATTCTTCTCAGTGAGCTGATGTGCAGAATCCATGTCCGTCTGGCCGTCCATCCGTCCATCTGTCTGTCCGTAACACTTTCTTGTCCGCTCCATATCTCCTGAACCCTTTGATAGATTTTCATTAAACTTTGGTCAATTATTCGTCTCAGTGAGCTGGTGTGCAGAACCTATAAATGAACCATGCTGACTCAAGGTCAAGGTCACGGTTGAAGGTAACGAGTTTGAAACTTGGAATTTTGTGTCCGTTCCATATCTCCTTTACCCTTGGAAGGATTTTCATTAAAACTTTGGTCAAATATTCTTCTTAGTAAACTGATGAGCAGAACCGATGTCCGTCCCTCCGCCTGTCCGTCTGTCTGTCCGTAACACTTGTCCGCTCCATATCTCCTAAACCCTTTGATAGATTTTCATTAAACGTTTTTTTTTTGGTTTGGGTATTACGGCCCTTTCAAGATTATTTCACTCATATCGAGCCAATCATTAATCAGAAATGGGCGAAAACCGGAGTACCCGGGGAAAAACCACGTGACCTTCCGTTGCAGAACTTGGCGTCTCGCTTGTGACCCGAGCGAGGCTCAAACCACAGCGGTGAGAGACCTAATGATCAAGAGTCAGCGCTCTTAACCACTAGGCCACGGAGGCCCGTTACTTTCATTAAACTTGGAAGTACTTTAACAACACTGCTCAAACATTCTTCTCAGTGAGCTGATGTGCAGAACCCATGTCCGTCTGGCCGTCCATCCGTCCGTCTGTCTGTCCGTAACACTTTCTTGTCCGTTCCATATCTCCTGAACCCTTTGATAGATTTTCATTAAACTTATTCGTCTCAGTGAGCATTGTGCAGAACCTATAAATGAACCATGCCGACTCAAGGTCAAGGTCACGGTTGAAGGTCACGAATTTGAAACTTGGAATTTTGTGTCGGTTCCATATCTGCTTTACCCTTGGAAGGATTTTCATTAAACTTTGGTCAAATATTCTTCTCAGTGAGCTGATGCGCAGAACCCATAAATAAACCATGCCGGCTCAAAGTCAAGGTCACATTTGAAGGTCACGAGTTTAAAACTTTTATTTTTTTGTCCGTTCCATATCTCCTTTACCCCTCAAAGGATTTTCATTAAATTTTGGTCAATTATCCCCCTCAGTGAGCTGATGTTTAGAACCCATAAATGAACCATGCCGACTCAAGGTCAAGGTCACATATGAAGGTCATAAGGTTGAGCCTTGATACAAAGTGCGGCTGGAGATTTGGCTGTCCTTCAGACTGCTTTCTTGTTATAACTTCAAACAAATATTCTGTATAATAATACAGTATCTCAAGCAAATCAGACTTTCAGGGTGTTTGGATCAAGGTTAAAGTTCTTTTGGCTATTTTTAGAAAAACATTGTCACCAATCGACCTACTTTTATTGACAGATTTTAATATAACTTCACACAAATGTTGGGTATGATCATATCTCCAACATGTTAAACTTTCAGGGTCCTGTACACAAGGTCAATGTCACTGTAGTTTTTTTTTTTCAGAAAATATTCCATCGTTCTAGGGCCTCTTAAGCAAATTTAATTTTCAGGGTCCTGGGCTAAAGGTCATCACTCTACCGCCTAAATGTATCAATGGATTTTAATGTAACTTCAAACAAATGATGTGTATGATTGATAATACCTCAAGGAAACTCAACATTTAGGATCAACATTCCGGAACGGCAATACCAGTTTATATACAATGAGATATAATGAATTGTCTACTTCTGATTCAAATCAAAGTTTGCAATACAGAAGCATTGAAATGAACTATTTCTGTGAAAAAGAAAATTGCTTTTGAGTTGTAAATGATAGTTTATATAACAGACAGAAAATGAAGCACATTTGCATTTGTTTGTAATGTAACAAATGGCCCAGTCAACACTATTTAGGTCATTTTGGAGCTGGTCAGTTTATCTATCTACACTTTTCTTGGGCAGGCATATACGTGACCGATTAACCAGTACAGTGCACATTCTTTCGCCAGAAACTGACAACTGCCCTTCTTGAATTAGCGGAAGAGAGAGAATGACCGTAGAAAAGATTTCATGATCAATCTCCATGAAGAATGTTGCTGACCCCGGTAGGTATCTTTTTGCAATAACATGATGAACAACAAATGAAATCAAGTAAAAAAGGGTCCGTAAAAATCATGGAAAAGGACTTGGGAAATCCTGAAAAAGTCCTGGCTTATGAAAAAGTGTGAGAACCCTGCAAGGGTCATGTTGGGTGAAAAAGTAGGTCAGTAGGTCAAACCACAAAAATACCGTATAAGGACTTGAGGGCCTGAATTTGGTCTAATCTTCATAACCATGACGGAACCAAGGGCGAGTTATAATCAAAGTATTTGTCCAATCCTTTCCAAACTTTACACACGTTTGTGATCATAAGATCTTGATGAATTTTGGTAACCACATAAATCACTACTGTTGTTTGAAAGTCATGACCCTTGTCATGGGGCAGCAGTGTCCTGTGGGCACTACAGTTGTTTGAAAGTCATGACCCTTGTCATGGGGCAGCAGTGTCCTGTGGGCACTACAGTTGTTTGAAAGTCATGGCCCTTGTCATGGGGCAGCAGTGTCCTGCTGGCACTACAGTTGTTTGAAAGTCATGACCCTTGTCATGGGGCAGCAGTGTCCTGTGGGCACTACAGTTGTTTGAAAGTCATGGCCCTTGTCATGGGGCAGCAGTGTCCTGTGGGCACTACTGTTGTTTGAAAGTCATGACCCTTGTCATGGGGCAGCAGTGTCCTGTGGGCACATTATTTTCTTCTTTTTTAACCCTTCTCTTGCTGAATATTCAGTTAAGCCACGCTCATTTCTGACTTTGAACCAATCAGATTACTTCATGTAATTTATTGCTACAAATTCGTAAACTGAATGCAAAACAGTGTAGATCCTGATCAGATGGCTTCTTCAGAAGCCATCTGATCTGGATCTACACTGTTTCCAAAGATAAGGGTTGTCGTGAACAGCATGATAAGAGTTAAAACAGTTACATTGACTTAAAGATCATTATACTCAGCCACGAAGTGAGGAGTGGCGTATAGTTTTGTCTTTGTACGTCTGACTGTCTGTCTCTGTCTGTCTTTCTGTCTGTATGTCACTACACCTGTCTGCGCAACTGCTTCTACAGTATTTGACACAGAAACTTGCAATACAGTTCAGACATGCATTGAACATGTGCATAAAGGAACTGAATTCTGATCCAGCCCCTTATTCCAGAGTTATTTCCTCTTGAACAACTTATTAATGTATGGTCTCCACAACCCCTCCTACAGTATTTGATGCAGGACACCGAAACTTGCAACACAGTGGCTGCATAGAACATGTGCATAAAGTAAACGGGGATTCTGGTCCAACCCTTATTGCAGAATTATGTCCCCTTGAACAACTTAAACATTTTGGTCATTTGTGTAGCATAGGAGATTTGTGTCTATTAAACATCTCTTACAGTATATGATGCAGGACATTGAATCTTGCAACACAGTTCAGACATCCATTAAACATGTGCATAAAGGAAACCGGATTCTGATCCAGCCTTTTAGTGCAGAATTATGCCCCCTTGAACAACTAATAAAACATTTTGGCCATTTGTGTAGCATAGGATTAAAATAGTAATTTCGGTGACTCCGCAAATTCTCCTACAGTATTTGATGCAGGACATTGAAACTTGCAACACAGTTCAGACATCTATTGAACATATGCATACAGGAAACCTGATTCTGATCCAAACCCTTATTGCAGAATTATTTCCCATTGAATAACTTAAATTACTTTCAGCTTTGAGTTTTCCCTTTTCAAATCAAATACAATCATGGGAAATTGAATTCCAGGCTCTACTTTGAACAGCATGTTGTACCAATGAAAGTTTTTCTGAAGTAATATTTTTATAGAAATTGATGGCCTCCTCTAAAAGCGCTAAAGGAAAGATATATGAAATGGGTGCAGTGAGCAGTGTTGTTAAAGTACTTCCAAAATCTAACATTTGTTTCTCTTTTTCTAGGTGAATAAATCATAGCTATATTTCTATATCAACAGTGACATAAACATTGAAGAACATCATCCTTAATCTGTGTATTGTTTGAATAAGTTTGTTCTTTATACATGCATTTGTGAAAAGGGAGACAGTGACTTTAAAGAGAAAGTGACTCTTATCATGTGATAGTGTTTGGAGGAGATTAAGGTGCTTGACATCGAGAAAGAACCTTCGGAAGAGAGTTGTTATTCTTCAAATAACTGGTCGACATCAGCCTGTTGACAACAGTATAACACCAGTAAGTTCTATGGAAAGAGTCTGTTAACAAACAATGCTTAAATATAACGGCTAAATGGATGTATGATAGCTCAAATTACAGAGAAACCATAATTGCTTACTCAAAATGGCAAACATAAGGTTTGTATAATTATGTTGAAATGATTGGAGTATACATTTAAACAGATGGCATAGTCCTAAAATCACAAAAATCCATGTAGTTACTACTTTTGTTCATTCTTGAAAATAGTAAATGTTGTATCTGTATTACAAGATGCTTAAAGGTCCAGATAAGCTGTATCTTCAGTATATTTTATGTACCTTGACTCGTAAGATTTGTCTCAATGAGTCGATTCCAAAGGGTGATCAAACATTAGATTTTGCAAAAGGATTACAAAAGATTGCTGATCAAAGTTTTATATGTTTTGTACATATACAGCCGTCTACCACTTATACAACACGTTGACAACACAAAATGATACCATTTCAGTTGATCAGTTTTGGTTTTGAGTATTCGTTTGTTTTACTTTTTCTTAGTAAATGCCAAAACTAAAGAGACAGTCTGCCAGCCAGAGAAAAAGGGAGAGTCGCTCATTGATGAGGCAGTGTCGAGGCAGGTCTGGTGACAGTGATGCTGATGCGACTGGGACAGCCACGACACGGAACCAGAGAAGAGCTCCTGAAACGGGTCCTAATCAAACAGATGGGGGAATAACCCACCCTGTTCGCCCTTCGGGGTCATCTGTGCCATGTACAAAAACGGGTCCTGATAAAGCAGATGAGGGAGTAACCCACCTTGTTCGCCCCTCGGGGCTTTCTGCGCATGATTGTTTATCTGATGGTTTGCTTGATGGTTTTACTGATGGTTGTTCTAATAGTTACCCAAATGGCTATGCTAATTGTTACGCTAATGGTTTTCCTAATAGTTTATCTGACAGATCTGTTGGTGTTTCTGAAAAGTGCCTTAATGGCTTTACTGATGGTTGCTCTGAAAAAGTAGGACAGACAAATTTCATGTACACATCAATGCTAGTAAGTGTTGATGTTGGAAACGCAGGAGAGGGTATGCAACTTGACTTTACTGAAGACATTGGCCAATATTGCTCGGGAAAGTTTGAGTTTGGTTCATTCAGTCAATCAGATATACAGTTCAGTAAAGAATCAAAGGGAAGTCAGTGCACTTCTATGCACTTTGCTCATTGATACATGCCAATTGTGACAATGTTGTCACCCAATTGTGACAATGTTGTCACCCAATTGTGACAATGTTGTCACCTCAAGAGATATTGATGACATATTGACGGAAGGTGATGCTGTGTATAAGAACACAGTGGTCTGGTTGAAGAAACAAGGATTATTCAAATGTAAGCTTTTAAGTTTTGAAGAGTTACCAAATGCTGTAACTGTGATGAACAAGACATTTGTTATCAACAAGTGCGAGGTTGTATCTGGGGTGTGTACTCAACAGTTTGGAACAACTGCACTACCCACATTACACCAAGGTCTGCATACTGCTTTTCAGCAGTCACATTATGTGTTGATAATAGTAGGTTCAATTTGCTCTGCTGTATTCAGAAAATATGATGAGTACTTCATTTTGACTCGCATTCTCATGGTGATGATGGTTTGTTTCATTTTAATGGACAAGCAGTTCTTGCATCCTTCCACTCCATAGAGACTTGGTATCTTACCTCTATGCTTTCTATGGCAGTTTGCAAATTGACCTTTCATCACAGTTTGATACGTTACCTATCATCATGTCTGAAATACAGTCCTGTGATTCTGGGGTGCAGAATCATGCAAGTCATGCCATTAATATACCCAAAACACAGGCTGTTGTTGATTGTGAGTCTGGTGAAGAAAAGAACAATAGAAAGAAAGCGGAATGTGAATGGAAAACTGTGAGAAGTGAGAAGAGCTGGACAAAAAGAACACGAACTAAAGCAAAGGCAGATAAGGCAAAACTTGATGATATGTGGAAGGATTTTGGTAGCAGTACTTTAATTGGCCAGAACATGAACAATCAGAAAAACAAAAGGAAATTGTATCAGATGCTCTATATGCAAAACAGAAGAAAATCTGAACAGTTCAAGTTGAAAGATAGGGATTATACATCGAAATCTATGCGAAATAAGAGACGCTGTTCAGAAAATAGACTGAAAGAAAGAGACAAAACACTCACATCAATGAGAAAAGCAAGAACCTCATGTGAGTTCAAGCAGAAAGACAAAGAGGAAAAACAGAAAGCAAGAGAGTCTGTGGAAAATGTAATGAAAGAAAAGGACAGAACACTAAAATCAATGAGAAAAGCAAGAACCTCGTTGCAGTTCAAGCAGAAAGAAAAAGAGGAAAAACAGAAAGCAAGAGTCTGCAGAAAAGGTAATGAAAGAAAAAGACAGAACAGTAAAATCAATGAGAAAAACAAGAACCTCATTGCAGTTCAAGAAGAAAGAAAAAGAGGAAAAACAGAAAGCAGAGAGTCTGCAAAAAATGTAATAAAGGAAAGAGACAGCACACTAAAATCAATGAGAAAAGCAAGAACCTCATTGCAGTTCAAGCAGAAAGAAAAAGAGGAGAAACAGAAATCAAGAGAGTCTGCAGAAAGCGTTATGAAAGAATGGTACAGCACACTAAAATCAATGAGAAAAGCAAGAACCGCTTTGCAGTTCAAGCAGAAAGAAAAAGAGGAAAAACAGAAAGCAAGAGAGTCTGCAGAAAATGTAATGAAAGAAAGAGAAAGCACACTAAAATCAATGAGAAAAGCAAGAACCTCATGTGAGTTCAAGCAGAAAGAAAAAGGGGAAAAACAGAAAGCAAGAGAGTCTAAAGATAGTGTACTGAAAGAAAGAGAAAGCTCATTGAAATCAAGGAGAAATGCAAGAAAATCTGAAGAATTAGTTGAAAAAGAAACAGAAGCAAAGAGGAGAAAACGGTTGATGAAAGACTTTCAAGAATGGGAGGCAGCACAAACAAGGAGAGTGAGAGAAATTCCTCTTAATTAATAAAGGGAAAGACTAGCTAAGAAAATGCGCATGACTGACAAACAATTTAAAGATAGTGAAAGAATACATGACTGCTCAAGGAAAGTGGGAAACGAAAGAACCCAATTTATTATGAAAATGAACGAGACACTATCAAATTTCAAAAATATGGAGAAAATATTGAATCCTGCATAGAATTATTTCGTAAAAATGTTTCTGAGGGACCGATATATGTATGCAGTTGCTGCCATCAAACATGCTTTAGATAAAGTGTTTCTAAAGCTGATTCTCTACCTACAGAATCCAAGAAAAAAATATTTGACCGGATGTCTGTCAGTTGGTAACCAGCAATGGATATGCATGACATGCAGAAATAACATTCAGAATGACAAAGTACCAAAACTATCAATCAAGAATGGCATGGTATGGCCTGAAAAGCCATATGTATTGGATTGATTTCCATTAGAAGAAAGGTTGATTTCATTGCGGATTCCATTCATGCAAATCAGAGAACTGCCTCGTGGCCGACAACTTTCAGTGAAAGGGAATGTTGTAAATGTCCCTGTTGATATACAACCAATTTTTGATGCTTTACCAAGACCGTTTGATGAATATATAAATGTTGCAGTGAAACTGAAAAAGAAAATGTCATTCAAGTCTTGTGCATTCACTGAAAATGTGCGGCCACTGCACGTCCTTGTTGCTCTTCATTGGTTGATGAAGCACAGTGACTTATATAAGAACACACATATTCAAATAGATGAAGACTGGATAAAAACTGTAACTGAAGCCTGTTGTGATACAATGAACGAGTTTATGTCTACAGAACATACAAATTATAAAGTTGATAACAAAAGTGTTACAACAGATAACTGCGTGAAGTCTGAAGATGATAAGAATATTCATTCTGATGATGTTGAAACTGATTCTGATGCTGAAGAATCTTCTCAAGAAGATGTTGGGAATATTGATACACTTTTAGAGGATGCCAATCTTGAAAATTGATCAAACACGTTCACGTTTGCCCCCGGAGAAGGTCAACAACCACTGAGCATATACCAGGATAAAGAATCAGAATATTTGTGCTTTCCAACTATATTTTGTGGACAGCGACGCAAGGAAAATGAAGAAAGAATAAGACCTGTACATTATAGTGATATACCCAAATGGGAATTACGAAGTCAAGATAGGCGAGCTGCCAACAGTGTCCCAAATATATTCTACAAATTGAAAAAAATTCAAATGAAACAACTAAATGATAAAGTAAATATTGCCGTACGACGATGCCAGACTGCATCAAATACGATGACAGCTGCACAAGCAAGAGATAGTACTTGCGTGGATAGTGTTGTAAAAAAGGATGAAGGATACTAACTTTCCAACAGATAAGAAATTCTCCTGCATACCTTGAAACAAGGAAAAAAGATGTCTTTGCAACGATACGCCAGCTGGGGTTGTCTACATGGTTTATGTCCTTATCCTCTGTTGATACTAGATGGACGGATCTGTTGAAAATGTTGTCTCCATTGAATAAGAATGTTAACTATACAGATAAAGACGTTGCAAACCTGACATGGGAGCAGAAAATCAAGCTTATTCAAAAAGATCCTGTAACATGCTCAAGATACTTCGACCATAGAGTTCAAGAATTCATCAGAATTGTACTTAAAGGTTCACACAACCAACTTGGAAAAGTCACATACTATTTTTGTAGAGTTGAATTTCAGCAAAGAGGATCTCCACATATACATATGCTAGTTTGGGTTGAAAATGCTCCAAAGGTCAATGGGAATACAAATAAAGAAATAGTTAACTTTGTTGATAAGTACTTACAGTGTTCCCTTGATGATGATAACATTGGGCAACTCGCAGAAATACAAGTTCATAAGCATTCTAGAACATGCAGGCAAAAGAAAGATAAGATCTGTAGGTTTGGTTATCCCCATCCTCCCCTTCCATGTACAATGATATTAGATCCTATTGAAAGCAGCAAAGACAAATACGACAAATTGTACCAAGAACTGCAGAAGAAAATGAATGATGAAAAAGATGGTTACAATATGATGTACAATGAATTTTTGGTAAAGGTGGCATGTATGTCTGAAGAAGAAAACTTTCTCTGTATTCGGAGCTTCTTAAATTCATCGAAGGTTTTTTTAAACGAAGTCCAAAAGACATACGAGTTAACCTGTACAACAAGAATATTTTGAAAGCGTGGAAAACTAACATTGATATACAATTTGTCCTTAATCCGTATGCTTGTGCAATGTATATTGTTTCATACATCAGTAAGTCTCAAAGAGGAATGAGTAATTTGATATATGCAGCAGCTAAAGAAGCGAGGAATGGGAACTTGGATATTAAAAGACAAGTAAGGCACATTGGGAATGTGTTTTCTAACAGTGTTGAAGTAAGCGCCCAAGAAGCAGTATACCTTATACTTCAAATGCCTCTTACAAACAGCACAAGAGATGTGGTTTTCATCAACTCATCCACCCCTGACTGACAAACGCATTCAATTACTGAAACCCAAAACGGTACTAGTTGAATTACCAGCAGAATATACAAATATAATGTCTGATAGCATGATAAAAAGATACTCAAAACGACCAAAATATTTGGAAAATTGGTGCTTAGCAGATTATGTTTCCCACTTAGAAGTTGTCTTTCCAGATGAAAGTAAAATCGAGAGAACTGAAGAACTGAATGAGGATACTCTGACTGATGCTGTTGATGACAAATTTGATAGCAGTTTTAGACAAGTGACATTGAGAAATGGTATGAAAATAAAACGTCGAAAAATATACAGAGTAATACGCTATGTACGTTTCAGCATGAAAACAGATGAAGAAAATCATTTCAGAGAGAAACTGCTACTTTTTCATCATTGGAGAAATGAAGAAACTGATTTGATTGGCAAGTTTTTGACATATAAAGAATCATATGAATCTATGAAGCATATCATTGACAGAAAATTGCAAAGAATACATCATGTTGAAGAGCTAGATTTAGCTAGACATTTTGCAGAGGCAGAATTTGATGCATATGATGAGCTTCCACCTGGTGCACAGCAAGTTGAAGCAGACACATTGGAAGAAGAATCAAAAGAATCAGATTCGTTTGTATATTTTAACCCTGACCGAGTATCTGAGCACAGAAATTACGTTATTGGAATTGAAATAGGATGTGTAGTTTCAACACCACAAAAAACAACAAATGAAGCTATCTTACCTGATGAACAATATAGATTACTTCTTCAGTCACTGAACAGCAAACAGATGCACTTTTACAGTCATGTTGTTCACTGGATTAAAACACACGATAAACCATTGTGTGCATTTCTTTCTGGTGGAGCAGGGGTTGGAAAGAGTGTGGTCATAAGAGTTTTGTACCAGACTTTATATAGGTACTTGAATCTTAAAGAAGGTGAAAATATAGAGTATATCAGAGTTCTTTTGTGTGAATATACTGGCAAAGCCGCATTTAACATTGGAGGCTCAACAATCTCATCAGCATTTAAACAAAAATTCAAACAATCCAACCAGACATTGAGATGTGATAGTCTAACACATTTAGATCAAAACACAGTGCTATATCTGTTGTAATCATAGATGAGATATCTATGGTAGGAAAAAGAATGCTAAGTTTCATTGACCAAAGACTTCAGGAGTTAAAAGGCACAAGAGTACCCTTCGGAGGTGTCAGTATCATTGCTGTTGGTGATTTTTATCAGCTCAAGCGTGTACACTGTGACTGGATATTTAATGATATTGCAAGAGATGTTTCAGCCTTATCTAATAATCTTTGGAAAGATCATTTCACCATGTCTGAATTAACAGAGGTAATGAGGCAAAAAGAGAAATTTGCAGAAATCTCAAATAGATTAAGAAAATATGCGCTTACAGTAGAAGACAAAAAGAAATTGAACAATTGTAAGATATATTCAAAAGATGACAAGTATCAAATCAGTGGCCCGCACTTGTTTGCTGAAAATTTCTTCTTGCATGCATTCAATGATTCAGCCTTAAATAGAATTGGATCAGAAAAGGTTACAATTCCATGTAATGATACTGTTGTTTCTCCTGACCTTTCAAAGCAAAAACAAAAAGAAGCAACTGACAAATTGCCTACAGATCCCAATAAAACTGCCAACCTTCACTGTTCCTTGATTATTGTTGTTGGGATGATATATGATCTAACTGTCAATGCAAATACTGAAGATGGTCTAGCAAATGGAGCCTCTTGTGTGGTGAAATATATTGAATACAGGCAGGTAGAGGCAAAAAGTCCTGGTATCATTTGGGTTAAATTTGATGATGCAAAAGCCGGTATGGAAACAAGGTTGAAGTTTATACACAGAGGATTTTACCATCATGAAATAAGTGATGACTGGACACCAGTATTTGACACTGAACGAAAAAAACTTTCCAGAGAATCCAGTTTCCTCTTCAACCATCTGCAGGACGTTCTGTTCACAGAGCGCAAGGTAGTACACTTGAAAAGGTTGTTGTAGATTTGTCACAACGAAGAGTACGTAAGGTTCCGCATCTTCATTATGTTGCCTTGAGTCGTGTGACTTCCATGAAAAATCTTCAAAACTTAAATTTCAATGAACAAGCTCCCACAGTTGATACTCAGGTTGAAATTGAAATGAAAAGGTTGCAAGATCATGCAGTTCTTGAACTTTGTTATGTACAGTTAGATAATGTTGATATGCAGACTCATTTTAAAGTGGTTTTCAAAATAATCAAAAGACATGAAGCTGAACTGAATTGGATTAAATTTTTACAGACCCCTTTTCCACTGGGATTTAATGACAACATTTATCATGAGGGTAATATTTCCAGAATGCCGGACTTTGATATTTTCTCGCCCCTGGAATGTCGAAAACGCAGAACTAGATCTCACGGCACCAGGAAAAATGGTAACTTTAAACGTAAATCACGTGCGTTTAAACGAAACTATACTAGACTGAAGTGACTGTCAATTATATTATTCAATCATGGACGCCACTCTATGCTTTCATTTTTAAGTTCATTACCCGTTTCTGTTTTACGTCTTCTGGACACCGAGGCGAATAAATTCTACGATAGTTCTCATCAGTTATATGACGCGGCTCTCTTAACTAGAGGCTATACTCAGCATACTCTCCGTCCTTACATTAATTCTGAAATTAATCATAAACGCCATTTCTTCAAAATATCCTTCATTAATAAGGGTATGGATTTTATAGATTTGCCCAGTATCTTCCGTGAGAGATCGGTGCTTTCTTCCATTCCTGCTTATTTTCAAAATACTGAAACACCCATAATTTGCTATAAATATAACAAACCTGTTAGATCTATCATTTTTAATTTCAATAAACTTGTTTCAGATCTTGATATTGGTACTCTTACTCCTGATTCATGTGATTGTAAAAACTCAAAGTATTGCTATCCTGCTGCTGGTCATGTAATTACTGGCAATTTGAAAATTATTCCTGATTCTAGGATAAGGAATATAATTTCTAAAGGACCGAAATATCGGTTTCCTTCTAAAATTGATTTCAGTAAATGTAGAGATGAAATCGCTGCTTCCTTGAATGAATTCGGTAATCGATGGTGTAAGCGAGAGTATGTTGAGCATAAAGCCCTTAAGGACTGGAAACTTAGCATTTTAAAACTAGTGAATAAACGCACTTCTTTCTATTCTCAAAATACTAACTTATTACCTCCTAAGCCCAAGACGTCTTTACGTCATCTTAAACTAGGTATTCAAGAATTTCATAAGAAGTTTGTTTTGGCCCCTGCAGACAAGGCCGCTAACAACGTCGTCGTTGTGTGACGGCTCCACTATGTGAAAACGCTTAAGCAGGAGCTTGGTGGTACTAAGGCCTATGAACTTCAGCCTTTAGCTGAAGAGAGAGCTATAGTAGATAAACATGTTTTTTCATTCAGCCACCAAGTTTGCTGTGTGTGTTAACGAAGGCCAAGACAAGCTTCCTACGCTATACTGGTTACCAAAACTTCATAAAAGACCTTACAAAGCACGGTTTATTGCAAATTCTAGCTCTTGCACTACCACTGAACTTTCTAAATTATTAACTTCCTGTCTTACTGCTATTAAAACGCATGTGATTAAATATTGTGATAAAGTCTTTGAAAGATCAGGAAGAAATCTGTTTTGGTCTATAAAAAAAATTGAATTGAATTGAAATCAAGACATTTTCGTGCTTCAAGTCTGTCTACTTACGATTTTTCCACTCTTTACACTACACTTCCTCATAATCTTATAAAAGAAAAGCTTAATGATTTAATTGAATGGGCTTTTCACAGAGAGGATTCTCTCTATCTTGTATGTAATGTCAGAAATGCATTTTTCACTTCTAAAGAGCATAAGAATTATACACTTTGGTCATGTCAGAAAGTGTGTGATGCCCTCACCTTTCTACTTGACAATATTTATATTAGATTCGGTACTAGGTTATTTAGACAAATTGTGGGTATTCCGATGGGTACGAATTGCGCACCTCTTGTGGCTGATCTGTCCTTGTATTGTTATGAAAGAGACTTCATGTTGTCGCTTTCCAATGATAACCAATCTTAAATTATTTAAGCTTTTAGCTCCACTTCTAGATATTTAGATGATTTATTAAATATTGATAATACCTATTTCGATGGTTTAATCAGTCAGATTCACACCCCAGAACTTCAGTTAAATAAAGCAAATTCTTCTGATACCGAGGCCCCGTTTTAGGAATTACATCTATCTATTGTAGATGGATTTGTTTCGTGCAAAATTTATGATAAACGCGATGACTTTGATTTTGAGATTGTAAATTTTCCTTTTTTGGATGGTGATGTTCCTCGTGCGCAATCCTATGGCGTTTATATTTCGCAATTCGATTTGCTAGAGTGTGTAGTCATGTAACTGATTTCAACACTCGTAATAAATTATTAACGGCTAAACTCCTTAATCAGGGTTATCGGTACCATAAACTACGCAAAGCCTTTTCAAAATTTTATAGACGCCATTCTGATTTAATTTCAAAATTCAATATTGGACTTAAATCTCTTCTGCAACAAAGTCTATCGGAACCAGAATTTTATGGTGACTTAGTATATAAATTCAGAAAAATATATAACCGCAATGACTTCAGCACCAAATTTCGTAAAATCATTCTTCGATATAAAAAGATTGGGTACAACATGGATGTTATACGACAGACTGCATGCATGGTAGTTAACCCAATCATGGTTGGCAACTTCGCTTCCCTCTTTAATTGCACGCCGGTGGGTCAGGCCTCAGATTCTATGACGGCTCCAAAGTAAAGGCTTATTGAGAATTAGAGAGATCTAATTCAAGGTAATGTTGGTTGGTGCCTGATGCTCTGTCTCTGGTCGGGCCCATCGGAGTCTAACTGTTGTTCTTTTGCTCCAGCATTTCAGTGGTTTCTTGTTGTCGAGTCCTCACCGTTGTCTCACCTCTGTGGTTCACGGAGATGTTGCACTGATGAGTTAGGAGGCCTTCATGCGGACTGAACAAATTATTTTGTCTAAATCGCGACGGAAGTAAGGGATTTAAGCCCCCCAGTGGAAATTATTCCACTGACCGTTCCAAGGCGGTTCTTCTGTGGCGGTTTATTTATGGTGTTGTTTGTTACTTACTGTGTGTATCACTTGTGTATTTTTATTTTGGATGGCCATATGGCCATTTTGTGGGAAAGTAACTGTCCTTATGGCCTTCCTTTGTTTAGGTTTCCATTAATGTCTGGTCGCTTAATGTTTGTGTTTCTTTCTCTTTGGTGTCTTTGATGGGTGGAGTAAGTTAATTGTATCGATTCCTGATCTTTGTTTTACTTCTACTTTTCAACAACTGTAGATCATTGCATTTACATATTGATGACATTAGACACGAGATAAATCTGTTGACAACACATGTCTTTGCAGAAAGTAGGTTGCACATTGGGGATAAAAGCTGTGACTATCATGTAGAAGGCTATCATCTCTATCGAAATGATCAGTCTGTTAGCAACACAATCAACAGACCACCACAACGATTAGCTGTGTATGTAAAAGAAGATGTTACTGTGCAAAATGAACACACTTTTTCTATTAAGCACTAGAATTTTCAGTTCTTGACATCAGTCATATGGGAATAAGTAGACAGATTGTAATCCTATATAAATCACCTCACATGTCATTGCATGATTTTATGGTAGTCTTACATAAAGAACTTGTACCACGTATTGATACTTCAAAATCATTGATTATAGTTGGTGATTTTAACATTCATCCTTTAGAGCAGCACAAGTCATTTGTGGTGAAGTTGTGCGAAAAGTTTTCTTGTGAAATGCTCATGCATGAGCCTACGACTGATAACAATTCAATTCTTGATCTTGTGTTTACAAATGAGCAAGGCAAATCAGGAACTATTGAAACCTATTGGTCTGACCATAAAATTGTTTTTTTTTTTTTTTGTTGTTGTTTTTTTTTCACACATAAATTTGTGGTAAATCTAGTGTAATTGAATGTATTCACCCTGTCTGATTTAGTACAATATTAACCTGTAAAACTGTACTATTTGGTACAGTCTAAATAGGCATGTTCTGAGCTGGAGCTGTGAACATTCATCAGCATGTTTTTTCAGCTTGGGCTAGAGCATACCCCAAGATACAGAAATACACTATAAATGGTGATAAGGTTTTTGTTGCTGGTGGTTTTGCATTAGTTTGGGTACCACCATTATTTTTAGCTCAACTGACCTTAAGTCATGGTGAGCGAGCTGTTGAGGTCATGCTATGTCTGCCATCGTTCTTCGTCATACGTTGAGGGCCTTGCTTGTGTAAACTTTTGTTTTGAATACTCTAGAGCTGACAGTTTTGGTCTGATCATCAATAAAAATGCTCAGAATGATCATCATGACAATCTTTCGGTCAAGATCGAATTTGGGTCATGTCGGGTCAAAAAGTAGAACAGAAGTTCAGATCATAGAAAAATCCTTGTGAACACTCTAGAGGCCATAATCAAGCTTACTCAGAATAATCTTGACAATATTTTGGTCAATTTTGAATAGGAGTCATGGTGGGTGAAAAAGTAGGTTACTAGGTCAAATAATTTATAAAAAAAACCTTATGACCATGCCACCGCTTTGACCTAATCTTCATTAAATTAGCTCAGAATGATATTTATTGACAATATCTCTGTCACGGTTGAACGTGTCATGTCAGTCCAAAAACTTGGTCATAACGTCAAATCATCGAAACCCTTGTGAAACCCTAGAGGTGCCACTTTTGGTCTTATCATCATCAAATTTAATCAGAATGATCATCTTGACCATACCATTGCTAACCCTTTTTGTACGAAATGGAATCTTCCTCCTAATATATAGCAGGAGTTCATTTCAAAATTTCGGGGTGTCAGGTTGTGTTTTCATCAAAATTTATTTTGAAAATGTTTGAACTTTAGCAAACAGTGTAGGCTCTGATCAGACTTGGAACTCATTTTTGATTTTTATTGGTCAGCATGTCACTTCCTGAAACATTAATATTTTGGTGGTTAGCACTCCTATTACACATTCAGAGGCATCAGGGATGATGGCTAGCTTTGTGTGTTGTGGTACGTCTTTAAAATTATAAAGCTGTTTTAAGGATTTCCAAGTACATTTTGAAGACATTGTAAGTTACTTTTAGTATCTTGGATTGACAGTGTCTTAAATTAATTAAGTGCATAACCAGGGCGTTGTCTAAAGTTTTATGTTTGCAAAAATTGCACCCCACCCACATATTTAGGTATGTCTATGCAGACTGAAGAATTAGATCACAATGAATTTTTGGAAAGCCAAAGTCATTATAACAATTCAAATTACTTGAAAGTTTATATGTAAGCAGCATGCAAGGTTTTTTATGTTCTTTTCCACCACAAGTATATTCCTTTCGTATTGTGTATAGTTAAAAATTCAAAATTTTGGCAGAGTAACTATATGTTTTAAGATTATTGTGTTATGTTTAAAACTGGACCAAATATTTGAATAAGCAGGAATCCTGCAGGAATATACAGACAGTAATACCGTCACTAGCACAGGCAGAAATCCTGTTATAAATTCATTCAGGAATCATGCTGGAATCCTGTTAATAAATCATGCAGGAATCCTGTCAATAATTCATGCAGGAATTCTGTCTTTTATTTTTCTGCAGGATTCCTGCATCAATTTTCCTGCTTATTTAGATATTTACAAGCTTTCCCACACTGACCCCAACTGAATCCTGCCTGAAAGACAAAATAAAAGTAAAAATTCTTTGTGGAAATTCTATCCATTAGTTTTCGTACAAGTTTCATGTCAGAATCCTGTCACAATATTTCTGCAGAAATACTGTAACATACTTTCATACAGGCTGAGATATATATAAAAAGTTTAAGGAAAGCAAGGAAAGTCCAATTTGGGACTTGTTAATGGGATTCTTAACAGGTGGTCTTAATAGTGGAATTATACTGTGTATATATTAGATTTTATACTCCTTAACATTCCTTTTGGCAAATGTCATTACATAGATTTAGCACATACCTTTGCCTTAGTTAATGTCCCCATTCATGTTGCAGATGTCACAAAGTATAGAGTTTTTGCTATCAGTATAATATGCATCTTGATAAATATCTAAAAACAACTTGTTAAGACGAACGCTTCTCTTGAATCTTTCATTCTACACAACTGCATAATTCCAAACTTATATTATTGTCTTTTGACTTAACTACAAATTTCGAGTCAATGTTGCCACGTTTTACAGGAGTGTAACTTTAGTCATTCACTATCCATTTTTAGGACTTGAGCATATGCCTTTAGATAATAATGTAAAATCTCTTGATGTTGATAACTCTTAGGGGTGAAATGATTCATTGAAAGCATATCATATGGTGATACTTTTGCTGATGATACACATATCGTATCGTGGGGTTAATATCGCGATACCTGACGATATGCCCAAAAGTATGACTTCCAACGAAAATGACCATTTTCATAACAAACTACAACGATCTTAATTGTTATCGAGATGCATTGATTACTTTTATGACACATATGGGCAGCTTACAGAGGCTTTGTTACACCAGGGCCACGTTTTCACGGCGTCCAAGAAAAATGCAGAACGCCGAGGTACGTGCAGTACGATTGCAAACATTGCCTTAGCAATGCAGTGGCATCGCCAGTAGGCGCTTTGGGATCGCATAGAATGCCAAGCGGCGGCGCTCATTTTGAGCATGCTCAAAACAAACGCTGTCGCTCGGAGTTCTGATAAGAGCGCACTGAGGTTGTTTGACTGATGAAGATGTGTGTTGACACTTGGCTTTAAAGTGCAAACGAATGTCTTCAGCATGCCGTCAGCGCAGTGTGAGCGCCGTAAATGTGCAGTGCACGCATTGTGACCGCCATAAAAGCGCAGTGCACGCAGTGTTAGTGCCCTGTAAGCACAGTGGATGCGCCATAAGAGCGCATACAATCGCCATCAAGAACGCTGCAGGATTGCGATAGATCACCATGTAAGCTCCGTAGCAACGTCTTGGTCGCTGTAAGTACGCCATGACAGGTCCATGTTCACGAAAAATATCCCATATTTCTTGCAATCTCGCGGCATTCTGGAAAATTAAACAACGCCGTTCCATCGCAGTGGAAACGCGGCATAGTGTGACAGGGGTATTACACAAGATTGAACTCTGAGATGGTTTTGAGCCAGTTTTCCAAGAGTTTAAAAATTTTGGAACTGTGATTTAAGCATGAAAGTAGAATTGTGATATGTATCGTATGGCGAGGCAATTATCGCAATATGTATCATATCGTGGGGTGACTGTATAGTTTACAGCCCTAATAAATTTTAAAGAAATTTTGACTTTTAAAAGATGTAAATAGTGATTATTATGCATAGATAACCTGGATGTAAATAATGATTATCATGCATGGATAACCTGGATGTAAATAATGATTATCAGGCACGGATAACCTAGATGTAAATAATGATTATCATGCATGGATTACCTGGATGTAAATAGTGATTATCATGCATGGATAAGCTAGATGTAAATAATGATTATCATGCATGGATAACCTAGATGTAAATAATGAATATCATGCATGGATAACCTTATATCCTTCAGATTTAGCTGGAAGAGCAACATTGGGAGAAACCTTTTCTTCATTGTCTTTTGATTCTTGAAGCTATAGATCACCTTTTGTGTTAATAGATAGTCAGTATGGGTTTTGTTTGTTTTGAGGTTTTACTTCCCCATCAACACTATTTAGGTCATTTTGGAGACATTGCTTCTGATTTTAAGATACGTTTACCCGCCATTGAGATGAAATGATATCAAAAGCTCTACAGCCCAAAGAAACCGCTAGGGTTTAACAAGCAGTCTGACTCGCATCACTTTGTCTAGGCATGCTTCGACTTAAACTGTTTATCAGTAGTCAAGTTTGGTTGGTCTCAGCTCTGTGTGGAAGCACCATGCAGCCCAATATATTCATCCAAGCCCTGATTAGCAGAGGCTGTGTCCAGTTAGTATGGGTACTATCTTTTTGAAAAGGCTTGGGTCCATAGAAACGTTATGCACACAAAGAAGGTGCTGACCAGTTTTCCTGTATGTACACATAGGCCCAAGCCTTGGCTGCCTGGACATGTTATAAAACAGATTTTCTTGCAAGTATAAATGTACAGCTAATAATCAGTTTCTCTGAAGACTTAATTTTTGTTTCCCTCAATAGACAGTAGCATTTTAATGTCAAGATAAAACTGTGTCAGGATCTAGTCATATATCAGCAGTACAACAGTAAGGGAATAGATTACATTGCTCTAATGCTTATAATTAATAAAATGTATGATACTCAAAAAGGTTGCATCTGCTTCTTAAGAACTCTGTGTGTGTGTGTGTGTGTGTGTGTGTGTGTGTGTGTGTGTGAATTAGGGTTTAACGTCGCTTTCAACAATTTTTCAGTCATATCACAACGGTGTTTGGTTGCGACGGGGAGCTCAATGCTCACTTTTATAGTGCTGCCTCACTGAAGTATGATGTCCCAGACACATTACATGATACCACACCCAGTCACATTATCCTGACACTAGGTCGACCAGTCCTAGCTCTACCCCATGAATCTGAGTGCCAAGCGAGGAGCAGCTAGTACCATTTTTAACGACTTTGGTATGTCTCGGCCAGGGATCGAACCCGTGACCTCCCGTTCCTCGGAGCGGACACTCTACCAACTGAGCTATCGGGGCCAGTATTTTAACGTTATCATTTTAATCTACCAATTATAAAGTCTCCCAGATGAACCCCCATATCCAAATGAGCATCCATGTGGACTCAGTATCTATTATGAAGTGGAGGGGGTGGGGCATGGACCCAATGGAGCCCTGGTTGGTATCATTAAATGCGTCTTATCATAAGGAACAAGAATATATATGGCTGAGCAGTGGGGATCTGTATGCCAGAAATATAAGGCCTCTCAACCCATTCAGTACCAGAAACCCCTAAAGGGGTACCTTGGCAAACAGTGCAGACTCAGATCAGATGCCGCAGAATGCGGCATCTCGCAGATTGCGGCATTTGATCAGGGCCTACACTATTTGCAAAAAGTGCAGCCTTTTTCCAAATAAATTTTGAAGAAAACACTACCTGTCACCCTAAATTTTGAAATGGACTGCTATATATAATGAGCAAGATTCCACTTGGTACAAAAAGGGTTAAGCGGTGGATGGGTTGGGGCATGCCCTATTGATCTCAGGAAAGCCAAAGATTGTTGTCCCTAAATGTCTTATCATAAGGACCAAGAATATTATCTGGTTTATTGGTGGGAATCTTAATAGTTTCTGATTTATGAGGCCCTTCTATGAAGTGGAGAGGAGAGAAATGGCCCCTGCGGAATCCCAAATTGGTGTGCTATTGTTAAGGAACAAGTACATCTATGAATATGGGAATGGTTTCTGAAATATATTGCCTTTTATGAAGTGGAGGGGCGGGGCACATTGACCACACACAAAGAGACCCCCAGGTGGTGTGATTGAATGAGTCTTATTATAAGGAACAAGAATATATATAGTTTAGGGGTGGGGGTCTGAATGATTTCTGAATATATATTGCTTTTAATGAAGTAAAGCAGTGGGGCATGGCCCAGGCACCCCTGAGGACTCCCAAGCTGGTGTCATTTGAATGCGTCTTATCATAAGTAAGATTAATATATGGTTTAGGAGTAGAGCTCTGAATGGTTTCTAAGTCTCAGAGATATATGGCCTTTTGTGAAGTGGAGGGATGGGGCAAGGCCCTGGCTTGACCCAGGAGACCCCCAGATTGGTGTCAATGAATAGGCAGTCTTATCATATGGAACAACAATAAATATGATTCTAGGGTGGGGATCTGTAAGGTTTTCAAGATACTGGGCCTTTTATGAAATGAAGGGGTTGGGCACGACCCCGGCACATCCCAAGGGACCCCAGGTTAATGTCACTAAATGCTTCTTATCATAAGGAACAAGAATATATATGGTTAGGGGTGGGGATCTCGGATATATGGCTTTTTGTGAAGCAAAGGGGTGGGGGCAAGGCCCCGGCACATCCATGGAGACCCCCAGGTTGGTGTCAATGAATGCTTCTCTTCATAAGGAAGAATAATATATATATGGTTATGGGGTGGGGATCTGTAAGGTTTCTGAGATAATGGGTCTTTTATGAAATGGAGGGGGTGGGGCATGATCCCGACGCATCCGAGGGGACCCCCAGGTTGGTGGCACTGAATGCGTCTTATCACCGGGAACAAGAATATATATGGTTTAGGGGTGAGGATTTGAATGGATTCTGAGATATATGGCCTTTTGTGAAGTGGAGGCGTGGGGCAAGGCCCCGGCGCACCCCGGGAGACCCCCAAGTTGGTGTCAACGAATGCGTCTCTTCATAAGGAACAGGAATATGTATGGTTTAGGGGTGGGGATCTGTAAGGTTTCCGAGATATTGGCCCTTTTATGAAATGGAGGGGGTGGGGCATGACCCCGGCACATCCCCGGGGACCCCCAGGTCGGTGTCCCTGAATGTGTCTTATTATAAGGAACAAGAATATATATGGTTTAGGGGTGGGGATCTGAATGGTTTCTGAGTTATATGGCCTTTTATGAAGCTGAGGGGGTGGGGCATGGCCCCAGCACAACCTGGGGGACCCCCGTGTTGGCATAAAAGCATATGGCTGAATGAATAAAAATCAAAAATGAGTTCCTTTAAGAGCAATGAAAACCTTCATAAGAAAGAAGATGGGTCATACTACGTAGTTTCAGCTAATAAAGCCTCATCAGTGACCCTGTAATGATCCGGCAAAGCAAGCCAGAGATAACATACTGTAATTTTGCGAATTTCGAATAGGCAGTCGATTCAAAGACTGATATAAATCAAAATGGGGTCCAAATAATTAAAAACCTGTCTAGAATATGAGTTTGCTCAAGGAACATTTCTATAAAAGTTTTGTCAAAATACCATTTTTCAATTTTCCCACTTATAAGTCTAAGGAAACTGTAAGTTGCCATAGCAACCAAACTAAAGAGTCGATTTTCATAAAAAACAAAAACTTTCAATTCCCAAGCCGAGAGTTACTACAGATGGAATTTGGGCACAATGGGCCCAGTAGTTTCAGAGATGTCGTTTGAAAGTGTTGACGCAGACTACATACGTCATACGACGTACACCTGCCCATCCCATAAGCTCCCCCGGAGCCTTCGGCTCTGGTGAACTAAAAAACCTTATGTCATCAATGCCCCTCCAGAGGCATGCTACAGATGAGAAATGATTGAGATCAGCCTTTAGGCTGCAGATATATAGCTGCCCAAAAGTGTGGACGGACAGACAGACCGACAGACGACGGAGGACCCACTATACTATAAGCTCTTCGGCCCATGTGAGCTAAAACTAGAGAACGTGCCCAATGGGGCACGTATACCCCCGACCAGTGCCATCCCCTTTTAGTGGAAATGAAAATTTGTTTGTAGCATTGAACCTTTCCATATAAATTTTTCATTTAGTCCACTGAGAATAACTATTGCATTTCAACAAATATAGTATAATTTATCATATCCAAAGATGAAACTGCTTTTCTTTGCTGAATAAGAAAAATTCAAAGTTTGTTGCAATTTGGAACAATTTTACCTGGAAACAACAAACATAGAATAGGCTGTCATAGAACATTTGTTGAATTAAAGTAGCTGTATAATGACATAATAAAGCAATGCATTTTTTTATTATTACTTGCATTTACTATTGCCTGCATTTCAAGAGAAAATATTATGCAAAATTTAACAGTTCTAGTCGCTGTAGTTTCTAAGATCACAAGAACCAATATATAAGGTGACAAATCTGACAAGGGTCACAGCATAAAGAAAGAACAAACCAACTAATAATGAACAGATTGAAAGACAAAAACTATAACCTTTGATATACTTTGTATGCAAGGAGTATAATGAAAACAGTTATCAAGTCCTGTACCATATACTATTATGCGATGTGTACATGTGAATTTATTCTAATAAATATTGTTTAAACCAAAACAGTTAACACAAAACTTGGACGTATTCAAAATGTTTAAGTCCTAATTATTGACCCCTAGCCCCACCCAGGGGATTGACCCAGGAGCTTAGATATTCCCTATAAAATTAATACTATAGCTATATTCTGTACCAAATATGAAGAGAATCTAACATGAGGTTACAGAGATATAAGCAATCAAAAAGGTTTAACACAAAACTTTGACGTAAAAGTTGACAAACTGACAGACAGCCCACCAAGGGGCTTGACCCAGGGGCTTAGATATTCCCTATGAAAGGTTATGCTATACAGATATCCTTTACCAATTATGAAGAGAATCTAACATGTAGTTATAGAGATATGAGCAATCAAAAAGGTTTAACACAAAACATTGACCTAAATGTTGATGAACGGACTGACGGGGGGACAGCCCACCCAGGGGCTTTACCCACGAGCTTAGATATTCCAAATGAAAGGTAATGCTATAGAGATTTCCTGTACCATATATGAAGAGAATCAAACACGTGGTGACAGAGATATGAGCAATCAAAAAGGTTTAACACAAAACTTTGACGTAAAAGTTGACAAACGGACGGACAGCCCACCCAGGGTCTTAGATATTCCATATGAAAAGTAATACTATAGAGATATCCTGTTCCAAATATGAAGAGAATCAAACATGTGGTGACAGAGATATGAGCAATCAAAAAGGTTTAACACAAAACTTTGATGTAAAAGTTGACAAACGGACGGTCAGCCCACCCAGAGGCTTGACCCAGGGGCTTAGATATTCCATATGAAAGGTAATGCTATAGAGATATCCTTTACCAAATATGAAGAGAATCTAACAGGTGGTTACAGAGATATGAGCAATCAAAATGGTTTAAAGCAAAACTTTGACGTAAAGGTTGACGAACGGCGGGACAAACGGAAGTACGAACGAACGAACCAACGAACGGACGAAAAGACGAAAACTATATAATCCCTGACATACTTCGTATCCCTGACATACTTCGTATGTCGGGGGTATAAATATGTCACAAATTTTCATTAGTAAAGTAGCAATTATGGAGAAATGCAAGTATTCACTAGATCACATGGGTGTTACCAAAATTGGATATCAACAACTTTGAAACTTTTGGTTTTATTTTTAATGACCCAGACAATGCTAATAAGGTCATGTCAAGCCAGCAGTATAAACAACCATAATTTTCTTCGCAGGTTTACACTTACCCTAATTATTCAGACACCTCAACCCGTTGCTATACTTGTTCTAAAATTTGAAGAAGTAAAATACACTGGCCGATAGCTAGATGAATGGCAAACAGTGTAGACCCTGATGAGATGCCACATTGAACCTGTGACACCCTGATCACCAGTCAGACCTGCACTTGACCAAGCCATCAAGGCTGGCAACAACTTGGAAACTTTCTACAATGTATGTGCCCATTGGCACTTAGTGTGGATGATGCTTCCATGCAGAGCTGAAACCGACCACGCACATGTGTACTGGAAAACTGCTTAGAAGGTTAAGCCTGCCCAGGCCAAGTGCTGCGAGTAGAAGAACCATGCATATAAAAAATAGAAGTGAAGGCAATGATCAGGTATCGATAAAATTAACCCACAGCTCCCATCAGAGACACCAAAGGGAAAGAAACACAAGCATGAAATAACTAGACTCTAACGGAAACATCAATAGCTAGCCAAAAGGACAGTCACTTTCCCACAAAATGGCCAATTGGCTATCCAAAACAAAAAATATAAGCGATACACACACTCAAAGACAAACTATGACAAAAATAAACCGCGACAGAAGAACCGCCTTGGAAACGTTAGTGAAAGGAATTCCCCAGAGGGCTTAAATCGATTTTACGCGGCCACAATCCACATCCTTCTGTCGCCATCGAGATAAATAATTTGTTCAGTCCACATGAAGGCCTCCTAACTCTCCGAGAACACAAAAATCAAACAACCAAAGAGATGAAACGACGGTGAGGACTCGACAGCAAGAAACCAGTGAAATGCTGGAGCAAAAGAAAACCAAAAGTTAGACTCTGACGGTTTCATCAATCAGCAGAGCTTGAGATGTCATTTCATCTCAACGAGGGGTAAAATTGGAAGCAATGTCTCCAAAATGACCTAAATAGTGTTGACGGGGACGTTAAGTCTAAATCAATCAATCAAATCTACAATGTATGTAATTCATGATCATGAAACTTGGGAGTCTGAGTGAAGTAATAAGCAAGAACAAGTACATTATTCATATGATCCTTTATTTTCTGCTGACATTGAAACTTCAGTAAAACCTCCACTAACGGTCACCTCTGTTTAACAGCTATGTCTCCAGCCACAACCACAATCATTACCCCAAAAGCATTCTACTATATATAATTAACCTCTTCTGAGCAGGCACTTCTCTCCTCCAGCCACTTTGTCAAATCTAAATTTTCTCTCTTGAACAGCCAAAGATTTCAACTCGAAAGCCAAAAATTGGAAGTGAAAATAGAAATAGTTTCTTTTCTTGTGTGTTTATGCATTGCAAAATTCCTGTTTTATTATCAGTATAAAAATATACATGTATATAAGTTAATGAAAATAAAAATACATTATGGACATGACTGGTGTAAGATGAGTAAGTTATCTGACACCTCTCCATCATTTATTTCTCTTTTCTGAAACATATATGTTGAGCTGCCTGCAGTTATAGCATTTTTATTTGTCTGTGTCAGGCGATGTATTATTGCATATGTTTCCCTCTGCTGAACACATAGCTCCTATAAGCAGCCAGTTTTCCCTGGTTGGCTGCATAACAGAGGTTGCACTGTACTTCAAATTATATAGCTACTGATTAACAGGCTCCGTGGCCTGGTGGTCAATAGCCTTGCTCAGATCACGTGAGACACTGGAAGGTGTGTTTCTCTGGGGGGAATACTCTGATGTTTGCCCCCTCTGATGAAGGATTACGAGGACTGTTCAAATATGAATGCAACTAAGCACATAAAAATGATTCTGTGATAGATTTCGATGAAAAATTTATTTTGTCCCCTCAAAGTATTCCCCTTTAACAGATACACAAACTTTCAGTCTTCTGATCAAATCATTGAATGCATTTTGGTAGTCTTTTCGAGGTATACTATGAAGGCACTGGAATATTGCAGAACCGAGGTGTTTGCGCTGTACAAATTTTCAACCAGAAAGGTATTTTTTCAGCTGTGGGAACAAAAAAAAAGTCACATGGGGCAAGGTCAGGGGAACACAGGGGGTGAGGGAGTTCAACAACCTTTTCCTGCTTCAGATAGTCTTCCACAATGAACGCCTTGTGTGATGACGCATTGTCATGTAGCAATCTGACATTGGCCAAACCAGTTGCAGGTCTTGGTTCTTTGAAATATTTCTTCAATTTTCGAAGAACTTTATTCTTGTAAAACTTCGCATTTACAGATTTGCCTTTAGGCACAGCAACCTGAATAGCAGGGCCCTGATTTGAAAAGATATGGCATACATTACCTTCTTGACGCTCATGGTCCGCTTTGCAATGCATGGTCTTTTGCAATACTTTGTTGCCCATATTTTGATCTGAATCTTTCGTTTTGGCTCAAAAAAGTGAACCCATGTCTCGTCACCTGTGACGACATTAGCGAAAGACCGTGCATTGTAATTTGGAAACATTTTAATCAACTTCTTGGCGCAATGAACGCTTGTCTTTTTCTGCTCATCTGTCAACAGATGGGGTATCCATCTAGCACAGATCTTTCTCATTTTCAAATCCCGTTTCAGAATTTAAGAGCTGCTCCTAATGAGATGCCAACCATACTAGCTATTTGCCTAGTGGTGTATCGTGCATCGGTAGCAACTATTTCTTTCACTCTAGCAACCAGCTTAGCAGATGTTGCTCTTTTCGGCCGACGATCATGTGGTGCATCTTCTGTTGAGCCTAGCCCACAGCTGCTTTTCTTACACCAACGAAAATATGTCGGAAAAGACATTTCATTATGCCCATAAACCGAACATATTTCATCAAAAATGTCTTTGCACCGTATACCAAGAATACAACAATTCTTTATATAGGACCGTATTTCAACGGCGTACTCTGACCTTCTTCCAACCATATTTTGTATTAGTATACAAGAGTAGACAGTGTTTATCGAACGATATACATGGCTAAAGTGCACGGATTTTAACAGGTTTGGTATCAATGTATAGGTAAAATGTTTTTCTACGCTGTGATATTTATTTCCAGGTGATTTTTGCATTAGTGCATGAGAAAACGTTCTACTTGCATTCATATTTGAACAGTCCTCGTAGATCAATATAAGATAAATAATCTTGAAAGGGTTACAAAACACTTAAAAATAGCTATTGTTTCAACAGCATAGATTTAAGGGAAATAATGATATCTAGAATTTTTTTTCTGCCATTTTTTGTTACAAGGGAGACAACTTTTGGGACTCCCTGCAGGCTCTCTTGTAGCCTCAGCCACTATGAACAAGGGATCTACCCTTTAAGGAAAGAATTTGCTCCTTCCTGAATTTCCTTTAAACCATAAAATGGCAATCATGACAGTTGTCGTCTGCTTTGTCGTCTGCCTGTTACCTTAATGTAATTGTTTGCAAACAGTGTGGATCCAGATCAGACTGCTCCTGTGAGAGCAGTCTGATCTGGTTCACACTGTTTTCCTATATGCAAATAATATCTTTTAAAAAGTTTGCAAGAAGATTCAGCAGACGACAGAAGCAAACGACATTTTCAGATACATGTATAATTTTTCTCGGCGTCTTAATGGTTAAGTGTCGATCTCTATTGATAAAGGAGACGAACATATTTTTTAAGTGTTGTCTCCCCGAAGGTGTATTGATTCCCCTATCAGGGGGAGATTTTTTGGTTTGCCATTTAACGACCATGTTAACATTACAAAGGTCATATTAAGCTAGTCAGTTTGCCTAAGCACACTTCCTGGGCTGGCTTATACATAAACAGATCTTGTGGTACGGCAGCTGCAAGAGAAGTATCTGGCGGCCAACAGGAGACTCTACATGGCTTTTGAAGACCTGGAGAAGGCATTTGACCGAGTGCCCCGGAAAGTCATCTGGTGGGCACTAAGAAAACTTGGAGTGCACGAGTGGATTGTGAAACTGGTCAAAGGGATGTATGCTAATGCTCGGAGCCGTGTCCGCGTTGGTGATGGTTACAGTGAAGAATTCGAGGTGCAGGTGGGTGTTCATCAAGGCTCTGTTCTCAGCTCACTGCTTTTCATCATTGTGCTTGAAGCCTTGTCATGCGAGTTCCGCTCTGGAGTCCCCTGGGAGGACCTGTATGCTGATGACCTTGTCATCATAGCTGAATCCCTTAGGAATGTGTCAGGAGGCTCTTAACTTGGAAAGACGCAATGGAGGCGAAAGGGCTGAGAGTGAATGCAGGAAAGACAAAGATCATGATCTGTGGTACAGGTCTGGACCTCTTGCAGGGTACAGGCCAGTTCCCATGCGCTGTATGTCGCACTGGAGTGGGCAGCAACAGTATCTTTTGTAATGGCTGCAAGTTCTGGGTGCATAAGAAATGCAGTGGGCTCAAACGCTTAATAGAGGACCCTGATTACAGGTGTAGACGATGCCAAGGAACTGCAAGCCCTTAGATGGCAGACCACACAGGGAAGTCCAAGTCGAATCCCACAAGCTGGAGGTTGTAGCTTCCTTTTGCTACCTAGGTGATATGCTCTCTGCAGCGGGTGGTTGCGACCTTTCAACTACATCACGTGTGAAAACAGCCTGGAAGAAATTCAAGGAGTTGCTACCAGTTCTCTCTTACCGCCACCTCTCGTTCAAGACACGTGGCCGTGTGTATAGCTATTGTGTGTGGAGCGCAATGCTCCATGCCAGTGAGACATGGCCATTGACAAAGCCAAACCTCCAACGTCTACAGCGAAATGACAAGGCAATGATCAAACAGATCTGCAATGTCAAGCCACAGGACACTGTCACCATCAGGTCCAGTGAGTTACTTGAGCGTCTTGGCACTGAGGACCTGGACCTTATCCTGAAAGAGAGAAGGCTTCGCTGATATGGACATGTGGAACGCTCCAACGGTGCAGTCAAGACTGCCTGTGACATACAGGTAGGTGTAAAGCGGGGGCCAGGAAGGCCCAAGATGACCTGGAAGCAGCTTACAGAAAGAGATTGCAGAGAATGGAAACTCTCTGCTATCGATCCTAATGATAGACAAGCCTGGAGATCTGGTGTAAGATCTGCCACGCGTGCAGCAAGCCAGCTACCTGGAAGGGGGCCCACTTATGTGGATATTGCCCCTGTACCTGCATGTTAATCAAATATCTGTTGATGATGATGATGATGAGTTAACCAGTATAGTGCAAATTCTTTTGCCAGAAAATGACAACTGCTCTTCTTGAACTAGACAAAGTGCCCAGTGGGGCACGTATACCCCCGGCCAGTGCCATCGCCTGAGTTGAAATGGCAATAGCAAAAGGTTCTTTGCATATACAGGCCACATTCCATACAAGTAGTCATACTGGTTGTTGCTACCAAATTTTAAGTCTCTATGTACAGTAGTTATTGAGAAATCTTTGACACAAAATAATAAAAATATACACTATTAAACAGCAAGAACTACAAAGGGAAATAACTCTAAAAGGCCTGACCCCTTGGCCCTTATTTTCTTTCCCACAATACAACTAGTCATACTGATCATGTTTGCAAAATTTCAAGTTTCTATGTACAGTAGTTATTGAGAAATCTTTGACACAAAATAAAAATATACACTATTAAACAGCAAGAACTACAAAGGGAAATAACTCTAAAAGGCCTGACCCCTTGGACCTTATTTTCTTTCCCACAATACAAGTAGTCATACTGATCATGTGTGCAAAATTTCAAGTTTCTATGTGAAGCAGTTCCTGAGATATCTTTGACACAAAATAATTGTTTACAAGAACTACAAAGGGAAATAACTCTAAAAGGCCTGACCCCTTGGCCCTTATTTTCTTTCCCACAATACAACTAGTCATACTGATCATGTTTGCAAAATTTCAAGTTTCTATGTACAGTAGTTATTGAGAAATCTTTGACACAAAATAAAAATATACACTATTAAACAGCAAGAACTACAAAGGGAAATAACTCTAAAAGGCCTGACCCCTTGGACCTTATTTTCTTTCCCACAATACAAGTAGTCATACTGATCATGTGTGCAAAATTTCAAGTTTCTATGTGAAGCAGTTCCTGAGATATCTTTGACACAAAATAATTGTTTACAAGAACTACAAAGGGAAATAACTCTAAAAGGCCTGACCCCTTGGCCCTTATTTTCTTTCCCACAATACAACTAGTCATACTGATCATGTTTGCAAAATTTCAAGTTTCTATGTACAGTAGTTATTGAGAAATCTTGACACAAAATAAAAATATACACTATTAAACAGCAAGAACTACAAAGGGAAATAACTCTAAAAGGCCTGACCCCTTGGACCTTATTTTCTTTCCCACAATACAAGTAGTCATACTGATCATGTGTGCAAAATTTCAAGTTTCTATGTGAAGCAGTTCCTGAGATATCTTTGACACAAAATAATTGTTTACAAGAACTACAAAGGGAAATAACTCTAAAAGGCCTGACCCCTTGGCCCTTATTTTCTTTCCCACAATACAACTAGTCATACTGATCATGTTTGCAAAATTTCAAGTTTCTATGTACAGTAGTTATTGAGAAATCTTTGACACAAAATAAAAATATAACAAAGGGGAATAACTCTAAAGAACCTGGCCCCACAGCCCCAATTTTCTTTCCCACAATACAACTAGTCATGCATGTTGCTTGTACCAAATTTCAAGTTTCTAGGTACAGTAGATCTTGAGAAATCTTTGACACAAAATTTAAGGTAAGTCACAAAATGCACATCTCAGTAGCAAATATAACAAAGGGGAATAACTCTAAAGAACCTGGCCCCACAGCCCCAATTTTCTTTCCCACAATACAACTAGTTATGCATGTTGTTTGTACCAAATTTCAAGTTTCTAGGTATAGTAGTTCCTGAGAAATCTTTGACACAAAAAAAAGTTTACACACACACACACACACACACACACACAGAAAAGACGAAAACTATATACCCCCATGGCATACTCCGTATGCCGGGGGTATAACCAGGGGAAGGGAGAGAATGACCATCATAACGATTTTATGATCATTCTCCATGAAAGAATGTTGCCGACCCCAGCACATATAGGACAAGTGACCTCCTGATCAACAGTCAGATGCACACCTGAGCTACTGAAGCTGGCATCAGGGGGAGAAATTTCAACTTTAACTTTATAGCCAAGGTGATTGGTCAGCGAATAACTTTATAGCCAAGGTGATTGGTCAGCAAATAACTTTATAGCCAAGGTGATTGGTCAGCGAATAACTTTATAGCCAAGGTGATTGGTCAGCGAATAACTTTATAGCCAAGGTGATTGGTCAGCGAATAACTTTATAGCCAAGGTGATTGGTCAGCAAATCACTTTATAGCCAAGGTGATTGGTCAGCGAATAACTTTATAGCCAAGGTGATTGGTCAGCGAATAACTTTATAGCCAAGGTGGTTGATCAGCGAATAACTTTATAGCCAAGGTGATTGGTCAGCGAATAACTTTATAGCCAAGGTGATTGGTCAGCGAATTACTTTATAGCCAAGGTGATTGGTCAGCAAATAACTTTATAGCCAAGGTGATTGATCAGCGAATAACTTTATAGCCAAGGTGATTGATCAGCGAATAACTTTATAGCCAAGGTGATTGATCAGCGAATAACTTTATAGCCAAGGTGATTGGTCAGCGAAAAACTTTATAGCCAAGGTGATTGGTCAGCGAATAACTTTATAGCCAAGGTGATTGGTCAGCGAATAACTTTATAGCCAAGGTGATTGATCAGCAAATAACTTTATAGCCAAGGTGATTGATAAGCGAATAACTTTATAGCCAAGGTGATTGGTCAGCGAATAACTTTATAGCCAAGGTGATTGGTCAGCGAATAACTTTATAGCCAAGGTGATTGGTCAGCGAATAACTTTATAGCCAAGGTGATTGGTCAGCGAATAACTTTATAGCCAAGGTGATTGGTCAGCGAATCACTTTATAGCCAAGGTGATTGGTCAGCGAATACATTTATAGCCAAGGAGATTGGTCAGCGAATAACTTTATAGCCAAGGTGATTGGTCAGCGAATAACTTTAAAGCCAAGGTGATTGGTCAGCGAATAACTTTATAGCCAAGGTGATTGGTCAGCGAATAACTTTATAGCCAAGGTGATTGGTCAGCGAATAACTTTATAGCCAAGGTGATTGGTCAGCGAATAACTTTATAGCCAAGGAGATTGGTCAGCGAATAACTTTATAGCCAAGGTGATTGGTCAGCGAATAACTTTATAGCCAAGGAGATTGGTCAGCAAATAACTTTATAGCCAAGGTGATTGGTCAGGGAATAACTTTATAGCCAAGGTGATTGGTCAGCGAATCACTTTATAGCCAAGGTGATTGGTCAGCGAATAACTTTATAGCCAAGGAGATTGATCAGCGAATAACTTTATAGCCAAGGTGATTGATCAGCGAATAACTTTATAGCCAAGGTGATTGGTCAGCGAAAAACTTTATAGCCAAGGTGATTGGTCAGCGAATAACTTTATAGCCAAGGTGATTGGTCAGCGAATAACTTTATAGCCAAGGTGATTGATCAGCAAATAACTTTATAGCCAAGGTGATTGGTCAGCGAATAACTTTATAGCCAAGGTGATTGGTCAGCGAATAACTTTATAGCCAAGGTGATTGGTCAGCGAATAACTTTATAGCCAAGGTGATTGGTCAGCGAATCACTTTATAGCCAAGGTGATTGGTCAGCGAATACATTTATAGCCAAGGAGATTGGTCAGCGAATAACTTTATAGCCAAGGTGATTGGTCAGCGAATAACTTTAAAGCCAAGGTGATTGGTCAGCGAATAACTTTATAGCCAAGGTGATTGGTCAGCGAATAACTTTATAGCCAAGGTGATTGGTCAGCGAATAACTTTATAGCCAAGGTGATTGGTCAGCGAATAACTTTATAGCCAAGGAGATTGGTCAGCGAATAACTTTATAGCCAAGGTGATTGGTCAGCGAATAACTTTATAGCCAAGGAGATTGGTCAGCAAATAACTTTATAGCCAAGGTGATTGGTCAGGGAATAACTTTATAGCCGAGGAGATTGGTCAGCAAATAACTTTATAGCAAAGTGATGGGTCAGCAAATAACTTCATGACCATGGTGATTGGTCAGGGAATAATTTTATAGCCATGGTGATTGGTCAGCGAATAATTTTATAGCCATGGTGATTGGTCAGCCAATAACTACAAAGCTATGATGATTTGTCAGCAATATACTTTATAACAATGGCGACTGGTAAGCAAAAAACTTTACAGCGATGATGATTATTGGCAAGCAAATAACTTTATAGCCAGGGTCACGGATCAGCTACAAACTTTACAACTACGGCAAATGGTCAGCACTAGAGCCATGGTCACTGATCAGCAACAAACTTTAGAGCCATGGTGTTTGGTCAGTACTAATCACGATCACTGACCTGCAACAAACTTAACAGCCATGGCAAATGGTCAGCACTAGAGCCATGGTCACTGATCAGCAACAAACTTTAGAGCCATGGTGTTTGGTCAGTACTAATCACGATCACTGACCTGCAACAAACTTTACAGCCATGGTAATTGGTCAGCACTACAGTAATTGTCACTGATCACCAACAAACTTTACAGCCATGGTGATCAGTCAGCAATAAGCTGCCAAATCTGGTCCATATTGAAGAAGAATATCAACTGGCTGCTTGCTGTTGTAATCTTCTGTGGTCTACTTTCTCCAACTGTACAAGACTGTCATAGTTAAGGTCAGTAATGATAAATCATATGTTCTATGTACACTATCTCTATTCTCACATATTCAAAGACATATTTTAGATTCTCACACCTCAAATTACGTTTATGTTGAGGTTTTACGTCCCAATCAACAATATTTAGGTTAATTTGGAGAAGTTTCTTCCGATTTTGTGATAATTTTTACCCGACATTGAGATGAAACGCCATCTCAAGCCCTCTGCCCACTTCTGTGATATTTTTTCTTATTTATATTCCAAACATAGGTTGTGGGTGCTTTTTAAAACCGCCTCATTGAGTACCCACAACATTTGTCTTGGGGCAAAGATCAGAAAAATAACTATAAACCTTTAAACCCCAATTTTCTCTTCAATAAGTGAGGTTTACAGGGGTATTCATTATGTGATGGATTTTATTTGAAATGCATTTTACAAATCTGACTGAGCCACCAAGCCCAGCCCTTCATTATTTTCTGTCATTTCACATTCCAGTATCGAAACCCTGGGTGATAAGCCAGCAGTACTATATAAAATGATTGATTCTGTTGAAGTTTAACCCTTTTTTACCAAATGGAATCTTCCTCTTTATATATGGCAGGAGCCCACTTCAAAATTTAGGGGTGTCTGGTTGTGTTTTTTTTTTTTTCAAAATTTATTTGGAAAATGGCTGAACTTGTAGCAAACAGTGGAGGCCCTGATCAGATGCCGCATTCTGCGTCGTCTGATCTGGGCCTGCACTGTTTGCCAGGGAACCCATTTTGAAGTTTCTGGTACTTAATGGGTTAACAATACTCAACCCTTGTGGGCCATTGAGATGAAAGTGAGGGACAGAAGAGAAAGAGGAAAGTGATTGGAAGTGTATACACAGAAGGAAAACATTCCCTCTCTACCCATACCTGCTGCAAGAACAGTAAGCCTTGCCCAACTGTAAGCCAATATCAGTTGGATGCCCCAGTGATCCCGGATAAATGACACCTTCGCCTCACCAAACCAACCCAAGTACTATAGAAAGGATACGGTTTTAGCTGCTCAGCAAATTTTACCATGTCTTCTCCTATCTGATCTTGCCCTGACGGAGCCACGACACTGAGTTCAACTAGACAGGAAAGAGAGATAGGCTCAAGACTGTCTGTGTTTCCCGGCTGTAACATCTACAAAAAGAAATTTTATAATATACAGTGAATTTGTTTGTTTGTATTGAGTAGTTTAATGCCCAAGTCAACACTGTTTAGGTCATTTTTGAGCCAGTCAGTTTACCTGTCCATACTTTTCCTGGGCAGGCTTATACATAAGCGATTAACCAGTACAGTACACATTTTTTCGCCAGAAACTGACAACTGGCATTCTTGAATCAGCAGAAGGGAGAGAATGACCATAAAAAAAGATCTCATGATCAATCTCCACTAAAGAATGTTGACGACACCAGCAGGTATTGAACCCGCGTCCTCCTGATCACCAGTCAGAAGGGCATCCTACTGGGCTATCGAGGCTGGCCTTTTATACAGTGAAACTTTGATGGCTCAAGCACTGATGAATCTTTACTACAACTGTTTCAACTCATTCTTGCACAGCCTCGCATTTTATACCTTTTCCTCAACTCGTATAATAAATTCAATAACTAGAATTTGTTTTTCTACAAAAACACAGATGTCTCCCCCGTTTTTGACCTCTAAGTATAACCTTGACATTGGAGGTATTGAGCCGGGTCTTGTGTGCAACACATCATCTAATGAAGATAAACATTTCTGCAAAGTAACTTTAAAAATGTTCAAAAAATTTCAAAGGGCAATAACTCTTGAAAGGGGCATAATCTGGATGAGAAAAAAAATACGCGTCAGCTTATTTTCCATTATGAATGCATATATGAAATTTCAAAACCATAGCATACACAGTTCTAAAGTTATGCTATGCATCCCTTTTAGCATTCATTACAATGGGCACAAATTACCAAAATGACAAAGGGCCATAACTCATAAAGTATTTTTCGGAATTTTGTCAAAAGTTAATCAGTTCATATACTCATCACAATCAATATACTCAACAACTTTCAAGGCTCTAGCTCCAATAGTGTTTGAGAAATTTTGCTGACAAGATTTTATTGAAAAAATTTCAAAGGGCAATAACTCTTGAATGGGGCATAATCCGGACGAGAAAAAAAATACGAGTCGGCTAATTTTCCATGAGGAATCCATATATGAAATTTCAAAACCCTAGCATACACGGTTCTAAAGTTATGCTATGCATCACTTTTAGCATACATTACAATGGGCACAAATTACCAAAATGACAAAGGGCCATAACTCACAAAGTATTTTCCAGAATTTTGTCAAAAGTTAAACAGTTCATTTACTCATCACCACCAATATATTCACCAATTTTCAAGGCTCTAGCTCCAATAGTTTTTGAGATATCTTGCTGACAAGATTTTATTAAAAAAATTTCAAAGGGCAATAACTCTTGAAAGGGGCATAATCTGGACGAGTAAAAAAATACGCGTCAGCTAATTTTCCATGAGAAATCCATATATGAAATTTCAAAACCCTAGCATACACGGTTCTAAAGATATGCTATGCATCACTTTTAGCATACATTACAATGGGCACAAATTACCAAAATGACAAAGGGCCGTAACTCACAAAGTGTTTTTTGGAATTTTGTCAAAAGTTAATCAGTTCATCTACTCATCACCACCAATATATTCACTAACTTTCAAGGCTCTAGCTCCAATAGTTTTTGAGATATCTTGCTGACAAGATTTTATTAAAAAAATTTCAAAGAGCAATAACGCTTGAAGGGGGCATAATCCGGACGAGAAAAAAAATATACGTCTGCTAATTTTCCATAAGGAATCCATATATGAAATTTCAAAACCCTAGCATACACGGTTCTTTAGTTATGCTATGCATCAAAAGCGTAACGGACAGACGAACTGACAAACGAACCAGAACCAATATGCCCTCCAACTTTTTCAAAGTTGGACGCATAAAAAGGCCCCTTTTTGTTCTTTTACCTCTTTAAGTCTTAGTACGACCTTGACATTTGAGGTACCAACTTGGGTCATGCACGCAACACATCGTCTTATGGTGGTTAACATTTCTGCCAAGTAATTTCAAAATCCATCTAAAAGTAAGAAAGTTATTGACAGAACACAAAAAAGGCCCCATTTTTGACCTTTAACCTCTATGTATGACCTTGACCTTTCAGGTACCAAACTGGGTCATGCGTGCAACACATCATCTCATGGTGTTTAACATTTCTGCCAAGCAATTTCAAAATCCATCTAAAAATAAGAAAGTTATTGACCAAACACGAAAAAAAGGCCCCTTTTTTTACTTTTGACCTCTATGTATGACCTAGACACTTGAGGTATCAAATTGAATCATGCATGCAACACATCGTCTCATGATAGTTAACATTTTTGCCAAGTAACTTCAAAGTCTATCTAAAAATAAGCAAGTTATTGACAAAACCGGAAAAAGGCCCCTTTTTTACCTTTGACCTCTAAGTATGACCTTGACCTTTGAGGTACCAACCTGGGTCATGCAGGTAACACATCGTCTTATATTGGTTAACATTTCTGCCAAGTGATTTCACAATCCATCTCAAAATAAGAAAGTTATTGACAAAACACGAAAAAAAGGCCCCTTTTTTGACCTTTGACCTCTAAGTATGACCTTGACCTTCGAGGTACTGACCTGCCTGATGCACACCACACATCGTATCATGGTTGTTAATATTTCTGCCAAGTAATTTTAAAATCCGTCTCAAAATAAGAAAGTTATTGACAAAACACGAAAAAAGGCCCCTTTTTTTTACCTTTGACCTCTAAGTATGACCTTGACCTTCGAGGTACTGACCTGCCTGATGCACACCACACATCGTCTCATGGTGTTTAATATTTCTGCCAAGTAATTTTAAAATTCATCTCAAAATAAGAAAGTTATTGACCAAATACGAAAAAAAGGCCCCTTTTTTTACCTTTGACCTCTAAGTATGACCTTGACCTTTGAGGTACCGACCTGATTCATGCGCATCACACATCGTCTTATGGTTGTTAATATTTCTGCCAAGTAATTTTAAAATCCATCTGAAAATAAGAAAGTTATTGACCGGACACGATTTGCCCATACATATATACATACCAACAAACTTCCAAGGGAGATAATTCAAAAAGTATAAATGCGAGAGTTATAGTTCTTGCGCACTGCACGTCGTCTAATGCTGATTTATATTTATACTAAGTTTCGTGACGATAGCTCCAATGGTTTTCAAGTTATAGAGCGGACACGAATGTGTGACAGACAGACGGACAGACAGACAGACGGACAGACAGACAGACGGACAGACAGACAGACGCCCGGGGGAAAAACAATATGTCTCTCCGAAAAAAAAATTTTCGGGGGAGACATAATAAATGAACACTTATGTAAGATCCTCTTAACCACTAGGCAACGGTGGGGCCCAAACCACTGTAGAATTGTTTTCTGTTTTTTACTTTTCCTGCCTTTCTTCTTCATTTCACCCATTTTATAGGGGAACCCCCAAAATGGGTCACCAGCAAACAAATCAGGTGCTGCAAAATGTGATGTCTGATCAGGCCTTGCAATGTATGCAAAAAGTTTAGCTTTACAATTTCTGAAGTCAACTCAACCTGGTGCCCCTAAATTTTGAGACGGACTCCTGCTATATATGGCGGATGATGGGTTATGATGGTTACAAATGAGCTATGTGTATGATTATATCTCGAGCAAGATCGAAATCATATAGAATCAGATGCAGAGTTACATGCGAACTAACTTCTCAGGTAATATTCCAGTTAATCTGCCTTTCATGAAGACTGATTATTCAGAAAATTCAGCAAACTACAGGAATGTGTTCAGAGACTGTAAGTTTATCCGACCGCTATGCATCTCCTCATGCTTTTTTGCGTTTATCAAGGTGCAGGCTTTTTTACCTTTCTCTTCTATTTTTGATGGCAAATTCTGTTGGCAAACAGTGTAGATCCTGATCAGATACTGCATTATGTGGCCTTGATCCAGTCTGGTCTGTTTGGCCATGTCCCTTTTACAGGTTTTCAGGTAAAAATGGGATATTGTTGTACTGCAAAGAAATTTGTAGGCTTTTGATTGGACAGTGCAAGGGCAATTATCTTCCATACACTACATGAGCAAAAATATATAACCCTCTCACACTTGCCTTCACTAAATTGCAATGTCCACCATCTTGGATTTACTGCAGTTGGCAAGAAATATAAGCAAAATAATTTCATGCACCACAATAATTTCCAGTCAAAAATTTATAAATGAAAACTTTTGTTATTCAGTCATTCGTACTTTAGTTCAATGTTTTCTGTTATAAAACTCTCATCTCAACATGACGTCAGCATTTTCACCACTGAGCACTGTGCTCAACGTAGTGCACACAGAAGGGCTTATTTGATGACGTCACATATAAACATGTACTACTGACGACGACCGCTACAAAAGAAACCTTTTGAAAACATTGCAAAAATGTTTCGAGTATAACAAATTTGTTATTTTGATTCTTGATGGGGAACATGGGTCCCTGTCAAGAATCAAAATAACTTACAATGTCCAACTCACCTTAAATAATTTTGAGACTGTGACTTTCATTCTTCCTTTGTGGAAAAAGTATCCTTTGGCTATGAACTCATAGTCTAATCTGAAAAATAAAAAGTAAACTTAGGTAATACATACACTGCCAGGGGAGGCAAATCTTTCTAAAACATTTTTATCTCTTGTCATTATGAGCAAATTCCTTCCTTTAAGAGTAGACCTCTTTTTCAGACAAGCTGTACATATTCAAAGGAAAGCAAAATGTAAGTGAAAAATTCTTTCCTTTTACATGCTATGCTATGTGCTGAGGTTTAACAGCCCAGTCATAAGCTAAAGTCATGAAGGACCAGTCAGTTACCTTCACTGTCCATGGACAGGCTTAGACCCTCTATACGGTTTATCAGTACTGAGTGAGGTCATCACCGACAGTGACTGACAACAGACTGTGGCGCAATGGCCGAGTCTTCAAGCTACTACCTCCAAAGAGATGGTGCATTAGAAAAAAAAAAGAGAAGGATAGCACAGAGTAGAAGAAACAAGGGATGTCATTAGACACCTTAACTCACCTTGAAAGCTGTGCATAGGTGGTGGCAATGTTGAATTAACCTTTGGACCTTTACCTGTCATCATTCCAAATATGAACCAATCCATCATATGGTTTGGAAATTATGAGCTCTTAAAAACTTGAACATAAAACTTCTACATTCTTTGGTATGTGCGGGGTACTGCTAAATAAAACTTTTAGCATATATCGCCAAACCAAGTATGAATAAAATCCATGATACTGTTTGGAAACCAGAAATTCAACTTCAGGGAAGTTGATGTCACACCTGCTCCTCACCTGCCTAACACAAAAAATAAAAGTTTATTTAAGGCAGAAGAGATGAATATAGGGCTTTGAGAAGAATCCATAGCCTATATATGTGAGGTAAAAAACTGACTATGTTCACAATGTGATAAAATGAACTAAAATGATCCAAGAATTATATCTAAAGCATATAAACATCCACATATCATGGAGAAAACACAAGCTAAGTTTCAAAATGATTAGTATAAAACTGAAAGAGGAGTTGCGATGACGAGGTACCTATCATATATCAACTGAAGGTTAACAATGACTATCTTCTCGATGTGGAAAAAGTGACAAAATTGATCCGAAGATTAAGTCCAAACCACAACCACAGCCTCATGCCATGGCAAAAATACATGCAAAGTTTCAAAATGATTAGTATAAAACTGTAAGAGGAGTTGCTGTGACAAACAGGTACATTTTGTACCTCCTGTATATCAATTGAAGGTTAAAAATGACTAAGTTCACAATGTGGAAAAAGTGATAAAAACTGATCCGAAGATAAAGTCTAAACCACATGCACATCCTCATACCATAGCAAAAACACACACAAAGTTTCAAAATGATCGATATAAAACTGTAAGAGGAGTTGCGATGACAAGAGGTACCTATCGTATATCAACTGAAGCCTAAAAATGGCTAAGTTCACCATGTGTTAAAAGTGAAAAAAATATATTCTGAGAATTTTGTGGAAACCACATGCACATCCTCAAACCATGGCGAAAGCACACGCAAAGTCTCAAAATGATCGGTATAAAACTGCAAGAGGAGTTGCGATGACAAGAGGTACCTGCCATCTATCAATTGAAGGTAAACTAGAAATGTGTCAATACAACACAAATGCCCCCGCCCAGGGACATATTACAATAATACCTGCCCTTAGGTCATTGGCATAGATTGGTGTATGGCTGATTAAACCTTGAAAAAATAACTATCAACATACCAAATAGGAACTCAATCCATCAAATGGTTTGGAAAATATAGGCCTTTACAAACAGTAACATTAAACATTTCTAAGTCTGTAACCTTGACCTTAAGGTCATGGCCAGGGGCGGGGTTATGGCTTAATGAAACTTCTGACCTGCATCAATCATCATTCCAAATATGTAGCAATTCCATCGCATGGTTCAGGAAATATGAACTCTCAAAAAGATATAAAAAAATTCTATGTCTGTGACCTTGACCTTTAGGTAAGGGGTGGGGGTATGGCTCAATGAAACTTTGGACCTGCAACTATTGTCATACCAAATATGGAGCAAATCCATTATAAAGTTTGGAAAATTTAAGCTATTAACATACTTAAATTTGAAAATTTCTATGTCTGCGACCTTCACCTTGAAGCCATAGGCATGGATGGGGGTATTACTGAATAAAACTTTGGACCTGCATCTATCATCAAACCAAATATGAACCAAATTAATCATAAAAGTTCAAGTTCAACATGGTACAAATACCTTAACCAAAGTCTGTGACCTTGACCTTGAGGTCATGGATATGGGTGGGGGTATTGCTGATTAAACCATTGGACCTATACACGGTTTGGAAAATGAGCTCAAGTTCTACCTGGTACAAATACCTTAACCTTGGTCTTAAACATAAAAAATTTCAAAGTCCACGACCTTGACCTTGAGGTCATGGGTATGGGTGGGGGTATTGTTGAATAAAACTTTGGACCTATATCTATCATCATACTAAATATAAACCAAATCCATTGTATGGTTTTGAAAATATGATCGCAAGTTCTACCTGGTACAAATACCTTAACCTGTGTCTTAAACGTTAGAAATTACAAAATTCGTGACCTTGACCTTGAGGTCATGGTCATGGGTATGGGTGGGGGTATTGCTGAATAAAACTTTGGACCTATATCTATCATCATACTAAATATAAACCAAATCTATTGTATGGTTTGGAAAATATGAGCTCAAGTTCTACCTTGTACAAAAACCTTAACCTGAGTCTAACAAGGATTACGTACGTACGTACATACACACTTTCGTACAGAAGGACCTACATCGGAAACCGTATGCACGTACCCACGGACGCACGCATGGAAAACCGAAAAACTCTATGCCCCCGGCATCATCCGATGCGGGGGCATAAAAATGACTAATTTCACAATGTGGAAAAAGTGACAAAAATTGATTGGACGATAAAGTCCAAACCACATGCGCATCCTCATACCATGACAAAAACACATGCAAAGCTTCAAAATAATCGGTATGAAACTGTAGGAAGAGTTGCAATGACAAGACACCCAGTGTAAAATGTTGACGGAAAGACGGACGGATGGACAACTGGACGGACGGACGTTCCAACATGTCAGGTTTAAGGGCTATTTCTTTTGTTGCGGTGCGTACCAACGCAGCGCCATTTGTAATGAGTTTGAGACACGGACTATGTAATCATGAAACTTGACTTTTCAATGATGTAAGCGAATTGTCAGTTACAGAAGTTCGCGTTATTGATAAAATTAAAACACTTTTTTAACAATTTTAATTTGCTACTACATTCAATTATACATTTGAAATCTGAATTTTTGCCATTCGAATTCTATTTTTGATACATTCTTGATTTTTAATAACGAACTATGTTTTTTGTTTTAATCATCGAAAGGGTATTCGGTTTTGATTATTATTTTATTTTCAGTCAGTACAGTCCTGAATATACTCCTGATATTTCATTGTTGAATTATCCCACAATTAAAATTCATTGTTTGAAATGGATGACAGAAGTCTATGTGTGTTTAAAATAGATGACAGTGCTTCTACACAGAATGATACAATCTACGGTTTAAACGTATCCCTTTCGATTCCAATGATTGTTTACTGCGCAATATAAAGACTTTTACTACAGCAAAGGTTAACCCTTTCAACCCTTAAGCCCGACACAGATACTAATGCAAACATGTAGATCCTGATGAGATGGCGCATGATGAGCCACCTTATAGGGATATATAACTTGTTATCCTGATGACTCTTTTAAGTTAGATACTATATAAAGTAGAATTGACGTGCCCAATGTCAGTGATGGTAGAGCCCACGCCGATAACTCAGGGGTGGAAGGGTTGAAGAGGGTAAATAAATCAAAGCACTGACAGCAGTGTCTATTAGTGTAGATTGAAAAAATGGCACTGAAGGGGAACTTGAACTGTTTCGTTTAACCCTTTACCCAAAGCAAACAGTATAGACCCTGAACAGACACCGCGTTCTGATATGGGTATACACTGTTTGCAAAACCCAACACATGATTGCAGTCCAGATTCTACAGATAATTATCTAAGATGTAAATAACGCGGCTTTCTTTTTTTTTTTTTTTTTTTTTTTGGATTTGAGGTTTTACGTCCCCGTCAACACTGTAAAGGTCATTTTGGAGACGTTGCTTCCAATTTTGTGAGATTTGTACCCGACACTGAGATGAAATAACATCTCAAGCCATGTCGACCAATGAAACCAATAGGGTTTATAAGCATGGACTGTCCGACTTGCACTGCTTTACATGGGCAGGCTTAGTTCCTCTAAGCGGTTTACCACTGAGTCCTCGTGTGGGTCGGATTTCAGCTCTGCGTGGTAGCATTATGCAGCCCAACTATTTCTTCAAGCCCCGATGGACGGGGGCCGCCCGACATTGAGATGAAAAGACATCGCAAGCCCTGCCGGCCATTGAAACCAATAGAGTTTATAAGCATGGACGGGCCGACTCGCACCGCCTTGCCTGGGCAGGCTTATATCCTCTTAGCAGTTTACCAGTACACGTGTGCGGGTCGGTTTCAGCTCTGCGTGGAAGCATCATGCCGCCCATCTATTTCTTCAAGCCCCCATGGGCGGGGGGCGTTTTTTTTTTTTGTTTTTTTTTTTTGTAAATGATCCTTACCTTGATTTCCTAAAAAACACGCTTATATAATTATGACCCCCTTAAACCCCACTTTTATATAGTGAAACTGGAGTTAACGTTGATACCCATTATTTTTTCTTATTTCTGATTAAAAATAGCTTGTAGATGCCCGCTAGAACCGCCGGGCCGAGGCGGTTCTAACGAGTAATCACAATTTATATTTTGAACAAAAATATGATAAATATCAGATTTTTTTTCTATCTGAAAGTTTTTTTGATGGTAAAATTTTCAATGTATTTGAATAGGTGTTCTTTGGTAAAGAGTGATAGTCACGTAGCGCAACGTTGAAAGTGTTGTGCTTAGTAACTTTGGTCGATTGGCAAACAATCGACCCAAAAAGTGTTTTTGTGTGGGTCTGGGAGGGGTGGAATTGACAGTGATTTCCGACATTGTTGGTTATTTCCCATCAGGCACATGACGTAATTGTGACGTCACATCAACGTCGGTGCAACGTTATGACTTTAATGCAACGTCACATCTTCGTCGGTGCAACGTCGTGACATTGCACCGACGTTGAGTTGACGTTGCCCTTGCGACGTGTGCCTGCTGGGTTATTGATATTATCATACTGATTTTTAACTACAGTACTTAAAACATTCATTATGCAATGAAAAATGGGACTGAAAATTTAAGTAGAACAATTATTTTTCTTTCATCCAATGTTAAAATTTGAGAAAATCAAATAAAAACAAATTGGGTCATTTTGAGGTTGTTTTAATTTTTTTCGGGATTTTCGGAGCTGGAAAAATGCCAGTACAGGTAAAGTCCCTTGATTTGACATGAGGCATGATGATCCCAATTGTCCCATATGTACAAAGAATCTTTCTTCCGTCGGACCATTAGAGAGTGGAATGCTCTTTCCGATTCGATCATTTCCACAGTTGAAGGTGCTGATAATACTGAAACTAATTTTGCCTTTTTCGTGAGAGCCAGGGATAGCATCACAGGTCCTGATCTTTGAATGGCATTTGACGTATTCTCAGTAATAATTCCGAATGCTGATTCTGGTATGTGACTCTACCGATGGAGAAGAACCAGCATTTCCTAGGGTCATCCCAGAAGGCAAATATAGAGTCACTCACCTCATAGTGCATAGGACACTTCAGTATTTTTCCCACGGTGCATCGTGACATTGACATTTGACCATTGACCTCGAAAATCTATAGTGTTCATCATCGCTCCACGGGAAACATTAGTGGAATGTTTGATACTTCAGTGATGATAGCTTTGCCTTTTATCCTGTTCACAATGTTTTCAATGTCAAGTCCATTGTTAACTTGGCATTTGACCCTTGACCTTGAAAATCAATAGGATTTATTCTCTCTCCATGGGGAACATTTATGGAAGGTATGATGCTTCTCCGATGATGGCGTTGTCTTTAATCCTGTTCACAAGTTTCCGGACACACGGACACCCACACAAACACCCACACACGGACGTATGGTATCGATCAGGAGATAATAACGAACAATCATGTAATGTGTCATTGACTGGTGACAGATAGATCTCAAAGCTATAACTCTGAAGTCATTCAAAATTCCTAAAGTATTCTGTTGCTTATTTGCGGCGAAATGCTCTTTATGACCTGCTCGCAATGTTTCATACTCTTTTTCCACCTTCTCTGTTTATGATTTGTACTGCCCGCAATTGGGAATGGCCTTAGAAAACCTTTCCTATAATGAATCGGTAAGAAAAGGCTCATTCTCATGTATTAGGTTCAACCCTTTAAAGACATGCACAATTATGAAATCTTTTAATGAAATTAAAGGTAAACTAGATCGCGCAGTCGATGGTATACCATCGCAAATACCCGCTTTTTCTATGAATAACACTAATGAGTATGTATTAGCTAGCCAAAACTACAAATAAGTTAAAAAAGTTGTAAAGAACATTCAAACTGATAAGCAGAGTTTCAGGAGTGTAACTCTTATAGTTTAGAAGATATGACAAAGTCATACTTTTTTACCTTTGACCTTGGGATCATGTTGAGGTCCACCAAAATTATCCCAATTTTACATATATTCCAACGGCCATCCAATATCCAAGGTTCAGAAGTGTAACACCAATAGTTTAGAAGATATGACAAAGTCATACTTTTTAACTTTTGACCTTGGAATCATGTTGAGGTCGAGGTCACACCAAAAGTATCCCAATTTATTCTATATTCAAAGGGCCATCCAATAACCAAAGTTTCAGAAGTGTAACTCCAATAGTTTAGAAGATATGGCAAAATCATACTTTTTGACTTTTCACCTTGAGGTCATGTTGAGAACGAGGTCGCACTAAAAGTAGCCCAATATATTCTATATTCCAAGGGCCGTCCAATAACCAAATTTTCAGAAGTGCAACTCCGATAGTTTAGAAGATATGACAAAGTCATACTTTTTTACCTTTGACCTTGGAGTCATGTTGAGGTCAAGGTCACACCAAAAGGAGTCCAATTTATTCTATATTCCAAGGGTCATCCAATAACCAAAGTTACAGAAGTGTGACTCCAATAGTTTAGAAGATATGGCAAAATAATACTTTTTGACCTTTGACCTTGGGGCCATTTTGAGGTCAAGGTCACGCCAAAAGTAGCCCAGTGCCATCTACATTCTATTTATTATCCACAGGCAAAGTTTGAAAAATGTATCTTAACCGGTTTCAGAGGAGATCCATTCCATAGAAACTCGACGGACGTATGTACACACACACACATACTTACATACAAACAAACATACATACAGACCCCCGGACTGATATACACTCGACTCTGACACGAAAACAATATACCCGATTTTTCTTCGAAAAAGCGGGTATAAAAAAGTTGTTTTCCGCAGCGCTTCCTCCTTTGCTCCAACATGGAGCAATTTTTTACTTGTTCTTTTCTTTTGTTTGGTTAAGAGTCTAACCTCCTTAACCTTTTATTTACAGAAAATCTATTGTTTAACAATCATTTTCTATTGTTATCAATCTGGACACTAACCCCTAAACCTGACATGTTTGCCCGGACAACCCGACGGACGGATGGACAGACTGAAGGATGGAAATTTGCACGCCTATGTCTACCTGCTAAAGCAGGTGCGACAAATATGAGCTCTTGAAAAGAAAGAGAAATTCCTTTGTTGGTGACCTTAACCTTTAGGTCATGGGCATGGGCCGGTTATTGTTGGTTAAGTTTTTGGGCCCATATCTATCATCATACCGAATATGAACCAAATCCATTGAACAGTTAGGAAAATATGAACCCTTAAAAAAACCTTAACACAAAAAATTTCTAGGTAATGACCTTGACCTTACTCATGGGTATGGGGGAGGGGGGGGGGGGGGCAAAAACCGGAGTACCCGGAATAAATACACCTGACTTTCCCTTGCAGAGCTGGCGTCTCACATGTGACCCGAGCCAGGCTCGAACCAACAGTGGTGAGAGACCTAATAACTAAAGAGTCAGTGCTCTAATCCACTAATTAAGAGTCAGCGCTCTTATCCACTAGGCTCATTTTGTACTAGAAACCCCATAATGGTACCCTGGCAAACAGTGCAGACCTAGATCAGACGCTGCAGATTGCGGCTTCTGACCAGGGCCTACACTATTTGCAAAAAGTTCAGCCATTTTCAAAATAAATTTTAAAGATAATACAACATTGTCACCCCTTAATTTCGGAATGGATTCCCACCATATATAAGGTAGAAGATTCCATTTGGTACAACAAGAATTCCGCCGAAGGCTATGTCGCTCCTGTGGGGGGTGCAAAGTCATCGAAGCATGATATGTAGGTCAAGGTCAAACATAGATGCTTGCACAAAATATGTCATTCTCAAATACAAACTTGTACTAAGTATCATTAATGAAGCTCTAATAATTCTTGAGAAATGAACTTTACCATTAGGGGGAACGCTAGGGTGGTCGCAATATTTTACAAAGTCAGTGAACCATGAAATTTAGGTCAAGGTCAAATATGGATGTTTGCATTTAAGTTGCCATCCCCAGATTCAAGTTGGCACCAAATATCATTAATAATGAAGCTCTTATAGTTCTTGAGAAATAAACTTGACCATTAGGGTGAACGCAAGGGTGGTCGCAATATTTCACAAAGTCAGTGAACCATGAAATATAGGTCAAGGTCTAATATGGATACTTGCATTTAAGTTATCATCCCCAGATACAAGTTTGTACCAAGTATCATTAATAAAGCTCTTATAGTTCTTGAGAAATGAACTTGACCATTAGGGTGAACGCTAGGGTTGTCGCAATATTTTACAAAGTCAGTGAACCATGAAATGTAGGTCAAGGTCAAATATGGATGCTTGCATGTAAGTTGTCATCCCCAGATACAAGTTTGTACCAAGTATCATTAATGAAGCTCTTATAGTTCATGAGAAATAAACTTGACCATTAGGGTGAACGCTAGGGAGGTCGCAAATGTTGACGCCTTGACAAACGGATGGATGGACAAACGAACGAACGGACGGAAAACCGAGCGTCTATATTGCGCCATGCTAATAGCAGGTGCGATAAAAAGGGTTAAATCTGAAGGGTAGCTTGAATTCTGACAAGTGCGCTTCATGAGTAGTGGAAGGGACAGTAGAAATATTTTATGATAAAAAACCTACACAATACAAAATAACCCTTCACAAAGCAATGTTGACTACCCAGCTAGGATTGAACCCAAAGTTAGATGCACATCCAACCTGAGCCACTGAGGCTCGCTCAAGTTATCACTCTAGTTAAGGATTAACAATGGATTTGAATAATTTTTTTAAATATTTGGGTTTTAAAAATTTGGATTTTATGGCTACTTCAAAATTATCTCACATATCAAGTCAATCATTAATCAGAGATGGGCGAAAACTGGGGTACCAGGAGACAAACCTCCTGACCTTCCATTGCAGCTTGGCGTCTCACATGTGAACTGAGCCTGGCTCAAACCCAAAGTGATGAGAGACCTAAGGTTTAAGAATAAATCTCTACACCACTTGGCCACAGAGGCCAGCAACAATGCATAAAGCAATTTCTCTTGAATAAAAGCAACTTTTTCACCTACATGTATTCAAACTGCCAAAATACTTCCTTCATCCACAGTAATAGTTTGTCTGTCATTACTGACAATGACCAATCTTAGTGTTAATTTTTTGCAAACAGTGTGGACCCAGATCAGTGTGGACCTGTAGGAGCAGTCTGATCTGGGCCCACACTGTTTGCCTGTATGCAAAAATATTTTTAAAAAGTTTGCAAAAAGATTCAGCAGACGACATAAGCAGATGACAGTTTCAGATGTAGTTTTTCTCGGCATCTTAAGGGTTAAATTGTTTTTTATTAGGATATAGCTATAAAAATTTTTCTAACTTGAAACCCATTTCATTGAGAAACTGTACAATGCTGTCTGACACTCCCACATCAACACAAGATCTCACAAGAGTTTGGCGGCTTCTGTCACCCATTTCAGCTGAACCTATGTACTGAAGATGCCTGAAATATATTATTGTATTGTAACTAATAGTAGAAAATCAAGGTTTTTGGAATTCTTAACCCATTTTGTATGGGAAACCCACAAACAGGATGCCTGCAAACAGTGAAGGCCCAGCTCTGATCAAGACCTTCACTGTTTGCAGGAAGTTAAGTCAGTTTTCAAATATACTGGCCCTGATAGCTCAGTTGGTAGAGTGTCCGCTCCGGGGAACGGGAGGTCAAGGGTTCGATCCCGGGCCGCAACATACCAAAGTTGTTAACAAGAATTCCGCCGAAGGCTATGTCGCGCCTGTGGGGGCGCAAAGTCACCGAACCATGACATCTAGGCCAAGATCAAACATCGATGCTTGCATAAAAGGCTTGTACTAAGTATCATTAATGAAGTTCAAATAATTCTTGAGAAATTAACTTAACCATTAGGGTGAACGCTAGGGTAGTGGCAATATTTTACAAAGTCAGTGAACCATGAAATGTAGGTTAAGATCAAATATGGATGCTTGCATTTAAGTTGCCATCCCGAGATATAAGTTTGTACCAAGTATCATGAATAAAGCTCTTATGGTTCTTGAGAAATTAACTTGACCAGTAGGGTGAATGCTAGGGTGGTCGCAATATTTTACAAAGTCAGTGAACCATGAAATTTAGGTCAAGGTCAAATATGGATGCTTGCATTGAAGTTGCCATCCACAGATTCAAGTTTTTACCAAATATCATTAAAGAAGCTCTTATAGTTCTTGAGAAATAAACTTGACCATTAGGGTGAACGCTAGGGTGGTCGCAATATTTTACAAAGTCAGTGAACCCTGAAATATAGGTCAAGATGAAATATGGGTGCTTGCATGTTAGTTGCCATCCCCAGACACAAGTTTGTATGAAGTATCATTAATGAAGCTCTAATAGTTCTTGAGAAATAAACTTGACCATTAGGGTGAATGCTAGGGTGGTCGCAATATTTTACAAAGTCAGTGAACCATGACATGTAGGTCAAGGTCAAATATGGATGCTTGCATGTAAGTTGTCATTCCCAGACACAAGTTTGTACCAAGTATCATTAATGAAGCTCTTATAGTTCTTGAGAAATAAACTTGACCATTAGGGTGAACGCTAGGGTGGTCGCAAATGATGCCGCCTTGACGAACGGATGGACGAACAATCGGACAAACGGACGGACGGAAAACCGGGCGCCTATATCGCGCCATGCTAATAGCAGGCGCGACAAAAATGGTACTAGCTGCTCCTTGCTTGGCACTTAGATTTACGGGGTAGAGCTAGGACTGGTCGATCCAGTGTCAGGATAATGTGACTGGGTGTGGTATCATGAAAGGTGTCTAGGACATGACACTTCAGTGAGGCAGCACTATAAAAGTGAGCATTGAGATCCCTGTCGCAACCAGACACCGTCGCGATATGACTGAAAAATTGTTGAAAGCGACGTTAAACCCAAATTCATACACACACAGAGTTTTCAAATAAATTTCTAAGATAAAACAACTAGCTGGCACCTAAATTTTGTAATGGACTACTGTTCAATATGAGGCAGAATATTTCCATTCAGTACAAAATGGGTTCCATTAAGTACAAAATGGTTTCCATTCAGTGCAAAATGGGTTCCATTCAGAACAAAATAGGTAAAAGATACTGGGCATATTTTTTGCTGTTTTTAACCCTTATCTTGCTGTTCATGACAACCCCTATCTTAGCAAACAGTGTGGATCCAGATCAGATGGCTTCTGAAGAAGCCATCTGATCAGGATCTACACTGTTCGGCATTCATTTTATGAATTTCTAGCAATAAATTACATCAAGTAATTTGATTGGTTGACAGACAGAAATGGGTGTGGCCTAAATGAATATTCAGCAAGATAAGGGTTAACTTGAGGCCAAAGTTCGCCTGGATGAAGCTGATCATAATACATGTATGTAACAAAGTGACATGGTGGCCAACTTGGCTATCAGGTGAGATTGGCCTTTAGCAATTCAGAATCTGCATGTTGCCATGATTAATTCAAAAGTGCCTTTGATCTTTACACTTAAATGGTCAATAGCAAAAAAAAAAGGTGACAGCTGAAAATTATCAACAATTAAAAAAGCAATGAACTAATAAGGATGCTCGAATTGGCATTTTTTGTCATTCACATCACCCCTAATGAGGTATATTTTTCTTGTAGTTCTTGCCTTGTACTGCTTAAATCAGTGATTCTGCTGTTTCCAATGCCCTTTAACTTGATTATACATATTGATAAAGTGATTGTCTTAAATTAAAATGACACATGTTGTTCTCAAACCTACCAATATTCTGGAGGGATCAGGGAATGTCGGAGATGAAATGATACAGGCTGTTGTCCTTGAGTTCCTCCTGTAATAGGAAAAAAATTGTCAAGAGGAATTTTGTTTACTTGTTTTAGAGTTTAACGGTCAACTCGACACTATTAACTCTTATCATGCTGTTCACGACAAACCCTATCTTTGGAAACAGTGTAGATCCAGATCAGATGGCTTCTGAAGAAGCCATCTGATCAGGATCTACACTGTTTGACATTCAATGTATGAATTTGTAGGAATAAATTACATAAAGTAATTTGATTGGTTCATAATCAGAGATGGGTGTGGCTAAAATGAATATTCAGCAAGAGAAGGGTTAAGATTAGGTCAGATCAGCTAACCTAACCACACTTTCCAGGACAAGCTAAGTACTCACTTGTTATCCAGTACAGTGTATCATGTAATTAAGGGGAATGGATACGCCTTCAGGGGAGGCAACTCCTGCAAAAGTATTTTTGTCTCTCATGTCAATAGGGGTCAACTCTTAAAGGAAAGAATATGCTCCTTCAAGAGTAGACCCCTTTTTCCGCTGGACAGGGCTTACAGTAAAGCAATCAGGAAGTCCCGAAAGTTGTCTCCTTTTGAAAAATGGCAGAAAAATCTGCCAGGTGTTCCCATTCCCCTTAATACCCTAGTAAAGTGGTGGTTACAGGAGTAAACATTATTTTCTTAAGTTAGCTCAAATATATACATGTAGTTTTTAACCGTCTAAATAGGATGATTCTAACTACCATCCCCAGTCTATGTTTGGAGCAGAAAAAAGGTATTTATATAAACAAGAGGGCCCTGGGTCGCTCACCTGATCCATAGAGTAACAAGTGGGCCCCTGGGAGGGCCATTATTGACCCCAGGCCTATAATGTACATAATGTTGACGGAGGTCTAAAAAGGTGAAGCTTCATACCAAATATCAACAAAGGCTATAATTTGAACAATCTTGGCAAAGGTCCACTAGATGAAGCTAGACACCAAATCTCAAAGACCTTGGCCTTGCCATTTCAGAGAAGAAAAATTTTAATGAAGATATTCCCTACATAAGCCTATATAAGACCAAATGGCCCCGGGGCAGGGGCATTTTTTACCTCAGGGCTATATATAAACAATCTTGATAGAGGTCCACTAGATGAAGCTTCACACCAAATATCAAAGACCTGGGCCTTGCTGTTTCAGAGAAGAAGATTTTCTAAGATTATCTCTATATAAGTCTATGTAAAACCAAAGGGCCCCTGGGATGGGGGCATTTGTGGCCGAGGGCTATAATTTGAACAATCTTGGTAGAGGTCCACTAGGTGAATCTCCAGACCAAATATCAAAAAGATGGGCCTTGCAGTTTCAGAGAAGAAGACTTAAAGATTTCCCTATATAAGTCTATGTAAAACCAAAGGGTCACAGGGCAGGGGTGTTTTTGGCCCCAGGGCTATAATTTGAACAATCTTGATAGAGGTCCACTAGATGAAATTATACACCAACTATATCAAAGACCTTGGCCTTGTGGTTTCAGACGAGAAGCTTTTTAAAGATTTTCCCTATATAAGTCTATTTAAAACCAAAGGGCCCCGATGCAGTAACATTTTTGGTCTCAGGGCTATAATTTGAACAATCTTGGTAGAGGTCCACTAGATGAAGCTTCATACCAAATATCAAAGACCTTGGCCTTGTTGTTACAGAGAAGAAGATTTTTCAAGATTTTCCCTATATAAGTCAATGTAAAACTAAAGGGCCCCGGAGTGGGGACATTTTGGTCCCAGGGCAATAATTTGAATAATCTTGGTAGAAGTCCACAAGATGAAGCTTCATACCAAATATCAAAGACCTGGGCCTTGCGGTTTCACAGAAGAAGATTTTTAAAGATTTTCCCTATATAAGCCTATGTGAAACCAAAGGGCCCCGGGGCAGGGGCATTTTTGGCCCTAGCACTATAATTTGAACAATCTTGGTAGGGGTCTTCTAGATGAAACTTCATACCAAATATCAAAGATCTGAGCCTTGCGGTTTCATAGAAGAAGATTTTTAAAGATTTTCCCTATATAAGCCCATGTAAAACCAAAGGGCCCCAGGGCAGGGCCATTTTTTGCCCCAGCACTATAATTTGAACAATCTTGGTAGGGGTCCACTAGATGAAGCTTCATACCAAATATCAAATACCTGGGCCTTGGGGTTTAAGCGAAAAAGATTTTTGAAGATTTTCCCTATATAATCCTATATTAAACTGCAGGGACCTGGGGTGGGGGCATTTTTGGCCCCAGCACTATAATTTGAACAATTTTGGTAGGGGTCTTCTAGATGAAGCTTCATACCAATTATCAAAGACCTGGGCCTTGTGGTTTCAGAGAAGAAGATTTTTTAAGTTTTTGGTGAAAAAAAAATCTATTTTTGGCTCCTGTGACCTAGATGTGCAAAGGACCGGAACCATTTGAACAACTTTGAAAGGGGACCACCTAAGGATCATTCTTGTGAAGTTTGGTCAAAATCTGATCAGTGGTTTAGGAGATGTCGTTTGAAGAAAAAGTTTACGCACGCACGGACGGATGCACGGACGCACGCCGGACGAAAAGTGATCCCAAAAGCTCACCTCATCACTACGTGACAGGTTAGCTAAAAAAAATCATATGAAAAATACTAGTTCTTTGTTGACTGCCCTGCACTGCCACTTCAGTTTATATAATTGATCAACAGACTAGAAAACACTATACTTATAATAAAGCGTGTTGGAGTCTCTAGAGTGGTCTATCAGTTATTTTTCTGATGTTTACTTCAATCGCTATTGTGGGTACATGTACTAAGCAGAACCTCTAACTAGGGCTGGCTAATCCGAGCTGAAAGGATAATCGATTATCAGTCCTGTCACTGCGATCGATAATCGATTAGTAATCGCTAAGGTTTTTGTAATAATATTACCCGTCTTGCTTTCTGTCTGAGCATGACTCTTACCATATGTTGCACTTTACCATATGTATAGTTGAACAGGCAGGCCTGAGCAAACAGTGTAGACCCAGATGAGACGCCGTAACATGCGGCGTCTCATCCGGGTCTGCACTGTTTGCCACTGATCCAGCTATTCTAGTCACAACTTTGGGTAGTAAATTGCACTTTATCAAATAATCGATTACAAGCAAACCAGTACTGATAATCATTTTTTTGTGGAATTTATCGATTATACGATTAATCGTGTCAGCCTTACCTCTAACCAAGCCTTTCCATCATGTTAACAAGTCCGTGTAATGAATACCCCTCTAAACCCTAAGTTATATACAAAAAACTGGCGTTTACAGGGGTATACATTATTTTGCTTATTTCAGCTCCAAGACACAGGTTGTGGGTACCTGTTAGAACCGCCTCACTGAGGCGGTTCTAAAGAGCACCCACAACCTATGTTTGTAGTATAAATGAGAAAAATATCACAAATTTTCATCAGAAAAATTACCTTTTTTTGAAGAATAGAAGAATGCACTGTATCACACGGATGTTCAGATCACCGTTTATGTTACAGTTGCTGGTAATGTTGGCAGCACACCTCTGAGACATAGTGTTTGTACAAGCACATGTAAATTATGTCAATGTGGACCCAAATAATACACACCCTATACTTTTTTATGCTGCTAAAGCTCATAAACTAACATGACGATCATGGATTTTGTTCACCTCATTTTTAGCAACAATAAATATTCCATAAAATATGTTTTTGAAAAGATTCTCCAGGCCAATAAACTTGCTAATAACAATAAACCACGAAAATGGCAATTTTTGTTGAGTTACTGTAGCTGTTTATACAAATGATTCTGGTTTCCAAACAGTACTGGTGCCTTAAGAAACTCAGTGGCATATCTTCATTTTTTTTTTTTTTTTTCATTTTCCAATGCTTCAGTATCATCAGATGTTGGTGTATTAGTGTCATCAGCTGTTGGTGTATAAATGTTTTCTGCTTGTTTTAGCTCCAGATCAGGAAGAAGACCGGCTCCTGCCCATCAGGGCTTGAAGAAATAGATAGGCTGCATGATGCTTCCACACAGAGCTGTAACTGACTGCACACAACTTGTTCGACACAAGTACTCGTAATCCGCTAAGAGGATCTAAGCCAGCTCAGGCAAATTGGTGCGAGTCGGACCGTCCATGCTTATAAACCCTATTTGTTTCATTGGGCAACAGGGCTTGAGGTGTCATTTCATCTCCAATGTCTGGTAAAAGTCCCACAAAATTGGAAGCAATGTCTCCAAAATGATCTATAAAGTGAGGACGGGAACGTTAAACCTCAAATCAACCAACCAACATATCAGGAAGATTTGTTGTTGTGTTGAGGTTTTACATCCCCATCAACATTATTTACCCTTTTGTACCAAATGGAATCTTCCTCCTTATATATAGCAGAAGTCCGTTTCAAACTTTAGAGGTGTCAGGTTGTGTTTTCCTCAAAATTTATCTGGGAAATGGCTAAACTTTTTGCAAACAGTGGAGGCCCTGATCAGACGCCGCATCCTGCGGGGTCTGATCTGGGCCTGCACTGTTTGCCAGGCTACCCATTTTGGGGTTTCTGGTACTAAATGGGTTAAGGTATCTTGGAGAAGTTGCATCCAATTTTGTGGGACTTACTCGACACTGAGATGAAAAGACATCTCAAGCCCAACCATCCGAAAAAACTGCTTGGGTTTATATGCAGGAAGAGTCCAACTTGCACCACTTTGCCTGGGCAGGCTTAGACCTTCTAAGCAGTCTACCAGTACTCATGTTCAGTCGGTTTCAGCTCTTCATAGAAGCACCATACAGTCAAATCAATTTCTCCAAGCCCTGATGTGCGGGGCATTTAGTGTCATCAGAGGCTTGGGCAATCATGTTATCAGATGCTGGTGTATTAATGTCATCAGATGTAATTCGCATGTAATGTCGTCATATTTTCCAGAGTTAAAATATTTGAGAATGATGTCAGCAAATTTTATGATTTGCAGTTTAAGAGTTAAGCAACAATGAAATTTTTGAGGAAATGAAAACCAAAATCAGTATCTCTAGGTTTTTTTTAACCATCTTTGAATATTGATATGTCCATTTTTGTGAATTTGAGTTTACTGTAAAACACTTATATTTGGTGGTCATTTTATTTTGGCGCTATTGGTGGTCAAGGTAAAAAAAAACGCCAAAATAAAAAACTGCCAACAAAGATCAAAGACTGTAAGAGAACAATAACAGACTGGCAGAAATTTTATTCCCAACACACTTCCCCAGTATGATATTGGAAAATACAATGTCAATCAGTCAAGGCCCGTCTCTGGTCTGATTCCTGCACTCAAAATTCTAAAATCGCTACAGAACTGCGTTTCTTAGGACAAACGCTGTTCCTTGGGTGCGATTTGTGCCTTCCTCCGATTAAGAGTTCAGTATATTCCCATTGGTCAGCTGACACCTGTCGAATTTACAAGTGCCAGCACATTGGAGGCCCTGGGAAGAGCAGTCCACGCAGAGCTGATTCTGGCCCGCACACTAGTACTGGTAAACAGCTTAGAGGAGCTAAGCCTGTCCAGGAACCACGGTGCGAGGCGGACCGTCCATGCTAAAAAACCCTATTGGTTTCATTGGGCGACAGGGCTTGAGATGTCATTTCATCCCAATGTCGGGTAAAAGTCCCACAAAATTGGAAGCAACGTCTCCAAAATGACCTTTACAGTGTTGACGGGGACGTTAAACCTCAAATCAAACAAACAAAGTTCATAAACTAATCCCATTTAGCGAGATGGGGGTAGCCCCTATGTGCTTTTAGCGCCCGGTTACCTTACACAATCTATCAAGTCAAGTCATTGTCGGTGACATAAGAAAAAGTGTGTTAACTTCTTAAGAAGTCGAACATAGTGTAAGAGAGTGTAGCTCAAAGTAGAAGTAAGTCATCCAGCCAGAGTAAAAGAAATTTTATCAATTGTTTCTCTTTGCTTAGCCTGTCAATTATGAACCCATGCCATGCTCAACAGGGCTGAATAAAAGCAAATACATCTTGACAGTATTTGTCGAAAATTGCATGAATAATTGATAAATCCTGTAAGTCTAGTCCGATATTTTCAATATCGAAAGCATGGATGCAAGAAAGAAAACTACAACTAATTATAACTCTAAATCTTTTTTATTGAGTAAATAAATAACAATAAACCTGATTTGTATTCACTCACTCAACAAGAACAATGCAATGTGTAAAAAGGGTTGAAAATCACAGTGTATGACTTGCAAATCATCATGTAGAACTAGCATGCATAAGACACATGGAGCTACGTCAGAAATCACAGATTTTTTTTTTCATTTCAGAAATTGAAAATCCGCCAAAATAAAAATCTGCCAAAAGGTTCACCAATAAAAACCGCCAAAATTTGCTGCTGCCAAATTAAAGTGTTTTACAGTTATCAAAATCATTAAAAGCACTTCTTTTTATTCTTTGCTGAAACAAGCATTTGTACTTACTTAACTGAAACACCATTTCGTGATCTGTGAAAACTTCAGGCTGGTTCTCCGCATTATCACACAATCCTCGCAGCTGATGGATTAAAACATCTTTGGAATTGTCTACTATGCTTCCTTGTAGCAAATACTCATGCAGTGGGGCAATCTTGAAAGCTTGTGACAGAGAGTGCTCCATGGCTTAACAATGCTGAAGAAGAAATTTTTAACAGAGCTCAAATCTGTGAGAAGGGCAATCTGGTGGTCGAATTTTTTAACAGACCTTCACAACTTATCAGAGGTTCAACCCATGATTAATGTTGCCAAATTATTTTGAAAATGATCATGTTTTTTTTATGTGCCAACAGTAAACAAGGACACATGATACTTTAGTCAGAAAATCTGTAAATGAAACAAGCAAATTCCACAGAGAATTTATGCCCCCAGCCTTATTTTCATTTGTGCTGTTACAGTTAAAAAACTAGAAATGGTGTTTGTAAAACACAATGCCCCCAACCTTTGCTTGTCCTTAGATGGCAAAATATTCAACAAATATTGTTAAAGACTCAAAAACATACAACAAGAATTCCTCTGAAGGCTATGTCGCGCCTGTGGGGGCGCAAAGTCACCAAACCATGAAATTTAGGTCAAGGTCAAACATGAGCGCCTGCATAAAAATTTCACTCCTAGTTGCAAGCATGTACCAAGTATCATCAATGAAACTCTTAAAAACAGACTCTTACATCAGGGTGAAAGTTAGGGTTGTCACACTATTTTACAAAGTCAGTGAACCATAAAATGTAGGTCAAGGTCAGAAATGGATACTTGCATTGAAGTAGATCTTGCTCAAGTTATTATCATAAGCATCTTTTGTGTGAAGTTAGATTAAAATCATAAATGTAGGCGGTAGAGCAATGACAAAGTTTTTCTAAAAATAGCCATAGTGACCTTGACCTTGAGGTCATGACATTGAAAGTCAATGCAACTCGAGATATTACCATAAGAAACATTTGTGTGAAGTTCTATTAACATCCATCAATAAATGTAGGCACTAGAGCGATGACAAAGATTTTAAAAAAATAGCCACAGTGACCTTGACCTTGAAAGTCGAAAAAGTTCGAGATATTGTCATAAGGCACATTTGTGTGAAGTTATACTGAAATCGGTGAAGAAATGTAAGCGCTATAGCCATGTCAAAGTTTTTCTAAAAATAGCCACAGTGACCTTGACCTTGAAAGTCAAACTCACTCGAGGTATTGTCATAAGGAACATTTGTGTGAAGTTATATTGAAATCAGTGAAGAAATGTAGTCTCTAGGGCGATGACAAAGTTTTTCTAAAAATAGCCACAGTGACCTTGACCTTGAAAGTCGAAATCGCTCGAGATATTGTCTTAAGGAACATTTGTGTGAAGTTATATTGAAATTGGTGAAGAAATGTAAGCGCTAGAGCATTGGCAAAGTTTTTCTAAAAATAGCCACAGTGACCTTGACCTTGAAGGTGGAACTCGCTACAGATATTGTCATAAGGAACATTTGTGTGAATCGATTTTGAAATTGGTGAAAAAATGTAAGCCCTAGAGCAATGAAAAAGTTTTTCTAAAAATAGCCACAGTGACCTTGACCTTGAAAGTCGAACTCTTTCGAGGTATTGTCATAAGGATCATTTGTGTGAAGTTATATTAAAATCGGTGAAGAAATGTAGGCGCTGGAGCGATGACAAAGTTTTTCTAAAAATAGCCATTGTGACCTTGACCTTGAAAGTTGAAATGGCTTGAGATATTGTCATAAGGAACATTTGTGTGAAGTTATATTGAAATCAATGAAGAAATGTAAGCGCTAGAGCATTGACAAAGTTTTTCTAAAAATAGCCACACTGACCTTGACCTTGAAAGTGAAACTCGCTAGAGATATTGTCATAAGGAACATTTGTGTGAAGTTATATTGAAATCGGTGAAGAAATGTAGGCGCTAGAGCGATGACAAAATTTTTCTAAAAATAGCTACAGTGACCTTGGCCTTGAGGTCATGACCCTGAAAGTCGAACACACTCGAGATATTGTCATAAGGAACATTTGTGTGAAGTTATATTGAAATCAGTGAAGAAATGTAGGCACTAGAGCAATGACAAAGTTTTTCTAAAAATAGCCACAGTGACCTTGATCTTGATGTCATGACCTTGAAAGTTGACCTCGCTCAAGATATAGTCATAAGGCACATTTGTGTGAAGTTATATTGAAATCAGTGAAGAAATGTAGGCGCTAGAGTGATGACAAAGTTTTTCTTAAAATAGCCACAGTGACTTTGACCTTGCAGTCATGACCTTGAAAGTAGAACTCGCTGAGATATTATCATAAGAAACATTTGTGTGAAGTTATATTGAAATTGGTGAAGAAATGTAGGCGCTAGACCGATGACAAAATTTTTCTAAAAATAGCTACAGTGACCTTGGCCTTGAGGTCATGACCTTGAAAGTCAAACTCCCTCAAGATTTTTTTATAAGGAACATTTGTGTGAAGTTATATTGAAATTAGTGAAGAAATGTAGGCGCTAGAGCGATGACAAAGTTTTTCTAAAAATAGCCACAGTGACCTTGACCTTGAGGTCATGACCTTGAAAGTCGAACTCGCTTGAGATTTTTTTATAAGGAACATTTGTGTGAAGTTATATTGAAATTGGTGAAGAAATGCAGGCGCTAGAACGATGACAATGTTTTTCACAAATTACCAAAATGACAAAGGGACATAACTCACAAAGTATTTTTCTGAATTTTGTCATAAGTTAATCAGTTCATCTACTCATCACCACCAATATACTCAACAACTTTCAAGGCCTTAGCTCCAATAGTTTTTGAGATATCTTGCTGACAAGATTTTATTAAAAAAATTTCAAAGGGCAATAACTCTTAAAAGGGGCATAATCCGGACGAGAAAAAAAATACGCGTCAGCTAATTTTCCATGAGGAATCCATATATGAAATTTCAAAACCCTAGCATACATGGTTCTAAAGATATGCTATGCATCACTTTAAGCATACATTACAATGGGCACAAATTACCAAAATGACAAAGGGCCATAACTCACAAAGTATTTTTCGGAATTTTGTCAAAAGTTAATCAGTTCATCTACTCATCACCACCAATATATTCACCAACTTTCGAGGCTCTAGCTCCAATAGTTTTTGAGATATCTTGCTGACAAAATTTTATTAAAAAAATTTCAAAGGGCAATAACTCTTAAAAGGGGCATAATCCGGACAAGAAAAAAAATACGCGTCAACTAATTTTCCATGAGGAATCCATATATGAAATTTCAAAACCCTAGCATACAGGGTTCTAAAGATATGCTATGCATCACTTTTAGCATACATTACAATGGGCACAAATTACCAAAATGACAAAGGGCCATAACTCACAAAGTATTTTTCGGAATTTTGTCAAAAGTTAATCAGTTCATCTACTCATCACCACCAATATATTCACCAACTTTCAAGGCTCTAGCTCCAATAGTTTTTGAGATATCTTGCTGACAAAATATTATTAAAAAAATTTCAAAGGGCAATAACTCTTAAAAGGGGCATAATCCGGACAAGAAAAAAAATACGCGTCAGCTAATTTTCCATGAGGAATCCATATATGAAATTTCAAAACCCTAGAATACACGGTTCTAAAGTTGTGCTATGCATCACTTTTAGCATACATTACAATGGGCACAAATTACCAAAATGACAAAGGGCCATAACTCACAAAGTATTTTTCGGAATTTTGTCAAAAGTTAATCAGTTCATCTACTCATCACCACCAATATAATCACCAACTTTCAAGGCCTTAGCTCCAATAGTTTTTGAGATATCTTGCTGACAAGATTTTATTAAAAAAATTTCAAAGGGCAATAACTCTTGAAGGGGGCATAATCCGGACGAGAAAAAAAATACGCGTCAGCTAATTTTCCATGAGGAATCCATATATGAAATTTCAAAACCCTAGCATACACGGTTCTTTAGTTATGCTATGCATCAAAAGCGTAACGGACGGACGAACGGACGAACGGACGAACAGACGAACGGACGAACGGACGAACGGACGAACGAACCAGAAGCAATATGCCCCTCCAACTTTTTCAAAGTTGGGGGCATAATAAGTAAGTTTACCAGGCAACCATTGGAATCACTTAACGCGGGTTCAATACCTACTGGGTTCGGCAACATTCCTTCATAAAGATTGAATGTTCATGAATTTTTTCTATGGTCATTATCTCCCTTCAACTGATTCAAGAAGGCAGTTTGACAGTTTCTGGCGAAAGAATGTACTCAGTACTGGTTAAATCGCTTACGTATAAGCCTGACCAGGAAAAGTGTGATAGGTAAACTGTCCAGCTTGAGAATGACCTAAATAGTGTTGACTGGGCCATTAAATAAAAGTAGAAACAGAAGAAGAAACAACGCTCCAGCACCATCTACCCCTACCTGCTGCAAGGAAGGACAGCAGGCCTTGCCCACCTTAAGTCAATATCTGTTAGACTTTCGTTACCTTTGCCTCTCAACAGAACATATAAAAAACTTTGAGAAACAGTTTTTATGTAGTTCAGAGAAGATCCTGTTTGAAGCCATCAAGGATCCCTGAAGTGACAATATTTATTCTTTGGAAGTTGGCCCTTATATCTGATGCCCGTTCTGATGAAGGAGAGTTGACAGAAGATGTTGGTCCACATACCCCAGGGAGTACCCTCTTCTATTCACTGCTGTTAGGTCAGATAACCTGAAGGCATGGATGTCCACTTAGCCCAGAGATACATGCAGATCATGCCCAGCATTGACAACTAGCTGTCAATGCTAATGAGTTTACAGACCAAGGTGTTGTATCACTCAGTTGTGTGGTAGACATCTCTGACAAACCAAGCTGCTCGCCGTGACACCGTCTCTAGCTGCTGGATACTATATGTGGGCCCCATATTGATGTGGCATAATCCAGGATAAGTCTAATCATGGTCTCTACCATCATGCTTCAACATCTTCAGACCAGCTGGTTATCCCCCTTCCAAAGAAACAACAGGCCGCTGTTTGCCTTTTTACAGTTGCGTCAAAATGGGATTAACATGACATGTTTCTGAAATAAAGGATGCCCAGGCACTTTCAAGTCTTTAAGACTGACAGTTCATGGCTGTGTATCTTGAACATGACTGTAAGATGCTCCAAAACTCCAACCAGGTTTCTCCATTTTGTTACCCTGACTGTCACACATTTGGTTGGATTGAAAAGACTTTTGCCAGTCTGCATTCCATTATAGGCATTGCTGTAGTCTGTCAAGATCCCTCTGAAGTGCTGCAGTATCAGTCATGCTTGAGATCTTGTGATATAAAAGGCTGTCATAAGCAAAGAGGTGAACTCAAGAGCTCACTTTCTGTGGCAGGCCATCTATGCATGGTTAGAACAACAAAGGCCTGAGCATGGCACCTTGAGGGACACTGGATACAGCTTGGGCAATCGTGGTAATCAGGCCTTTGACCAGATCTGGTTAGGCCACATTAAACTCTGGATCCACTGTAATTGGTTTATATTCTGTCGTGTCTGAGCTCCACAGTGCTCATGTCATTCGTGTGGAACTTTCTCAAACACCTTGTTAAAGTCAAGAGCGATGGTGTCTAACTGTTGGCCTTCATCTATTCCTGCTGCCAAGTCTTGGACTTTGGTCAGAGTAAGCTGTCTATCACTACATATCTATCCATCCATCTATCTATCCTTACTACCATAGGTCACATCTGACATTTACTTGCAGGTGTACATACACTTGGGATTTGCAGGACAAACGGCTACGCGGTTATCATGGCATTACACTAAGGATCTTTAACCTGCAGAGGGATGATTCTGCACACAGCGGCCTCCAGTTAACATCCCGATCCGAAGGACGGTGCGCTTTTGTGGGATTCGTGCCTACAAATGATGCCAATGGGAGACACTGGAACATGTTCGGATACCAAACTTTATTTTTGCTACCGAGAATCGAACTGGGGGTCTCTAGCATCAGAGGCAAGTGCACTAACCACTGAACTACCACCTTAGCACTATTGGTATTTTTGATGTTCTACACAGCTAATAATCACCTAATGGGTGTAAATGAGTGTGTTTGCTCAAAAGGGTAACTGGTCAACTGGTAGCTTAGTCAACTCGCACATGTACCTTAGTCAACTCGTACTCGTACCTGATCTTTGGTCAACTCTTACCTGTTCTCGTACCCCCAAGTCAACTCGTACCTATTTTGGTTAACTCGCACCCCAGGTTTGGGGGTATATTCTAAATTTTGCCTGCTGCATAGGGTGGGAATATTTTTGGGGGTTCAAAATTTTAAATTTTTGAGGAGTTTAGGAAAACAAAATGATATTGGGTACATGCCATTTAGAAGATACTTTGTTGTGTTGAGGCTGGGGAGCACTTCTTAAACTGACTGCTTTTTGGAAACTTTCCAAAAATGTGGATTTTTTTTTTTTTTATTTTATTTTTTATTTTTGTTGCTTTAAATGCCTACGGGTAGTAAGTATTTTTGACACATTATTCCACTTATATCAGATTATTATACGGCAGAAATAAGTAAAAACACACTCTTTTTAAATAACAGAAAGGAAGCCAGTATAATTTGAGGATAAATATATGCATATTTTTTGGTATGGTAGAATTGGAGTATTGATGATATACTGTATATTTTGGGGGTACACTGTCAGCTTGGATTTTTTTTTCGGTCGCGCATTAGATCCCAGCCTATGGCAAAATTCAGAGTATCTCACAGACTCGTAACTTGAATAGATAGATAGATAGATAGATAGATAGATAGATAGATAGATAGATAGATAGATAAACTTTTTGAACAAAATGCATGGATCATGAATGACCTCTGCCGTCCAGTCGTCTGTACTGTCCCAGTTACGCTAGACTCTCTCAACTTTCACAGGCAATTGTCCCATGGCTGATGACTATGGGAAGCTATTCAGAATTTTGATGTGAACCCCGCCCCCACCCCTGACAGGCGTTGGGGCCCAACACTGCCCGAGTGATCAAAATTCATTTTGTTCAAACATAGTCAAGTTGCTTATCAAATATTGAGTCGAAGGTAATGAAGGGTAGATTACAGTTGTGCAAAAAAAAAGTGTCCCGGGTGCATGTCTGGGGGTCACCAGAGATCAAAGACTAGGTTTTTGGGTCCTTTTTTCGACCGTCACACAACTCCTAGGCTTTTTAAGTTAGAATTCTGAAATTGTTAATAGCCCTATGGATTCTGAATGGAGCTTCGGGATATGCGATGGCATACCATCGACCTGCACTAGTTATTATCCCCCGCCGAAGGCGGAGGGATATAGTTTTGGCGTTGTCCGTCCGTCCGTCCGTTCTTACAAAATGGGTTTATGTGGCTTCTTTTAGGTACAGAAGGGTTTTGTGTGGCAAAATGGGTTTGTGTGGCTAGCCTCACAAACCCATTTTTCTGTTAGTACAGAGGGGTTCAGGGGGACTAGAAAAATCAAATAAAAAAAAGACACATAAATTTATGTCCATCACCTTGGACATCCTTGGACATGGATGTCCAGGATTATGAGGCTAAACTTTGAGATTATGGGGCTGAGCCACATAAATTTAACTGGCTGTCCTGGGGCTGAATGCTGCAGTAGGAAAAAGTCCCTCTATGTGAGGAGCTAGACCCATAAGATGTATCAGTGCACTATAAAGAAAGTTCTGTTCTACCTTTAGAGGGCTAGATATCACAACCTCTGGTAGCCACATAAGTTTAGACAAAGACGGTTTCGTACAGACAGCCTTTATGTGGCTGATGTCCAAAGTTTGTGTGGCTAGCCACATTAGATGTACAGATTTGTGTGTCTTATAGCCACATAAACCGTTAGCCACATAAAAATTTTAGCCCTATAAAATATGGACAGGTGCAGCCACACAAACCCAAAATGTGGGTCCGTCCGTCCTTCCGTCCGTCCGTCCGTCACACTTTGTCCGGAACCGTTTCTCAGCAACTATTGCATGGAATTAAATGAAACTTGAAATAAATATGTATTATTATGCTGTGGTGATGCACGCGCATTTTTTTTTCGGATTGACTTTTTACATCCAGAGTTATGGCCCCTTGAATGATTGAAATTCTGGATTTTTCGTAGTCTCACTTTGTCCGGAACCGTTTCTCAGCAACTATTGCATGGAATTAAATGAAAATTGAAATAAATATGTATTATTATGCTGCAGTGATGCACGCGCAATTTTTTTTCGGATTGACTTTTTACATCCAGAGTTATGGCCCCTTAAATGATTGAAATTCTGGATTTTTTCGTCATCTCACTTTGTCCGGAACTGTTTCTCAGCAACTATTGCATGGAATTAAATGAAACTTGAAATAAATATGTATTATTATGCTTCGGTGATGCACGCGCAATTTTTTTCTGGATTGACTTTTTACATCCAGAGTTATGGCCCCTTAAATGATCGAAATTCTGGATTTTTCGTCGTCTCACTTTGTCCGGAACCGTTTCTCAGCAACTATTGCATGGAATTAAATGAAACTTGAAATAAATATGTATTATTATGCTGTGGTGATGCAAGCGCATTTTTTTTCCGGATTTACTTTTTACATCCAGAGTTATGGCCCCTTAAATGATTGAAATTCTGGATTTTTCGTCGTCTCACTTTTTTGTCGGGAACTGTTTCTCAGCAACTATTGCATGGAATTAAATGAAACTTGAAATAAATATGTATTATTATGCTGTGGTGATGCACGCACAAATTTTTTTCGGATTGACTTTTTACACCCAGAGTTGTGGCCCCTTAAATGATTAAAATTCTGGATTTTTCGTCATCTCACTTTGTCTGGAACCGCTTCTCAGCAACTATTGCATGGAATAAAATGAAACTTGAAATAAATATGTATTATTATGCTGCCGTGATGCACGCGCAATTTTTTTTTCTCAATTTTGGCCAGATATATTTTCTTGCCATTCTACACGAAAAACCCATTCGGCGGGGGATATCAATTCAACGAATTTGCTTGTTATTATTGTTATTATTATTCACCCTTGATTCACACAGTAAATCGTGCACCCATGAATGTGGGTGTGAAAAAAAAGATTATCGATACTAGTTTAATCTTATTGTCCTTAATTAAAGGCTGATTCTAATTCCTTTGATATTGTCGAGGTTTGGAATGCTTAATGACACCGCGGCAGGAATTTTAATATAAAATGCATGTGGTAAGGTTGTTGGTGGACATCAGCATGCCATAAGTTGCGATATCTGCGACCTTTGGCAGCATCATCTTTGCGGGACATGTAATACAAATTTAAGCTATTAACTAGTGATCATTTTTATTTTTTATTCATCTATTTATTCATTGCATATAAAGAGGGAAAAACATCAACATGATAACAAGTCTGTGTAATGAATATCCCTCTGAACCCCACTTTACATAGAGGAAACTAGGGTTTACATTGGTATGCTTCGTTAATACGAAAACATGTGGATTCAAATATGAAATTTTACCAACAAACAAATGAAAATTTTCGGATGAAAAAACCTGACATTTTTTCATATATCTGCTCAAAACATAGTTTGTGCATGCTTGTTAGAAAAGCTTCGACGAGCTTATCTACATTTTTGAGCAGAAATAGGAAAAAATAATGTATTGTACCCCTGAAAACCCCAGTTTACTATATAAGTGAGGTTTAGGGGGGTCAAGATTACAAAGGCACACTTCCGTGATGTTTGTTTTTATTTGATAGTTTGTCAGTTAAGCTTTTATAACAAATGTTTGTTATTTGATTATTTAAGTATCAAAATTATATAAGTTACTGGATTTACCTGTACACCTTGCGGTGTTTGTGACCTATTTGTCCTTTTTACTACGGTAGTTCAGTTAACATGCCTATGAACTAGCCAGTCACAACATGACGAGAGTAACCACTGCGTGATCTCATCAAGAGCCTCTCGAACACCAAGTTTACTTTTCTAAAGTGGTGTTCGCATGGGTACACGTTATTTTCCTCACATCTACTCTACAACATAGATTGTGGTACTCGTTAGTGTCAAACTGTCATGACAGTTCTAACGAATACTAAACATTTAATGATAGCCATCGTTAACATGGTTAATGTTTATAATATATATGCATGAAAATATAATTGTAGAACTTACATTTTATTTGCAAATGAACTTAAAATGTAAGTTCTACAATTTTATTTTCCTCATTTTCTCATTTTCTCATTTGCATATGAACCTACGGAATGTTCGTCTTACCTTGAACATGGTGTTATGCATCAGTCAAAACCCAGGAGTGTCGAAAACCCAGTTCTGATTACTGCCCAAATTTCCTAGACGTCGATAGGAAGGCCTAGTAGATTTGTTGAGAATAGCTAGTGCAACATAGATTGTACGCATTCATTAGAGCAGTTCTAAATAACGAGCACCTATAATTTATGTTTATGATACAATTCAGAAAATAAAAATCATGGCTACATGGATATAAGTCCATACATGTGAAAAGCGCCATTTTAGCGCATGGTGTGTTACGGTTCGTAGAAATACTGGAACACACCAAAACACCGGAACACACTGTTACTTACCGGAACATACTAAAAAAAATGTTGTGGGGCTAATTAAATAGGTGTTTGGGGGCAATATGTGCTTAATATATATTTTGTGTGCCATAATTTGAACAAATATTGTGCATACAGGGTAGAAGCATGATCATACTGCATAAATGCCCTCTCTGTTCATTAACAGTCTGTGAAGTTCCAGAATGTGTTGACAGACCACTGATTGTTGGTCTATTTTATTCATTGACTTCCGATTTCAGGTCTTCTATTGTGAAATATACTGAAAATTAAATAAATATACACACAGAGTGCCAAAAACAAGCTACACAGTCTGATCCGGACTTTTGCTGGCAATATAAATATGTTCTATAAAAGGGTTATCCTATGGAAGCAAGGAATACACCACAGAAGTGAAAAATATGGAGTGTACATGTTTTCTGGGCCAGACTAGCTAGTTTCGGCCAATTAGGCCTCATCAGTGACCCTCGGATATTTTCAAAAATTCCACAATGGAATCAATGATTCCAAAGGACAAGAAAATATAATCTACAATGTGATGTAAGGCAGGGAGACGTTTTACCGCCGCCACAATTTCCCACACACCAGCTGTAGTGAAGTTAAATATGTTCTATAAAAGGGTTATCCTTTGGAAGCAAGAAATACACCACAGAAGTGAAAAATATGGAGTGTACATGTTTTCTGGCCCAGACTAGCTAGTTTCGGCCAATTAGGCCTCATCAGTGACCCTCAGATATTTTCAAAAATTCCACAATGGAATCACTGATCCCAAAGGACAAGAAAATATAATCTACACTGTGATGTAGGGCAGGGAGACGTTTTACCGCCGCAACACACCAGCTGTAGTGAAGTTAAATATGTTCTATAAAAGGGTTATCCTTTGGAAGCAAGGAATACACCACAGAAGTGAAAAATATGGAGTGTACATGTTTTCTGGGCCAGACTAGCTAGTTTCGGCCAATTAGGCCTCATCAGTGACCCTCGGATATTTTCAAAAATTCCACAATGGAATCAATGATCCCATAGGACAAGAAAATATAATCTACACTGTGATGTAGGGCAGGGAGACGTTTTACCGCCGCCACACATTCCCATACACCAGCTCAGTCCAGCTGTAGTGAAGTTAAATATGTTCTATAAAAGGGTTATCCTTTGGAAGCAAGGAATACACCACAGAAGTGAAAAATATGGAGTCTACATGTTTTCTGGGCCAGACTAGCTAGTTTCTGCCAATTAGGTCTCATCAGTGACCCTCATATATTTTCAAAAATTCCACAATGGAATCACTGATCCCGAAGGACAAGAAAATATAATCTACACTGTGATGTAGGGCAGGGAGACGTTTTACCGCCGCCACACATTCCCACACACCAGCTGTAGTGAAGTTAAATATGTTCTATAAAAGGGTTATCCTTTGAAGGCAAGGTATACACCACAGAAGTGAAAAATATGGAGTGTACATGTTTTCTGGGCCAGACTAGCTAGTTTCGGCCAATTAGGTCTCATCAGTGACCCTAGGATATTTTCAAAAATTCCACAATGGAATCAATGATCCAAAAGGACAAGAAAATATAATCTACACTGTGATGTAGGGTAGGAAGATGTTTTACCGCCGCCACACATTCCCACACACCAGCTGTAGTGAAGTTAAATATGTTCTATAAAAGGGTTATCCTTTGGAAGCAAGAAATACGCCACAGAAGTGAAAAATATGGAGTGTACATGTTTTCTGGGCCAGACTAGCTAGTTTCGGCCACTTAGGTCTCATCAGTGACCCTCGGATATTTTCAAAAATTCCACAATGGAATCAATGATCCCAAAGGACAAGAAAATATAATCTACACTGTGATATTGGGCAGGGAGACGTTTTACCACCGCCACACATTCCCACACACCAGCTGTAGTGAAGTTAAATATGTTCTTTAAAAGGGTTATCCTTTGGAAGCAAGGATTACACCACAGAAGTGAAAAATATGGAGTGTACATGTTTTCTGGGCCAGACTAGCTAGTTTATTGACACATTTTCTCATGGCATGGCACATATCGGGCTCCTTCTTCAAATCATTAGTGTATAAGTTGATTTATTGCATATATACATAATATACTGTATACATTTACATTGTTTTGAGAGAGAGGGAGAAAGAGAGAGAGAGAGTTATAAAACGTTTTAACAGTTAATTGATGAATGATGAAATACAACTTTGCAATTATAAAACATTTGATGAATGATGATTATAAAACATGTCTTGCTACATTTCATCACCATGTCCTCTTCCGTTCTCTGCTCAGAATAAAATCAATAAGCCTATGCAATATAGCCCGACATGACCTTATCTGTTAATTGGGTCATAAGCCACATAACATCAGACAGGGCAAAGGCATGGCACGGACAGAGTCACTACACTGATATTAACACAAAGAGCATGCTGATGCTGGGTAAAAATTTCAGATAACATTTTGAAATATTTTCCCATTTACAGTTTTGACAGTTCATGTTTATCATCTCCAGCTGAGACACTTTGCTGGAAATGTCGATTTTTTTAGATGGAAGAATATGCAAAATGTCTTCATTTTGTCACCAGATGAGTTGTATCAAAAAGTGGCAACCTCAAAATAAACATCTCTTCAATAATTACTATGGATGAGGACTGAAGGAATCTATTAAGAATTCAAACCTGCCCTCCACCCACCCCCAGCCCCAGGGACCAAAATGCTTTTTACACAAGCATTGTCATGTTGCATACTGTGGTACAAACATTTTGCCCCGAGTGCATGCCCCAAGTCTGTCCATAATGTCCCACCATTGCTCTGAGACCATTTAATCTAGAATCGCGAAACTTTTACAGGCAAAAAGCATGCTCGAGGGGCCAAAATTCATTTTGTTCAAAACATAGTCATGTTGCATATCAAATCGAAGGTAATGAATAGTAGAATATGGTGGTGCAACAAATTTGCCCCTGAGACATGTTTATGGGTCAGCAAAGGTCAAAAAGTAGCTAAGTTTACTTCTTTTGCGAGAGCTAGGGACTAACTTCCCTTTTCACAGGACCTAGTGAATGAATGTCATTTGACGTGACCCAGTAACGATTCAATTCAGAATGAGACGGCTCTAACGAGCACCCATAAACTATGTCTGAATTCAATTCAGAAAAAAACATCTTGCTGCTGGATTATGGGGTCCAGACTTATGAAAGGCACCATTTCAGCGCGTGGGTGTCTCTTATCGTAACGCATACACTATATATGGTCTTTGTCGTTCAGAAAAGGGTCCAGAGTCTCCATAGACTGTAAAATTGACCTGTATAAATGTGTATTTAAGTTCAACTTATCCCTTTTTTTTGGAAGTGGCTAGACGACCGGATCCGGTTTTCTAGCCTCTGAGTCTAGAACGCTGGACCCGGCATTCTAGCCCTAGCGGCTAGAAGACCGGGTCCGGTCGTCTAGCCATCCTCCCCTTGCCAGGCTAGAATGCCGGCAATAGAATATTTGATAACTATCATCCACAAAGTAGCCTAAACTAAATTAGAAAGGAACATTTACCTGTCATGAATTACCGGTATCCGCCATTTTGAAGCTACGATAGATTACTGTTGATTGTGTTTTAAGTATATCTACAACTGCAATATCATGAATATCGGTGAACAATATAACGACAACTGCTTAAATTTGACCATCGTTTTATTTATGTATTCATTTTCAAAATTAGAATCTAATTAATGGTGTCAAAAAATCACAATGGTAAAATTATAATATTTATTATCATGATTATTATAATAATAAAAACCAATACATAAGTCATAAGTGTCCGTCCCGCATTAATCATGTTAATAGTCGTTACATCTGGGCGTTACATCTAGAAAATTGCAGTTGCCGATATACATAAAACGAAAGTATTCTCCCCCTTCCAAAATGGTGGAAAAGGTTCTTCATATGCATTTGTTTTCTGTTTTCGGTTAATTATAACTGCCAAATATTATATTCCCGCATTCTAGCCTTCCGTAATGAACTTGTCTAGAATACCGGACCCGGTCTTTTAGTCTCAGAGTCTTGAATGCCGGGTCCGACATTCTAGATTCAGAGACTAAAAAGACCGGGTCCGGTCGTCTAGCCACTTCCTTTTTTTTTTTACTAAGGTACGAGTTGACTAAGGTATAAGTTAACTAAGGTATGAGCTGACCAAAAACAGGTACGAGTTGACTCAGGTATGAGTTGACTTAGGTACGAGTTGACCAGAAACTGTACTTATGAAATAATTGATTACAAGCAAATCAGTAATGATAATCATTTTGGAAGTGGCTAGACTCAGAGACTAAAAGACGGGGTCCGGTTGTCTAGCCACTTCCAATCATTTTTAGGAAGATATTGATCGACTATCAATTTTCGGATAAATCGTGTCAGACTTATGGGGTCTGCCTTAAAACAGTAATGATGCGTAATGTAGCGTAATGATGCGTAATGTAGCGTAATGTCGCGTAAAGATGAACAATTTATGCCTGAAGATGACCACCTATCTTTGTTACAGACTTGTTACTCCAAAATGCCTATAAGAAGACGGATTGATCTGCGAAAGGAACCTTCCTTTCGCGAAAGGAAGATTCCTTTCGCGAACGGAAGATTTTCGCTACGAAAGGAAAGTTATTTTTTTTGTTTTTTGTTTTTTTAGATAATTTGATGTCAAATGAGATACCATCTCAATTAATAAGCGACCTGTCATGTTAGCCTATAGATAATATATTATCCATAGTTTCCAGCTGGCACCGCACAAGAGCGAACGTATTTGTTTTGTTCATGATAAATGCATAATGATTATCTCCAGTATGAATAGTTAAGTCTTCATTTTGACTGACGTCGCTCTTGTGTCGCGTGGAGGTCTGGCTAGGTATTGTTGCTGTAACGGAAGCAGACCATTTCTTAGCCTCTCGCTTTGCCTGGGCAGGCTTAGATCATCTTAGCGGTTTACCAGTACTCGTGTGCGGTCAGTTTCAGCTCTGCATGGAAGCATTATGCAGCAAATCTATTTCTTCAAGCCCCGATGGGCGGGGGCCGATTTTCGTCAGAGAGAAAACTCGGGTTTATGGGGATGGAGGTATACCTTATTATGTTTTTGCCTCAAGACAAACTATATTTTCAGCAGAAAAGTAGAGTTGGGAGATGTAAAAAAGAAATCTATAATATATCGCACGGGTACATTATCTTAATGAGATTGAAAGAAAGAAAGAAAGAAATATTGAAAGAAATTCACATAAACAACTCCGTGATTTGATCACCCCTTTAAACCCCTTTCCAAGACATAGGTTGTGAGTACACGTCAGAACCACCTCACCGAGGTGGTTCTAACAAGCGCACACAACCGATCTTTGCAGGAAGAAAAAGAAAACAGATCTTCATCAGAGAAGTAGCCAGTTTGGAGATGTCAACGAGGTGACTGGAGAAATCACTGCTTGTACATGTTCGTCTCAAATGTCATATTTACAAGTCCATGTAATGAAAACCCCTGTAAACCCCACTTGATACGCAGAAAATTGGGGTTTAACCCTTTTTGTACCAAATGGAATCTTCCTCCTTACATAAGCAGGAGCCCATTTCAAAATTTAGGGGTGACGGGTTGTTTTCTCAAAATTTATTTGGAAAAAGACTTTAAGCAACAGTGGAGGCCCTGATCAGACAGTGTTCAGGGCCTGCACCGTTTGCCAAAAGGTTTTGGGGTTAAAGGATACCAGCAAACAGTGGAGGCCCTGATCAGACAGTGTTCTGGGCATGCACTGTTTGCCAAAAGGTTTTGGGGTTAAAGGATACCAGCAAACAGTGGAGGCCCTGATCAGACAGTGTTCTGGGCATGCACTGTTTGCCAAAAGGTTTTGGGGTTAAAGGATACCAGCAAACAGTGGAGGCCCTGATCAGACAGTGTTCTGGGCATGCACTGTTTGCCAAAAGGTTTTGGGGTTAAAGGATACCAGCAAACAGTGTAGGCCCTGATCAGACAGTGTTCTGGGCATGCACTGTTTGCCAATAGGGATACCGTAAAAATCCTCTAACTCTGACACTGAGATATTCCTGTAATTATCCAAAATTTAAAAAAATCTTTCACAATCCAGCAAGGAGCCCAAAAGGTACAGAGAATGGCAAACATTGTAGACCCTGTTCAGACTTCCCCATTCAGGAGCATTCTGATCTGGGTCTGCACTGTTTGCTTAGGCTGATCTGCTCCAATATGATCTTCTTAGTTTAATCAAACCAAAGAATACAAATGAACGGACTCCAACGTGTGAATTTTAATGACTTTATAATTCGGCATGTGTCTTTAATGATAATAGTGAATGATGTCTTGTCTGCTTTAATTGATATGCCGTTAATCCATAATGGCATTCTGTAAAACAATGGATACCTGTCCGTCTCACTTCAGGTGTGAAAAACATGTTAATATAAATCAGCACGAGCACCTTTGATCGCGCGCCCAATAAAGAAGGTGCGAAAACCATTTAAGAGAGAAAGAAGGAAAGAAAAAAAAAGAAAATTAAAATGAATGAAAGATAAATTGGACTTTTCGTCATTTTGGAATGAATATGACATGACTTATGATTGTATTCTTTGAACAACATTTTGTGTTCATTCCCATACATTGCAAGTATAGATCTTGATAATTAGCCAAAACTAATATATTCATCGCTAAGTTGTTAAACCTGATAAGATGTGGGGTTTAAATAGGTCCCCTTTGCATTATTTTCATGGTTATACTCCAATCATACGTTGTGGTACAGTTTGAGCCGCCTCGATGATACGAGTACGCATTTACAATCTATATTTGGAATAGAAATACGATTTTTTTTTCATATATTACATAGGAATGTTATCACATCGGGTTAATAAGTCCGTGTAATTAACATTCCTCTAAACCGCACTTGATGCAGAGAAAAAAATCCGGTTGGGGGGGGGGGGGGGGGGGGGGGGGGTCATTATTTTGGCGAAAAAAAGTTTATGTGGGCCATTTCAGCACAGTGTTAGATCGTATAGGCCAATTACTTTAGAAAGTGTGATAGGTAAGATTATGGAAAGAGTTATCAGCAAAAGACTGATTTGGAAGTTGGAAATTGAAGGTGGTATAGCAAGAACTCAGTACGCATATAGGAAGCAAAAGTCATGTGTTCAGTCTCTTTTAAGGCTGTGTAATTCAGTTTCAGAAGCAAGGAATAGGAAGGAAAGTACAGTGCTCGCAGTGATGGATTATGAGTCTTGCTATGAAAGAATATGGAGAGCAGGTTTATTGAAAAAGGCATTTGAAAGTGGGATTACTGGCAGATTATGGCTATACCTTAAAAACTTCCTTATAGACCGGAAGTACTACCTGAAAGTGAACAATTTTACATCTCCTACATTCCAGTCTGCAGAAGGCATACCGCAAGGATCAGTGATCAGTCCAGTGCTTTGTAATCTGTATACAAGTGATTCAATGAAGGAAGTGGTAGGTAATCATGCAGAATTTGCAGATGATAGCTGTGTTTGGGAAAGTAATACATCAGTGGCGGAAATTTGTGCTGCGTTGAATGATAAACTGGCATCTGTGGTAGATTGGTGTAGGAGATGGAATATGTTGATTGCACCGGATAAGACGGAGATAATGGTATTTAAACATAACGGCAGAGATTCAGAAGTGAAGGCAGAGGTGAAGTTAGGCGAGAGTGTTTTAAAAACAACCAATTCAAAGAAAATTCTGGGTGTCACAGTAGACGATAAATTAAACTTTCACGAACATATTCAACAGAAAACAAAGGCTGGTTTCAGTGCCTTGAAATGTCTTGATAATTTCGTTCAAGGACATAGAGGATGCAGCCAAACAGTGTATATGAGACTCTACAAATCCTTGGTTCTTCCGGTGATGGAGTATGGAGCAGCTGTGACAGTCGAGTCCCTTGAAGAAAGCAGTACTAGGCAGATTTCACGGGTGCTAGTGTTACATGGACGGAAAATGTAATTTCATGTCCCACTGATTTTAGAAAAAGACACTTCTCATTTTCTGGATTTTTTCTGATGGAACATTGAAACTGAACAAATGCCTCGTTCGAATAAAGGAAAAGTAATGTTTTGTGTTCCGTTGCATCAGGATGGAGTTTCCAGTATGATCCGATCGACACTTTGAGAATGGCTTCAATAAAATCCTTTAATTTATGCATTTTAAAGAGAACAACAAATGCGATCGTTACACTATGAAATCGTTACGAACCAGGACCGAAAATTTTAATGGCTAATTTCAAGATCAAAACACATGCTCTTTTTTTCCTCAGTCGTAATACTCTTACCGTTACTGGGTCACCATTTTGGAATGTGTGCGCTTTATGGGTAATTTCGCGCGGTTTTCCGACAATCCCAGTAAATTTCCATGCAATCGTTACGGCAATTGAAGACAGAAAAAAATTCCGTAACGTTCATAACGCTAGCATGGAAAAAAACCACCCACATATCCGCAGATATCTGTATTATTATGACTTTTGAATAAGACACTGCACTTTCTTTTATCAAGCTTACACTGTTTACGTCCCAATTCTGTCATCCTTTCCCAAAGCAAAGCAAATAATAAGACCATAGTGTTTGCAAACGTTATGCGTAAGACAATGGACAGAAAATTGTAGCCCCAACCATCTTGGACCAAAAAATGAAATTTCGGGAAAATAAATAAATGAAAGAGAATGAAAACACAGTGTTTGTCATTTCAAATTTATGTTTTCATAAATCCTAAAGAAATCGATCTTTTTTACAAATCTGCATTATCTCCACATCAGTTATAAAAGGGTACCTAATTTAGGTGGGAGTTAATTCTGTCCAATTTTGGGCTCGTCTACTACATAAAACAACAAAACTCAAGGACACAAAATGGAACATTCAATTAATTTTTTTTTTTTATAATTTAATATATTAAGCAAAGAATCATATTTTCACAAAACAAAAGTGAAAAAAATAGTAAAATATAAAGAAAATGCATTTTTATGCTTTCCGTCTTAGTAACACTAGCATTTTTTTAAAACTCGTGAAATCTGCCAGTAAGGAGTTTGGAAAGGTTCAGAGGTCAGCGATGCTAAAGGCATCAGGTTGTTTGAACAGTACCAGCACAGAAGCTTTGGAAGTCTTGACAAACACCATGCCTATAGACCTACAGCTGAAGATAAGACAAGCACAAGAAGTCATCAGAATCAGTGCCAAGTATGAAGATGATCCTCTCAGGGAAGAGTTTGATGAATGGATAGAGGGGGATAAGACTGTGGGTAGAAGAGCTACTATTTTTCATTTATTGATGTCTAGGTTTAGGGAATTGAAGGGAATGTTAGAGTTTGAGAACATTGAGAAGGAATTCAGATATACCAAGGAATTGATGGGGCTCATCAAAGAGACAGGAAGTGTACACAAGGAAGAATTCACATTCTCCAAGGAAGAACAGAAAGAAAATATATTAGAGCTTCTTAGCAATTGTGATAAAAACGATGTATTAATGTTCACATGGATCAGCATTAGGTAATCCAGGTCCGACTGGAGCTGGTGCTGTGGTCTACCTTGAGGGTTACTCCAGCACACCAGTTTTGATGAACAAGGGAGTTTCTCCTATAGGTAACAATTATACTGGAGAACTGGTAGGTATACAGATCGGGCTGGAATTCTTGGCTGATCTAGACTTCAAAGGCAGAGTAGTTCATATTCTGACCGATTGTCAACCAGCTATTAAGACTGCTTTCAGTACTGAAATGCCAACTAACAAGATTGAAACAGTTCTCAGCATCAAGGAGAGTTTAGCAAAGGTAAGGTGTAGGGAGAATATTGTCAAAGTTCATTGGGTGCCGGGACACAAAGATATTGAGGGGAATGAGTTGGCAGATCAACAAGCAAAGGCGGCAGCATCAGAGATGATTAAAAATAATGAGGTAAAACCGACCCTGGACAAGAAAGAAGCAGTACGGGAGTGTAAATCACAGGGAAGGGAAAAATGGGAAAGAAGGTACAAGTGCTCAGACAAAGTGAACGTATTGCAGGATATAATTGGGGAAGTGGAAAAAGGATCTGTCATGGAGATAGGGACAGAAGGACTTTCTCTGCAGTAAATCAGGTGCTGTGTGGACATTCAATCTTAAATGACCACCAGGCAAAAGTTAACAAAGATCAGTCAAGTTTGTGCGAGACATGCAACATGAAAGAGAATGTGGATCATTTTCTTTTTCACTGTCAGAGATTTAAATCAGAAAGGGATACTTTAGAGTATAATGTAGAAGAGATTCTGGCCAGGGAGGAGGTGAAATTGGTAACAGACATTAACTTGAAAGTGTTGACAGGCATGATTGAAGACATTAGTAAGCAAGGAAGGAAGGAACTGACAGATGCACTGATGGAATACATCAGGAGCACTAAAAGATTTTGAAGGTCATTGTATTATGAGCATCATGTGTTTTTCACATAGGGAAATGCACAAGTGACTTACTTAAGTACCATGAGTTTATAGGCAGCGAAAAAATGCCTTATAGATATACAACAACAACAACATGTGTTATGGAGTAACAACGATGTTTAAAAACTTCAACAACAAAAAACGAGGCGGTTCTAATGAGCACACACAACTTATACTAAGACATAGGTTGTGGGTACTCGGTTAGAACCGTCTCAACAAGGTGATTCTAACGAGTGCCCACGATTTTGTTTTGTTTTTCAGTTTTAATAAGAAAACTTCAAAGGATTTTCGCCAGAGAGAAAAGACATGGGTTGTGGGTACTCGTTAGAACCGCCTCAACGAGGCGGTTCTAATGAGCGCACACAACTTATACCAATATATAGGTTGTAGGTACTCGTTAGAACCGTCTCAACGAGGCGATTCTAAACTCTATTAGTTTATCTCCACCATGGATCGCGAAAACCTCACTTGGAGTTGGGATATTGACTGTGGGTATCAGGATGCGGGAAAAAACTTTATCTGTTCTGGAGTAAATATAAATTCATAAAATAGGCTACATTACGCATCATTATGCTTTTCAGGCATCATTACGCCATTTTAGGCATCATTACGCTACATTATGCATCATTACGCCACATTACGCATCATTACGCCACATTACGCATCATTACTGAATTTAGGTACATCGAGACTTATGTTTATATGTGCACCAAAGTTCAGCTTATCCAAAAATAGATTTTTTAAACTAAGGTACGAGTTGAACAAAGTACGAGTTGACCAAAAACAGGTACGAGTTGACTAAGGCAGGTCGGGAACAACCTAAAATTGATCTACTGTAGTTCAATTCATCTAAAATAGACCAATCGATCTTCTAAAAGCAAGGATAAAATGATATATGTAAACATTGCAAAGCATCGACCATGCTTTGCAAAATGGCGAGTTCATCATTTTATTACTTCACAAAAAGCATGACGAAACGCGCTAATTACCCAAAATTCCATCGGAGAATTTTGCTGTAAAATAGACGTTTTTAACACAGAAAACACTTCACTTTCGGGAATATTGCCCTTCCACTTACAAAACCATAAAATGTGTGGTTTTGTCTTCGCCAAAATGTTGACACACATCGATTTTGTTGATTTCCGGATCTGGAAGCGAGGTCAAGCCGCTTACAGCATCAAAAAGCAGCATCTTTTCAGTTTTCTTCATCAACTACGGAGGACAAAATATGTCATAATCATCACACATTTTCCATCATAGTGAACTCAGGGCTCAAGCTAGAGGGCGACTCGGGCGAAGAAGTCGCCCTGTTGGGGCTCACTTCGCCGACTTTGGCGATGAAAGCGAAAAAAAATTCGCCCTGAAATTTCGACCGTTTTTTTTTTTTTTTTGGTCTTCCTTGTGAACAGTAACGGTAAACTGACAAGGTGACGATAATCCTTCGATCCACTAGTGTCAGAAATCTCAGTAATTGCACTGAACAAAGCTAACTGTTTATTCTGCACTTCTTCCCAGTTGCAGTTTGGTACTGTTATGTAATTTAATTCTAACCGTTAGCTCATGCAGCTCGAGCCACTTGCAACACGCTTAGTAGTCTTGTACTGTCATAAATTTATCTCGGTTGATTGCACAAAGTTTTTATTGCATTAAGAGCCAATTAAGATTACACAAGATTATGTAACTTATACAGGTATATTTGTACCGTTAGCTCGTGCCAAAGTCCGGGTGCGGACGTACTTTGTTAAGTATTGTTGTATTGCAGTAATAAGATTAATCTGACCGGTAACATTGACACTGCATTAGGATTTAATAAATGTTAAATATAGATGGTTTATTTGCCATTGATTTGTTTGTACATTACTTTTGCATCCATCAATCGTTTTCATTTTTTAAGGACAACAACAAAAGTAGGTAGCAATTTTTTATTTTGGAAGTGAAAATAATTATTACTTGCCGGTAAATATTCAGTTACTCAGTAATTACCCAAATTCATAAAAAAATAACAACTGATTTTCATCTAGCGAGGTTGTTCCCCCTTGTTTCAAATACAATTGTGACAGGTACATAGTGAACTGATCTATTACATAGAAACCTCTTTACTTTATAACACCGTTCATTATAACATGGTTGGATATAACAAAAGTTACAGCTTGCCCAAATACAGTAAAATTACTATATTAAGACCACCTTCGGGACAGTTCAAAAGTGGTCTTTAAGACCACTTTTGAACAGTCCCAAAAGTGGTCTCTGATCAGGGGTCACTGTATGCAGAAAACAGAAAGAATAACTGCAGCCAACCAAATAAGCTTTTTAAAGCAGAATTAGTCTTCATTTCAGGTGGTCTCAATAGTGGAATTGATTGATACCCCTATAAAACACACTCTCCAAATAGGGGTTTACAGGAGAACTCATTACATTGTTGTTGTTCGGCGTTAAGCCGCACCCACTTCTCCCTAGACCCAGCAAACTTCTCCCTATTTTCCCAGGAGGGAGAAGTCACTTCTCCCAAATTTTTTGGGCTAGCTTGGGCCCTGGAACTTAATTGAAACTTATAAAAATGTTAGTTATGGCGTCTTATGTATGAATTCTTTTTGTTTTAATATTGTTTGGTCAGGTATAGGAGTCAAGGCCGGGCTGAGCCACCGAGCCAAAAATGCCAACCCGGAGATTCTTTAGTTTCTCTTTTTCTCCTTTTACTGCTACTCGCACAAATCTGAGCATTATAAGTAGGATTTCCTGGGTGATAACCAGTACTTTTTTAAGCAATGTGGATGAAGTGCCTTGCTCAAAGGCACAACACTTTAGTCACCGTGAGGCTCGAACACGCAAACTCTTGATCACAAATCAGATGCGCTACCACTGCACCAAAGTTCCGCCTCATGTTACAATTAACCCATTAATTGTAGTCAAATTAAGATTAAATTATGAAATAATATCATTCTATATAACTGATAGTAATATAATCGCAGTACTTTGTCCGATTTTGTTTTATTACAGTGTTTCCAAAAGCCAAGGACTGGAATAATTAGTACTAATCTATTTTTTTCAAAGTAACTCGTCAGTTTAAGGGGCTTTTAGGTCCTACGGCTATTTCAATTCGATAACTTTTATCAAATATTCATAGAAAAATAAAATATGTATATACCGGGTCGAGACTTAATGATTAAAGGTGCATTATTGAGCTATCTGGAAAAAATGTTTCCAAAAATAAAATACATATAGCCGGTATTTTTCTTTAAAACAATACAAATGAATGCATTTTATGCAAAAATGCGAACAAATATGATGACAGGTAAACGAGTTTGAGAGGGATTCCCTAACTAGGTTTTGAACACTAGTTAGATCTATTTTTAGTTTGTGACAAAAATAGAATCCCCATATATGACTTTTTGCGACGTTCATTTTTGGCCTTGCTTGCTTGGGCCATGCCTGAATCGGAAAAAAATATGACGCTGAATACCATGCCATAAGTAACGACACTCAGAGATGATACTGTCGCCATGTATGTGTAAAGTGACAGATTTATTTTTAGAACAGAAATTCCGAACACATGTTCAGAGTGAAGGGTAAACACGAATGAAAACGACCATTTTCACAAAGTTCTGAAGCAGTATTAGGCTCCAAAAGTGTACACATGACAAAGGAGTATGCATTAAAGATAAAAACCAGAAAAAAAATTTTGAGACCCGGGAGCTCAATAATGCACCTTTCAATTAAATTAGTGCTTTTTATTTGTTTCTATATTGCATTGATTTGAAACCTGCATATGGTAAGTGGGAAAGTAGAAGAAGGCAATCAATACAATTATCTCACAACTCCCATCAGAGACACCAAAGGGAAAGAAACACAAACAAGAAATAACTAGACCCTAATGGGAACATCAATAAACGAAACCCAAAAGGACAGTTACTTTCCCACAAAATGGCCAATTGGTTTTTAAAAAAAATATATATATAATCGATACATTTACTCAAATACAAACCATAAAAAAATATACCGTGACAGAAGAACCTCATTGGAGCGGTCAGTGAAACGAATTCAAATGTGGGGATGTGGGGGTGGGTAATTAGATTTAACACGGCCACAATCCTCGGCCTTTCTTCCGTCGCAATTCAGACAAACAATTTGTTTAGTCAACATGAATGGCTCCTAATTCAGAAGTGCAACATCTCCGAGTAGGGCGGAGGTACGCTTGTATCTGGTAGGAAGGACAGAGCACTTTTTAATACCTCAAATTGCTAATCACCCCAATCTGCATTTTTAAGGACTTTAGGCGAGACTCGTTTCACTCCAACCTTGCATCACATTATACTATCGTACTCTACACTGCCTAACAAGGATAAAATAAGGCAGTTTGTGGTTTTGGTTATAGACACACACAATTGTGCAGTTAGGGGTGATTAAATTGCCGGTTTGGAGTGCTGTACCTTAGCCCAATCTTTCTAGCTTATTTGAGCCAATAACCATTCTTCTGACCCTACCTTAGCCTAGAGTGTCCTGTCCCACCTTACCCTACCCCAGCATAACATACCCTACCCACAAAACATTGGTACGAAAAAATTCTGTCCAGTAGCCCCCACCTCCATCTGCTCATGATACTCCACTCCTGGTTCTACATAATGTTTTGATAACAGCCAAGTCTTGTTTATAAATAACCCAAACACTAATTAAACTCTTCTAAAACGGGCACACTTAAGATGGAAGGCCATGCTACCAGGATGGCTGAGGAACATTTGCCAAACAACATCTTTGGAGAATTAGAAATGGGCAAACACTCCCATGATGGTTAGAAGAAGCGTTATGTAGACACCCTCAAAATCATCCAAAAGGCACAAGGACTTCAACATACCAACAGAGCCGTGGGAAGAAACTGCACAGACACAGGGCCGAGCAAACAGGCAAGGCCTCATCACAATGGGTGCTAGAGAATGAGGCAAAGAAAATCAGCTAAGCTGACAAAAATGCCCATTGCACAAAGCCAGAGCTGCCTTTGCCCAGCAAGCACAAAACAGCGGACCAACCTAGGACCAACACGACGTATCTTTGTCGGGTCAACGGCGATTCGGCGTTGACATGTATCGTTGCCATTCCGACTTTGGCCAGACATATTGCTCGCAACAGACTGTTCAAAGCTAAAATTGGTCTCCTCAGCCATCTTAGAACACACAAACAGTAGCATTTCTTGCATGTGATTAAAATTGGTCACTGTCAATTATTACAGACAAACTATTAATTACATTCTCAATAATAATGTCTTAGCAACTGTTCATTTACACCTATGACATGTATTGTCCACCGTACTTTCAGACGCTGACTATTAAAAATAAGATTAGCAGCAGCATAAGCGACCCAATTATCGTTCTTTGAATTGAACATGGCAGCGTCCATGACAGGTTGTTGAAATCAGTGGCAAAATTGGGTATTTACTGTTAATTTATCTGGAAAATCTGATTTTTCCAATTATCACCCAATTTTAAATTTAAAAAAGACGTGTTTTGCAAAAAAAATCCCTGTCGAAAATACAGTGTGACTGAAGAAATGGGATTACATGCACAAACCTAACAATTCTGCCAGAGACTCCACTTGCAATGTTTACTTATGAGCATACTCAGTGTATTTATATCGTTTCATCAGTGCTTTTAGAAGATCGATTGGTCTATTTTAGATGAATTGAACTACGGTAGATCAATTTTAGGTTGTTCCGGACCTGTAAGGTACGAATTGACTTGTGAACGAGTTGACCAGAAACCCTCAAAAGACCCTTTATTTCATATTAGAAATTCCCTCATGGATGCTTTTAGCTGGTCTATAATTTGCTGTAGTTTACTCATAACCAGAATCAGAATCAGAATTGTTACTGGTGACACGTCAAATGACATTCATACACCAGGACCTGTGATATGGGAAGTTAGTCCCTAGCTCTAACCAAAGATGTAAACTTAGCTACACAATCCTCAGCACCTTCAGCCGTCAAAATAATAGAATCGGGAAGGGCATTCCAATCTCTAATGGTTCGGGGGAAAAACGATTCTTTATAAATATCCGTTCTTGCAGTAAGGGTCTGAAACGTCATTGAATGGTGTTTTCTACAATGCCTAGCTGGGGGAACAAGGTCATCTGTTGGAATGCTGGCAGCACCCTTTAGACCTTTGTATAAGAGTATGAGCCTACTGTCTCTTCTCCTTTTCTTTAGAGACTCCCATCTTAATTTTCCTAGAATTCCAGTCATGCTCCCAGTTTCAAAGCAATAATTTCCAGTTACAAATCTAGCAGCTCTATTCTGAACTTTTTCAATTTCTTCATTCAGGACCACTCCGCTTGGGTCCCAGATGCAACTACCATATTCCAAGATTGGGCGAACAAGTCCCCTGTATGCTGTTTCTTTCACATCCTGAGGACACTGATGAAGATTTCGCCTCAGGAAACCAAGTGTTCTATTCGCCTTTGTACACATATTGCTAATGTGTGTATTCCATCTCAAATCGTGAGTGATTGTCACACCAAGGTATTTAATGGAATTCACATTTTCGAGGACCGTTCCCTCTAAGGTGTAAGAAGCCTCAACTTTATTAGATCTCTTCCTTGTTATCTGCATAATATTGCATTTAACTGGTTGAAATCTCATGCCCCATTTTCTGGCCCAACATCCTAATCTATCTATGTCAGCCTGAAGTTTCAGTGAGTCATCTGTATCTCTAATTTCCCGGTAACAAACACAGTCATCTGCGAACAGTCTTATTTCTGAGTCAATATCAGTGGAAATATCATTGATGTACAGGGAGAACAATAGAGGACCAAGAACGGTCCCTTGTGGGACTCCAGACAAAACTGGCGCCCATACTGAAGATTCACCATTAACAACAACACGCTGTTTTCTGTAGCAAAGGAAGGAATCTATCCATTTAAGAGTCTTCCCACCAATTCCATAACCAAATAATTTGGATTTAAGTAGTTCATGAGGAGGGGTGTCAAAAGCCTTCTCAAAGTCCAGAATAAATGTGTCCACCTGCCCCCCTTTGTCCAGGATTTTTGCCCAATCATTTATAACCGTGCTCAACTGAGTTTCGCAACTATGCCTTTTCCTAAATGCATGTTGTCTGTCTGACAAAAGTTTATGTTCATCCAAGTGGGCCATGATGTTTGAGCAGACTATGTGTTCAAGCAATTTACATAGAACACAGGTCAGTGAAACCGGGCGATAATTACGAGCAAGAGCCCTGTCCCCTTTTTTGAAAAGTGGACAGATGTTCGCTAGGAGCCATTCTTTGGGAATTTCACCCGTATCGAGAGATTGTTGGAAAAGATGAGCAAAAACTGGACCTAACTCGTTTGCTAGTTCCTTCAGGACTCTAGGATGAAGCTCATCAGGCCCTAAAGCTTTAGAAGGGTTCAAGCCTTTAAGTAATTTGATCACTCCCGCAGAGGATACAACAATATTTTCCATGAAAGGGGCCGATCTTCCAGTCAATGGAACCTCGTTGAACTCAGTTTTATTAAATGCATCATTGAATTGACCAACCAATTCCTCTGCCCTTTCAGAGTCCGATTCAGCGACCCCGTTCCCTCCTCTTTTATTAAGGGGTGGGATACCTTGCCTATCTTTCTTCTGGCTATTGATATATCTGTAGAAGTCTCTGGGATTCGCCTTTACATCACCTACCAAGTTATTTACATACTGATCATGCTGATTTTTGATGTCATTTTTAATTTCTCGTCTCAAGTTTTCAAATTTTGCTCTGAGTTTACCACTTCCCGACTTTTTTGCCTTAGCATGAATCTTATTTCTCCTCCGAATTTTTCTTCTTATTTCTGGTGTGATCCAAGGAATTGAAGATACAGACCTGCTAGTTTTGGAGGGGATATGATTTTCGGACGAAGCTTGAATGAAAGACTTTATCAAATCAAAGTTCTCCTGGACAGACCGAGCGTCTGTATGACCATTAAAGTATTTCTCTCTTGCAAATTTTAGGGCATCCTTCCTCATAGTTTCATAGTCACCCTTTTGATATAAGTACACCTTTCTACGAGGTTTCTTTATAGGTGGTATGAAGATTTTCAAAAATCCAGAGACAATATCATGATCACTTAGTTTGTCCGGGGATTGAATATCCCCAAACTGTCCTGGCAAAGTTGTAAGAATCAAATCCAAAGTGTTTCTATCTCGAGTAGGGAAGTCAACAACCTGTTCCAAGCCATGATCATTCATGATGTCGACCAACACCTGTCCCTCTGACGGACTCAGCATCGTGCCTTGTTTGCTGAGCCTATCTGGCCAAACAATCTCTCTGAAGTTGAAGTCGCCTAAGACATGTACTGCAGGAAGTTTTTTACCCTTATTCTGAGACTTAATGCGATCAAGCTGATCTTTAAATAAGTGGAAGTTTTCGACAGTGTCGTTAGGTGGTCGATACCAACTTGCAATAAAGTGGGAAGTTTTGTTTGCAAAAACCTTAACCCAAACAGATTCTGAATCGTTTTCCAGTTCCATGAATGGCATATGAGGGATATCTCTGTGAACGAGCAACATCACCCCGCCGCCATGAGTGTTTCTATCTTTTCTGTAGACACTGTATTCGCAAGTTTCAGGGAAAAGCTCCGAAGTCATAATTGAACTGTCAATCTTTGTTTCCTGAATAGCCACAATATGTGGTTGGTGAGTATCAAGGAAAGCTAAAAGTTCAAGTATCTTTCCTCTTAAACCGTTAATGTTAATACTGCAAAGTTTCAAACCTTTTACAAAATTCGGCTTTCTCATGTCAGTAGTCGGAGATTTAACTCCTTTCTCCTTTGACAGAGGTTCAAATTTATTTCTTTCTTCCAGTTCTATAGGTTCGCTGAAGAACGAGTCAGAAAAATTAAAAAACTCGCACTTCGGGCATATCCATGAACAACTCGAGTTAACCAGTTTGCCATACTCGGCGTCTGAAGGAAACGGGTCAACTCGGCCTGTAACCAACTCGGCCCCTGAGTCAAGTCGGCCTCGAGTCAAGTCGGCCTGTATTTGTCAAACATTACATATGGCAAGAAATTTGAATGAATAGAGAATTCTTTTCGTCTTTTGACCAAAGTTTTATTTTCTGAAAATTATCAGTTGGGAATCGTATTTAACTGCACATTTTCGAGCTGCATTGATAAAATAGGTATTTATTTCACATCAAATGTATACATTCACTTCAACATGTTCAAAGGTTAATAGTCATTTCGGGTCCGTTTGTTTCTAAATTTGAGTAATTTTCCAGTCTAGTAAAATACCACACCACATGTTAAGTATTTGTTATGACTTATTCTAAATGATATTAACCTGCTGTTCACTAATTGATTAGAAAAGTTAATGTTGTGTGACAATCCAACCTTGCTGTCGAGGTCTGCTGTAAAAGATGTATGCAATATAAATAAACAGACAGAAAAACGGAAGGACACACATATAAAATAGTTTGTAGCAGCGTATCATTTCATTAAGGACACGTCCGTCAAGCTAAATTCATACTTGGGTCCGACTTGACCAGGCCGAGTTGACCCGGCCGAGTTGACTCAGGGCCGAGTTGACCCGGATTCGCGTCTGAAAGGAAAGCGCAATCAGTGTGAATCCACATTTCACACTGGTCACACTGAACTGCCTTATGCTCATTTAGAACATCACCACTGCAAAGGCCACAGTCTGCCTTGCAATCTTTGCAATACCAAGTTCCAATTCCAATTTCAAGCTCTAGCAATTGGTTTTCATAACGATGTGAGATAGGCCACCCAAAGTTTTAACAGCATAAAAGATGGGTTATCTCACCTGCAGTGTTTCTCAAGATACAAGATTTATTTAGAAAACCGACATAATAGACGGTGTCCTCCAAGACATGTATACAATATACGATAATTAACAATGCAATTCGAGATGAATGTGATGAAATGGTATGAAATAATAATGAGCATTCCAAATTATCTTAGGCTGAGAGATGCCGTTATAAAGTCACAAATATATTTTGTCTCCTCTATAGTTACTGGGTTCATTAAGCGGACAAGAGCTTTCAATGATGCGTCAGTATTTGGAATCAAGCCATGGTATCTTTCAGGAGGCTGACATCTTGTTAGGGGAGGTAATCAAGTCCATGTAAATTATGACACGACATGGTCAAGGGACCATGATGACATTGTTCAAACCGTTGACCGGTTTCCCGGTCAGATACCGGGATTACAGACGATTCACGGGACACCAACAAACATTCGACACAAAGTCCATGTCAATTAGACAAGACAGTTCCCCGACACGGTTTTTGGAGACAGTTCCCCGACACTGTTGTTCAAAGTCAAATGACATGTCACTGATCATGATAAGTATCTTAACCCTTTACCACTCAGGGATTTTGTGAATTTCGCTGATTTTCACAGTGTTGCACCCGACAGCAACTTCAACTAGCCATTGTTTCATAATGGATAGTCTGTTTTAAGTCAAACTCGGTATGAATGTTCATTGGACAGTAGCCTTTCAAATGCAACCTTTCATGACTTGATCATTGTTGTCATGGTAAAGAGGGGGCATCTCAAAGTTGGCAAAAAGTGTGTTTTCACATGAATTTTTGACCACATTTTAATCTTCACACAGCTGTCAAGGCAACAATTAAGGTGTTTGGCACTGGCCATTTTCACTGTTTGCAGCATGTTTTATCAGCATCAATTTTCAGGCATTTTTGACCCCAGACGCCCTCAGATATAAATTTTAGCGGCCGTTTGGGCCATACACCCAAAATTTTTCGGGATGTGAGGGGGGCGCTGCCCCCCTTCAATCCCCCCACAGAATATTTTTAGGGGGGAGGCGCGCGAAAAAACAGGTCACTTTTTTGCCCAACAAATCCTAAAGCAAACATAACTATCCAGGGCTAGAAATAAAGATTTTAGGTGCTTCTGGGGCTTAAAATGGGGGGGGGGGGGTGCAGACACGTAAAAACACGTATCTGAGTGGGAAAGGGTTAACTGAAATCTGGGAAAATACTGAATTTTAGTCCAAAATACATTAATTATATCTGAAATATTGTTTCTTGCAATAAAATGATGAAAAAACATTATTTTGGTCAGTTGGGATTTTCTTCATTAACTGAAATCTGGGAAAATACTGAATTTTAGTCCAAAATGCATTAGTTATATCTGAAATATTGTTTCTTGCAATAAAATGATGAAAAAAACATTATTTTGGTCAGTTGGGATTTTCTTCATTAACCCTTTACCACTCAGGAATTTTGTGAATTTCGCTGATTTTCACAGTGTTGCACCCGACAGCAACTTCAACTAGCCATTGTTTCATAATGGATAGTCTGTTTTAAGTCAAACTCGGTATGAATGTTCATTGGACAGTAGCCTTTCAAATGCAACCTTTCATGACTTGATCATTGTTGTCATGGTAAAGAGGGGGCATCTCAAAGTTGGCAAAAAGTGTGTTTTCACATGAATTTTTGACCATATTTTAATCTTCACACAGCTGTCAAGGCAACAATTAAGGTGTTTGGCACTGGCCATTTTCACTGTTTGCAGCATGTTTTATCAGCATCAATTTTCAGGCATTTTTGACCCCAGACGCCCTCAGATATAAATTTTAGCGGCCGTTTGGGCCATACACCCAAAATTTTTCGGGATGTGAGGGGGGCGCTGCCCCCCTTCAATCCCCCCACAGAATATTTTTAGGGGAAGGCGCGCGAAAAAACAGGTCACTTTTTTGCCCAACAAATCCTAAAGCAAACATAACTATCCAGGGCTAGAAATAAAGATTTTAGGTGCTTCTGGGGCTTAAAATTGGGGGGGAGGGTGCAGACACGTAAAAACACGTATCTGAGTGGGAAAGGGTTAATTGATAGTTATTATGTGTTCATCAATAATTTGAAGACAATTCACCGACAGACGTTTAGAAATATTAAATTATGGGTTCATCGACATTTTTGAAGACAGTTCCCCGACAGACTTTTTACATGTATAAAATAAAAGCTTATCCTTGATACCATTATCAATAAGTTATATGAATACACCTGAAATTAAGCGAACTAGCATGTTCAGTTAATGAACATGCACACATTTAAACAAAACAAAAATGTCTTCTAGTAAACGCAATAGTATATTTTTAATTGTCATTTTTCCATATAATAAACGTTTGAAAAATGAAGATGAGTTCAAAGTTTTTGTTTTAAATATCTATCTATCTATCTATCCTCTCATACTGAGTCGGTCATATTTGGCCATTATCTCACTTGAGTGGGTGGCTAAATTTAGAATTTAGCACACACACAAAAAAATCATCTCTGGATGAGTCCTTAAAACTATTTACAATCCAAACACAGAGGTAGCCTAAAACGCATACCTCTGAGTCTCAATCTTATACTGTGCGGGCTTTGAACTCCTCTGCAGTCTTGGCATTCACCGCAGAAGATGGAAGACTATTCCACTGAGGAATAGTTCTAGGGAAGAAAGAGTTTTTCAGGGCATCACTATAGGACTGGTACCTACGATACTGTGAGTTATTTGCTCTTGATGCCCATGTCCGGGTTGACACTGTTGCAGGGGTCAAATACCTATCCTTGTTAATTGATACTGCACCAAAATGTATCTTGTAGAAGAAGGTTAAGGAGGACTGCTCACGACGGGTCTCAAGGGATGGCCACTCTAGCTCATCAAGCATGTCACCGACGCTACTTCTATTTCGCCATCGTCTGCAGGTCCATCGAGCAGCTGTCCTCTGCACCTTCTCCACCTACTGATTCTCAGTTTTAACATATGGATGCCAAATGGGTGATGCATATTCAAGCTGAGGGCGAACCAATGTTTTATATGCAACATCCTTTGTCTGCAAAGGTACAAAAGCCAAGGAATCCTATGGCCCTAGTTGCTTTAGATGTTATTTCAGAGATATGTTGACCCCAATCGAGATCGTCAGTGATGGTGATACCAAGATATTTGGCGGAATGAACTTGCTCCAAAGTTTGCTGGTGTAGTGTGTAATCATACTTAATTTGCTTGTCCTGAAGGTGTCGTGACACCCTCATTGAATGGCATTTGGCTACATTGAACTTCATCTGCCAATCTGCTTCCCATTGTGCAAGTCGATCCAGGTCATCTTGTAAAATGCGACAGTCAGAAGAAGAATATATGTCCCTATACAGGACACAATCATCAGCAAAGAAACGGACAGACCTGATGTTATCAGGGAGATCATTGATGAATATCAAAAAGAGGACAGGTCTAAGGACCGAACCTTGTGGGACACTAGATAGAACAGGGACTTGATCAGACACTTGGTCGTCAAGTACAACTTGTTGAGAGCGCCCGGAGAGCCATGAGCTAATCCAATTATGTGTGGATCCTCTTATCCCATAGTAGTCCAATTTGTACAATAACCTTCTGTGAGGTACCTTGTCAAAGGCCTTGGCGAAATAGATATTATTAAAGTATAAGGATTTTTTACCGTTATGAATGGGACGGTTGTGTATTTTTCGCTGGTGATGTTTTGAAAAAATATGATGATTTGAGACATTTTTTCATCAAGCTACTTGGGTGATGTGAATTCTTATAGTGACATTGTATACTGATATAAATGGGAACTTTCAAAATTTTGGTTTTGATGGGATACTTGATGGAATACTAAACGAGGTATAAAATTACTTTTGTTTACATGGAAATCGTCATTTCTTGCCTACAATACCTATATGTTTCCTGAAATTTGATTGGTCAGTGGTTAGTAACCAGTGAATAAATAACTGTTAACCTGCTTCAGTTCATCAAGGACACTAAAGCGTCGCATTCGAAGTATACTACCCGCTAATAATAACGTATCGGATATGAGTCGAAAAACAGAACCTAAGGGGCTTGAATATACCCCGGGTGCATCTGCTACTGATACCAATGATAAGAGTGACAAGAAGCGGGAGGCTACATCGCCACTGTATGATGCTACCTCTCTTCAGGAGAAAACGACGCGTCACAATACTGGCGGCAAATCGACAGTGGAAGAAGATTTTTCTCACAACGACGACCACGACGACCTAACAGAGCGTGGTATGGACGTCGAAAATAACGTCGAAAATAATGCTTACGTCGACAGTGATCAACAAAATTAATACATGTTTTGCCGCAGCCTCTTCAGCCTGCTGATATATTGGAGATTGCGACTAGTTTGCGTGCTCTAATGATACCCGAAATCACGCAAGCCGTCAGTGAAGCAGTGAAAACGGCTACGACTCCATTGATAGCAGACATCAAGGCTCTTCGTAAAGACGTAGAAAAACTACGTCAGGAGAATAGTGACGTCAAGAAGATTAACAATGACCTTGAAGTCCGTCTTGCAGCTGTTGAATATGAAAATGACTGTTTGGAGCAATACAGCCGCCGTAACAGTCTACGGATATCTGGCATTCCAGAGGATAAGGACGAGAGCACAGATATACAAGTCATTCGCATCGCAGACGCGTTGGGGGTTAATATCAGCAAAACTGATATCGACCGTTCACACAGAGTCGGTACACTAGAACAAGAGCGTTCGCGTCAAACCAAAGGGTCTCTGAAACTCAAGCGTCGTGCACCAAGGGATATACTGGTGAAATTTGCTCGATATAACATGCGGGACCAATTATATCAGGAACGGAAAGACTTGCGGAAGTACGAGTCCTATCAGGGGGTGTTTATAAACGAGGACCTAACCAAAAAGCGCTCAAAACTTTTGTTATTTGTTAGAGACGTCAGCGGTGTTCGCCATATGATCAAGTCTGGCTCCGATATTGCTAGATTTGGGGACGTTGAAGAGGCGAAGAAGGTCATTGAACGTTCGCGCCTTATGAGACTAAGTCAGCACTTTGCAACTGCTAGCACTTCTGGTGCCTCTGGTGGCGCTAGCAGTACAGATTGATGACTGTCGAAGTCTCATTATAGTGATATAGTGATCTATATACGTTTGTACCTCGTTATCTCAAACTCTGATATCTAATAATACTGTTTATACCAAACATATTATAGGCACCGATGTTTTTAGGTTTACTATGTATTCATTTGAACCAGGTCCATTTTCTCTCAAACTACTATGATCTCAAAACTTCCAGTCTCTATGAGTTTGAAATAACGAGAGTTGACTGTATCTGCCTGTAAGTTCGGCCGGACCTAGTACCTAATTGTGGCGATTAATATTGTCACATAATTTGTCAAAATGTAGCACTATTATTATTATTTAACCCATTTTGTACCAGAAACTCCCAAACGAGTATTTGGCAAACAGTGCAGGCCCAGATCAGACACCGCAGAACGCGGCGTCAGATCGGGGCCAGCACTGTTTGCAAAAGGTTAAGCCTTTTTCAAAGTAAATTTTGAAGAAAACACAATCTGACACGCCTTGGTTTGGAATGGATTCCTGGTGTGTGTAAGAAAGAAGATTCCATTTTGTACAAAAGGGCTTACGACAACACGTCCGTGTAGATAGAACAGCAAACGATTTTTTTTTTTTGTTGGTTATTAATGCTCCTGACATGGATCGAGGTCGCTTGTTGGAATCACCTCAACGAGGCAGTTCTAACGAGCACCCACGGCCTATGTTTTCTGGCGGGAAATCAGTGAAAGATGTTTACCCCTGGGTAAGTCTTGCCCTTATTGGAAGTATGTTCAGGGCACGGATTTGTTGTCACAGTGTTAACTTCATGATTCCTATCTTGCCATATGTGTAAAAGTAAAATTTTCCAGTTTTTCTGCTCTCTCTCTCTCTCTCTTTCTCTCTCTCTCTCTACATCTACACATGTACCTATTTCCCTTGCGTCTATGATTTCTGACCGCACATGGATCTTGTGTGCTCGCTGGGGCCGCCACATCGAGATGGTTCTATCGAGTACCAGGCGATCTAAGGTTTTTTGGTGGAAACGAAGAGTATAGTCCCATGTAAGTCTTCCCTTCCGGTGTATGAAATGAGATTCGCCAAGAGATTCAATATATGGACTTATTAACATTTATCACGAAAAGCCTCTTACTTTACCTCGACATCCTGGAACCCCACTTTGATATGGGTGAATTGGGCTTTTCAGGGGTAAATAGTTTTTCTCTTACTTCTGACCGGAAGTATGGGTTTGTATGGTTACTGGAGCCGTCTGGTCGAGGCCGCGCCGTTGTTATGGGCGGGAATGTGAAGAATACTGGACTTGTTTCTTTTTTTTTTTTGAAAATATTCATGTTCTGTTTTTAATATACGACGTTTACATATTGTTCCAGTGTTGTACGCAGTGTAAAGATAAATTTAATTATATTTGTGAAAACATGTAAAGTTTGTTGGATACCTAAAAGGGTATTGTAATTGTCATAAAATACATAAAATACATGTACGAGGTCGATATTGCGACCGCTAAGAACTCCGATGGGACCGATCCTCCAGATGCGGTACGATCTTGTTATTCACTGCTCTGCCTCCAAGCTTCGGATCGTTGCGGCGGCGGAGGATTGGGTATATAGATATGCTTCACATGGCCGCTCTGCATCCACATGCGACCAGATTCCATAATGTAGCTCCGAAGCTTTCACTGATACTAGAGTTGCGCGAGTGATACGTATACATCTCTCCACACGTATTTGGCTGTGCTCTACGGTCCCTCAATGAATGCAGATCCTAATACGTCGGTCAATAGTGTGATCTTTGTCGCTTTTTGTCACTTAATTACAATTGAATTTTATATACAGTCGTTTTTCTGTGAAACAGGGCCCAACGGGATCGTCTCAGTGAGGCGATTCTGTTGAGCACATGGAACGCTCCTCTGTCGTGAATAGGACTCTTGGAGCTATGTGTACTTGAGAACCAGTACGAACTGTACATGGTAAACGAGACTTCCAAGTTTTAGATATCGAAGCTTCATTGAATCTGTTGTAGGTCGTGTCAGCTTTATAGACTGAAAGACATTTGTACTGAAAGGCCAATATTTGCTGTCCTTTCGTAGTGACAGTTCATGCTCACCTCACTTTAGGTCGTGTCAGCTTTATAGACTGAAAGACATTTGTACTCAAAGGCCAATATTTGCTGCCTTTCGTAGTGACAATTCATGCTCACCTCACTTTACGAAAAAAAAATGCATTCCTCTTGTAGTATTATTGAAAGTCCGTTGTAGTTCTATCTTTTCGATAACGAGAGCCGCGTAGCGGGGGAGAGGACATTCAGAAAACATTCGACATTTCAGTGGGCATGTCTAATACATGCCCCACCGGGCATATGTCGCTGGGGCAACGTCAGATCAACATCGGTGCAACGTCATCCGACGTGGATCTTACGTTGCATAAACGTCACGATGTTATGTCGACGTTGATGTGACGTCACAATTGCGTCATGTGTCCGCTACAGAACCTTTTTTGTTATGTAAACTTCGGAAAATCCTACTCTACGTGCATCTTATCTGATTGAACAGTAACGATCCGGCTGAGACTGAACATCTGTACATGCTCACCTGAGACGCTGCTGTTTGCGTTTGGAATGACGATCTCTTCCCGGGACCGGCTCATCTATGTCACATTTTAACGACTATTATTAGCTAACTAGTAATGCAACATCACCCTAGTTTGCTTAACTCACATGTATGTGTTTGTTTATAGTTCAACCTGATTTGTTTGTGCATGTATATACCAGTCTGTGTGTCTGTCTCTGTGTGTGTGTTTGTGTTGTCTGTCTTTCTGTGTCTGTCTGTCTATCTGTTCGTCCGTCCATCTGTCCGTCTGTAGATTATTCCAGTGTATCGGAAACGTCTTCGCACACTATCTACAAACATAATTCAAGGAACTGTTCAATTAGCCCCCGGGACCAGAAGCATGTCTTTTTACTCTTTCCTCTACCAAATGCAAATAGGTAGAATACGGTCAGATGGTCTCGGTGGCTTCCACGGCGTAACAGAAACTCTAAGACTTGGCGCTCAAAAACATGTAAACCGTAGAAACTTCATTTTCATAATGCTGGTATTATTCATACATGTCTTCAGTTTTGAACATGAAAGGTTATGCATATCTTGTCTTAGCTTCATCTTAGCGCTGCAACGTAGTAATGAAACGTACAAGTACATCAGATACCCTTATAAACGTGCTAGAATGAACTCAAACGAGAACGCAAAATATTCATGCCTCCTCATTCATACTCTTGCTTTTAGTGTGCTGTCCCTCTGGACATTCTGTCTTCTTCTTACATGTGGAGATATTCATCTTAACCCCGGGCCAGACTCTGTCATATCTGCTGAAAGCTCTAACTCACTGTCACAAAGTTCTCTTGAAGATCTCTCTAGTTATCTTAGCATAATTCACCTAAGCATCCAAAGTATCGTTCCTAAGATGGACATTATCAGATGCGAAGCACAATCATATAGTATAGTTGTATTCTCTGAGAGCTGGCTGAAACCTGAGATAAAAGACAATAGCATTCTAATTGACAACTTCATGTCACCATTTCGCACTGATAGGACTGATCGTTCAGGAGGAGGAGTGATTATTTATGTTAGAGATTCTTTCAGTTGCATACGACGTCGTGATCTTGAAATTACAGGTCTTGAGGCCGTTTGGGTCGAGATAAAAATTAAGAGGAAAACTCTTCTACTCGGGGGGTTCTATAGGCCGCCAAATAGTAGCAATACCTACCTTAACCTTGTTGCTGAAAGCTTCGACAGAGCCAGTAATACTGGGCTCAGTGACATTATTATCACTGGCGACTTTAATTTTAATATGCTCACCCAAGATAAGAAGAAACTAACAGAGCTAATGAACCAGTACAACCTAAAACAAATTATACAAGACCCTACCCACTATACGGAAAGCTCCTCATCCCTTATTGACCTGTTTCGTTTTCGCAACGAAGCAAGTGTTCTTTACAGCGGAGTAATGGACCCATTTATCCCCGAGCAACTGAGATACCATTGCCCGATTCTTGCGTTGCTTAAATTCTTTCGCCCGGAATCTAAACCTATAAAGAGAAAAATTTGGAATTATGAGCGAGCAGATTTCAGTTTATTTCGTAATCTACTGTCCTCCTCTGATTTGATAAATAAGATTGAAAATGATACAGATATTGACAGTAACTTGGACCATATAAATCAAGCGCTTCGAGAAGCCAGCCAAACCTCTATCCCCAACAAAATTGCTACCATTAGACCGGACAATCATCCATGGATAACCTGTGCTATTAGAAGACTTATACGTAAACGTAAACGTGCTTATCGCAAATATAAGCAAACCTCAAACAATCACTACTGGGAACAATTCAAACATTTACGCAATGCATGCATCCGTGAAATTAGGGACTCTAAGAAAAATTATTTTGATAAACTGGAATCACAACTAACTGCCACAAATTTGAATTCTACACTGTTTTGGAAAACATCAAAGCAATTATTAAATATTGATAAACGTGCTACAAGTATACCCACCCTTTCACAAAATGGGGAACTCGCCGAAGAAAGTGAACAAAAGGCAAACATGCTAAATAATTATTTCTCGCTCATAACTCATATAAATGATCAGAATATCCAGCCGCCTCAGCTCCCTCTAGCTACCGACTCAGTCCTAGATTCCATTTCTATATCAGTACAAGATGTCAATGATGTACTCAATAATCTGGATGTGAAGAAACATGTGGTCCAAACCATCTCAATCCTCGCCTTCTCAGAGAAGGCGCTCCGATCCTTGCACAGCCTCTGTCTATTCTGTTTAATAGATCGTTTCGTCAAGGTTATTTCCCACCTCCGTGGAAGGATGGCTATCTTACACCTATCCACAAAAAAGACGATAAAGCATTGCCGTCAAACTATCGACCTATATCTCTTCTTGACCCCATTGGAAAAGTAATGGAACGTTGTGTTCATAAACACCTCTACAACTACATTTGCGAAAATCAGCTACTCACTCCATTTCAGTCCGGGTTTATTCCTGGTGATTCGACAACCTATCAGTTGTTGCATACATATCATACGTTCTGTGAAGCTGTCGATTCTGGAAAAGAGGTTCGTGCGGTATTTTGCGACATTAGTAAGGCGTTCGATAGAGTCTGGCACCGAGGTCTCCTATACAAACTCTCCCGTATAGGCTGTTCTGAACAAGTTCTCAAATGGTTTTCTAGTTATCTCTCAGACAGACGTCAGTGTGTTGCTCTGTGCGGGACCATATCTGACTGGGCACCAGTCCATGCTGGCGTCCCCCAAGGTTCCATTCTTGGTCCCCTTCTCTTTCTCATTTTTATTAATGATATTGTGATGAATATTAACTGCTCTATCCGCCTATTCGCAGATGACACGAGTTTGTATATTGTTGTTGAACATCCACAGACCGCTGCTATTACTTTAAATTTAGATCTAGAAACTATATCCATATGGGCTTCGGACTGGCTTGTCGACTTCAACGAACGCAAAACAGTATCACTCTTAATATCTAAAATGCACAATCATGTGGCCCACCCACCTCTTATAATGAACAATACCCCTCTCACCGAATTCACCTGCCATAAGCATCTTGGCCTTACCTTTTCAAACACCTGTGACTGGACTGAGCATATCAATAGGAAATCCGAGACAGCATGGTCTAGAATAAACCTTCTTCGTGCACTTAAATTTCGAATTCATAGGAATGCACTTGAACGTATGTACTTTGCTTTTATACGGCCTTTACTCGAGTACAGCGACGCAGTCTGGGACAACTGTACCAATGAATGCAAAACGCAGTTAGAGTCTATTCATAACGAGGCAGCAAGAATAGTAGCCGGAGCAACAAAGCTCTGCAGTATCCAAAAACTTTTATCAGAACTTGGATGGGAAACCCTACAAGAACGGAGGACCAAACACAAACTTGTTATTCTTTATAAAATCTCCAATGGCCTAACACCCGAATACCTCTCTGACATACTGCCACCCCTTGTAAGAGACTCGAATCCTTATAATGTACGCAATGCAAACAATATTCAATCGATTCGTACTCGCACTAACTGTTCTTCAACTCATTTTTCCCGTCCACTATAAGAGCTTGGAATGATTTGGCTGAAGACATCAGGGCTGCCAATTCCGTTGCATCTTTTAAATATCGCTTAAACAGAAATATTAAAAAACCACCGAAATATTTTAATGCCGGTTCAAGAATAGGCCAAATTTTACATGCCCGCCTACGCATGGAATGCAGCTCACTTAACTCACATCTATATCGTAAAAACATTGTTCCAAGCCCTTCATGCGAATGTGGTGCCTTTGAAAGTCCTTACCATTTTCTCTTCCAATGTGCCAGGTATTCGGCAATCAGAAATACTTACCTAAATAATTACCTTCACAATCATTCTACACGTTAGTTACTTTATGGTAAAGAAACGTCAACCGACATTGACAATGAATTGTTATTCCTGAGTGTGCAAGAATATATTTTAAAATCCAAGCGTTTTGGCTGAAGAGAGCGCTATTTTTGGTACTATATCTCAACTTTTATGAAGAAAGATATCCGATATTATCCTTCACGAGAACTGGAATAATCTATGTGTGTCCGTCCGTCCGTCTGTTTGTCTGTCTGTCTGTTTGTTTTGTCCGTCCGTCTGTCTGTCCGTCTGTCTGTCTGTCTCTCTGTCTGTCTGTCTGTGTCTGTATCTCGTTTAGCTGTTGACTGTGTTTGTTTTTCTCGAATTGTCTGCATGTCTGTTGCCAGTCTATTTTTGATGCATTCGATGCTTCTAAACACCCCCTGACCATTCAGATATCATTGCCTGTTTTTGTATTTATTCTAACCAGGAGATGGCCACTGCACAAGCCTTGGGCTTAATGTCAAATCCTGGATAATATATATTTGTCTGTTACATATACATGTCATTGAAGCAATTAAAATAAAGTTTAAAGCAAGTATAAGAATATGAAAAAGATATCTAAAGCTGCTATGCGAACAATAATGATAATTATTTGACTATCAATCAATCAGTGCCGTGTACATGTGCGTACGTCAGAGTTGATGAGCTTGTACACGCTTATCAGATGACAAGCTGACTTGAGTGACACGTCTCTCTCCATGTTAATTATAAGTCCCGTCTGAGCCTTCGCTGTTCGCACATGCACATGTAGTATCAAAAGCCGATAAAGCCGTCCTATTCATCTACTTTTGCTAGTATAGAACTAGACAAAGAACCAGTCCCACTAAATGGCAAAACATGTGTTGTCGGCAGACTGACGGCAATACATGTTCCAGGCTTTAAAGCTGACCGAACAGTAAAGACCATCTACATTTAAATTGCATCTTGATGAATGCTGACTGACAAAGATATTCCACATTACCTCTCCTCTGTCTTAGACTTCCAGACCTATCATCGTCAGAACAAATGTCGGCGAACTGTCTTGAAATCAACGAGGAAATTTCAGGCAACTCTTTTAATATAGTTGCCATAGCAAGAAACGTTCAAATTATAACTAATATATTTTAAGACAATTCCCCGACACAGAAATACATTGCCTCTCCAAATCATAGGTGTACTTAATCTATTCACAATGATCACTTAGCCTTTATTATCAACAATTATCCTTAATTGCCAATTAGGTCATTAAGACTATGAACAATAGTGTCGGGGAACTGTCTTCAAAAGTATCGGGGTTATAATTATCAGTCAGGTCATTTAACTATGAACAATAGTGTCGGGGAACTGTCTTCAAAAGTGTCGGGGAACTGTCTTCAAATGTATCGGGGAACTGTCTCCAAAAACCCGTGTCGGGGAACTGTCTTGTCGGGGAACTGTCTTGTTCCCTTGACCGGTCTCCCGGTGAGATACCGAGATTACAGACGATTCACCACCAAACAAGTTCGACACCGTGGTTTCGCCACCAAGAGGTTTCGCCACTAGGAGGTCCCCCCCCCCCCCCCACACACACACACGGGAGGTTTCGCCCCTCGATGATTCCGCCACCGAAAATGGCTAGATTCTAATATGCCGGTTCACGGAAGTTGCAGCAGTCATGTAACGCATGTAGAACCCGGCAGTATTATACGGGAAGGTATAATTTGAGGACTTTTACTGGAGGACCAGAGGACTGAGGACCAAGTACTCTAGAGGACCAGGGGTATAATTTGAGGACCAGTGCTTTAATAAGCAATATCATGTCTTTGATAATTATTGAAGTTAATTTCTGTTTATTGAAAATGACACCTACTGGGATGGCATATCACCTCATCGGCATATACAGAAAAAGGGGGATAATAAATAACAGGAAAACCATTTTATTGTGCTCAGGAAGTATTGCGTCATCGAATTTTATTTGAAATCTATTTTTGGCATCTTGTTACTCTTTTCAAAAATATTGAAATAAAAATTTCTCTGATTTCTATATATGTTAAATTCACAAACTGCATGGTGAACAGTTAAGATACAGATCAGATGGCTTATCTGGGGCTATACTGTTTGCAAATGTAGGGAATGTCTTGTTCAGCAAGACAAGTGAGGGCGGGGGATAAATAAATAAAAGGAAACATGCATTTTTCACCATATAAATAAATGAAGTTTTAGGCATCTTGTTACTCTTTTAAAATATGTCCAGTTCTAATGGAAATTTCTCTAATAGGAAAAAAAAAAAGTTATTTTATTTTATTTATTTTTTTGTAGGACAATTTGGCCAAATTAATTTTCCCAGTGGTTTTACCTATTCCTATTCTATTTCATTTTTCCCAATGAGTATCCACAATCTATATTTTAATTTATTTGAAAAAAAAAGTATATATATTTATTGGGTGCACATAAGGACTGCTACAATCTATATTGTAGAGCAGTAATAAGACACATAACGTTTATTTCATGTGTGTGTAATAAGACACATAAAGTTTTTTTCATGTGAGTGTGTGTGTGTGTGGGGGGGGGGATTATTTCGAGATTATTTCACTCATATCGAGCTGACCGTTAATCAGAGGTGTACTAAAGTTTAGGGAAGTTTTGTTGCAAGGAAATGGTTGTATTAATTACCATGATTGTTGTTTTTAACTTCAGCTACAGATTTTGAAAAGTTCTAAGTTCTAAATGCTAAGTTTTATAAAAATAAAGTTATACTATAAGCGCCCATGAGGTGATATACCATACCAGTAGGTGCCATTTTCAATAAATAGTAATTAACTTCAATTACCATAGCCATGATATTGCTTTTTAAAGCACTGGTCCTCCTGTATTTGGTCCTCAAATTATACCCCTGGTCCTCTAGAGGACTTGGTCCTCAGACCTCTGATCCTCCAGTAAATGTCCTCAAATTATAGCTTCCCGTATTATATACGTGCTTTTTATCATAAAAAAATCATACTTTATTGGGGAGCGGTATAGTGGAAGTGCCCCTTAATTTCTCATTCAAGAATGATAATATGAAATAAGTGACACCTAAACTGCAACCAATCAACTTATTGAAGCTGAAGGCTAGCTATATATTGTTGTAAGAAAATAAACAAAATATGACAATTTTGAAACCTGGAATATTCTTAAAACTGCACTACATAAGTTGCAATGTTTGTCTGAGTGACACTAATCACAGCTAAAGAACATTTTGTGGGATGCTCACATCCTTCTTAGATAATGAAGAAAATTGCTTGTAAAGAGTTGCTTGAAGGTAGAGCATTTGTCAGTGCTATACTACAACTATTCTACACACGCATCAACGGCCCCGCCCATCGAGGCTTGGAGAAATAGATTGGGCCGCATGATGCTTCCACGCATGATGCTGAAACCAATCGCACGTGAGTACTGGTAACCCGCTTTGGAGGTCTAAGCCTGCCCAGGTAAAGTGCTGCGATTTAGACCGTTCATGCATATTTAACTCTATTAGTTTCATTCGGTGACAGGGCTTGAGATGTCGGTTAAAAGTTCCACAAAATTAGAAACAACGTCTTCTAAATGTCCTAAATAGTATTGACGGGGACGTTAATCCTAAAAACAAACACACGCATCAAGAATCAAAAGATATTAACAGGAACGCGGCACACAATATAGCAGTTATTTCATTATCTTACATATTCTGATACCTACCTAATGTTACCCAAAGACCTCAAGAACGGCATTGGAACGGACAACGGGAAGTTATTTACGAGCGGGAAAGTGTGTGTGTGTGGGGGGGGGGGGGGCGGGGCTGTAATCGATTTAACATGACCACAATCCTCGCGCTTTGTTCTGTCGTGGCTTACCCCATCATGGAGGATTTCTTTTTTATCAGTGCAATCTCCGAGAACATAAAAATCAAACAAAATGCAAGGATGAAACTACGATGAGGACTCGACATCATGAAATAACTGAAATGCTGGGGCAAAAGAAAACCAACAGCTAAACTCTGGTGTGCCGCGGGTCCGACCAAAAACAGTGCATCATGCACCAACTGGCATTAATTAAAAAGTTTCAAAAGTCCACATGGTATTAACCATGTTATTACAGGTGTGAGACCTCCAATAATCGATTCACAGAAGTTCCCCAACCGGCAGAAAAGGTCTGGTCATTCACAGGTATTGTCAGTCGAATACAATACACCATTTATCCATAATTACCTTTAATTACCTTTGATTACCAATCACAATTATCAGTCACAGGTCGATTGTTAAACAAATGTGTCGGTGAATTGTCTTCAAAAAAGTGTCGGTGTGTTGTCTTTCTTTCTTTATACTGCAACACCCTCTTACGAAGATTACGTGCAGGTTAGCCTAGCAACTAGGCATTAAAATGAATAATATGGAATTAAAAGCATCTTTTGCACTAAATTGAACAGTGTATAAAAGTTTAGCTAGTCTAGTCTCTCTGGCTCAATATTTTAACGCCTAGTACTTTGCGAAATGTATCTCCTCAACTTTTGCAGTGGAAATCTGATCCAATCCATCACTGTCAGATCTGACCAGCATGATAGAGATTAGACTAAAGATAAGAGAACATGAGTTTATGACCAAGTGTTTACACAGAAAAATCAAAGCACTGAGAGTACAGGTGGGTCGATTGTCTCTGCGTCTAGCCTGAACTGAGAATTGAACTGTTCGTTGATCCCTTAAATTCCAGTATTTTTAAGCAAGCAGTGTAAAGTAGAAGTAAAACAAAGATCAGGAATTGATACAATTAACTTACTCCATCCATAAAAGACACCAAAGGGAAAGAAATACAAACATTAAGCGACCAGACCATAATGGAAACCTAAACAAAGGAAGGCCATATGGACAGTTACTTTCCCACAAAATGGCCATATGGCCATCCAAAATTAAAAGACACAAGTGATACACACAGTAAGTAACAAACAACAACATAAATAAATCGCCACAGAAGAACCGCCTTGGAACGGACAGTGGAAGATTTCCACTGGGGGCTTAAATCGATTTTACGTGGCCACAATCCTCGCCCTTACTTCCGTCGCGATTTAGACAAATAATTTGTTCAGTCCGCATGAAGGCCTCCTAACTCATCAGTGCAACATCTCCGTGAACACAGAAATCAAAGAACCACAGAGGTGAGACAACGGTGAGGACTCGACAGCAAGAAACCACTGAAATGCTGGAGCAAAAGAAAACCAACAGTTAGACTCCGATGAGCCCGACCAGAGACAGAGTAAACCTGATGAGACACCGCGATACGTGGCGCCTGATAAGGTGTCCACTGTTTGCCAGTGCCCCAAAGCACGAGCTCAGTCCAGATTTTTGCACTGCATTCTGACGTCACAGGGAGGCGACTATCGCTGCTATAAACCACCGGTACCTGGATTTTGTACATAGTCAGCTACAGTCAAGGATATTAAGGGACTGTACGGTCACCAAAACTGTTTTCAGTGTTGTTGTTTCTTCTTATTATTTTCGATTTGAAATACGTTTACATTTCTTTATCTTTTCTTGGAAGTATTTCAGCCTGAATAAATTTGTGAATGATTTCTTCATGTTTTACAAGAATAAATATATCATGAAGATATACAAACGAAAACGGTTAGTATCTGTTGTAAAAAGTTTTTATTCAAAATGGCATCTAATTAACAATGTATCAATAAAATGGCTGTCATTTAATCCTCCGTTTCCTATCCTCACTTATAACACTTTCCTAGAATAATAACGGGATGGGAACAAATGCGCCCAAGGACGAATCGACCCGGTTTTGTGATGATAACTTCCCGTTACCGCGGTAGTCTGGGGTTTTACCCGGGCTTACCCGCAACGTCATCGATAGTTTTGGACTGGTATCCCCTAGTTTATTTATAATTGATGCGCCTGCTAATATACCTTGAACTTTTGACCCGTTTTGTACGGAAGGGAATCTTCCACTTTATATATGTTCTAGAAAGGGTTATCCTTTGGAAGCAAGGACTACACCACAGAACGGGAAAATATGGAGTGTACATGTTTTCTGGGCCAGACTATCTAGTTTCGGCCATTTAGGCCTCATCAGTGATCCTCAAATATTTTCAAAATTCCACAATGGAATTAATGATCCCAAAGGACAAGAAAATATAAACTACACTATGATGTAGGGCAGGGAGACTTTTTACGGCCGCCACACATTCCCAGACAACAGCTGTAGTGACGATAAATATGTTCTAGAAAGGGTTATTCTTTGGAAGCAAGGACTACACCACAGAACGGGAAAATATGGAGTGTACATGTTTTCTGGGCCAGACTAGCTAGTTTCGGCCAGTTAGGCCTCATCAGTGACCCTCAAATATTTTCAAAATTCCACAATGGAATCAATTATCCCAAAGGCAATGAAATATAAACTACACTATGATGTAGGGCAGGGAGACGTTTTACGGCCGCCACACATTCCCAGACAACAATAGCCTATTTAGGGATGTCAGGTTGTGTTTTCTTCAAAATGAATTTGGAAAATGGCTGAACTTTTTTGCAAATAGTGTAGACTCTGACCATTCGCCGCGTTTTACGGCGACTGACCTTGGGGTGCACTGTTTACCAATTACCAGTTTTGTGGTTCCCGGTACAAAATGGGTTAATCTGTGTTGAGCTATAAAAAGACGCAAGGCGAATTAGTCTATGATCCTTTCATTCATTTATACACAGAGAATCTACGATTATTGAAAAGTAAACAAGTAGACAGGTGCGTTCATGAAATACATTGACAGAAAATACCAATTGTTCTCTTCAGCTACATCAGCAGTTTCACTTTAGATATGAAGAACTTTTGGAACTGTTTTGAATAAGGAGCACTATTTTTTCACGGACGTGTCGGTGGTGATTAGGCAATCTGCATTAGCTAGTCAGGTTCTAGTCTAATGTTAAATCTGGATCGACTGTCGATTACAATCGACCCAATAATAGCTCTAGTACTAACCTGTCACCAAAAATTATTGCATGAATGTCAGAACTAGCTTTTATGATAAAAGTTTTTATGACTTAAATAATGATTATAATTGTAACCTTACAACTACTGAACTTTATATCTAGTTTTAATTAAAAAGGATAATGGGAGATTAATAAAATCCAAGGCTTGAGAAGCCTCAAAGTCTGTGAATAACAGGGTGTCTGGTCTGGCTCTACACTATTTGCCAGTGCCCAAAATTTGTATGTGAAGAAACACCAATATAGCACTTAACATATAACATTTGAAATTATCATCGGATTTTCGTCTGAGATGTCTCTCTGACAAAACATTCTGTACTGTTACATGTGTTTCTGCTTCTAACATATATGTGCATAGTAGACGCATTCTTTTAAAGCTCAAACACTGAGGTTTTCCTTGTGATGGTTTTATATCTGCTTCAAACATCGATTGTAGGTGCTCATTAGAACTGCGTCAATGAAGAGGTTCTAATGAGTACCCACAATCCTTGTTTAAGGAGAGATATAAGAAGAATAAAGTTTGCCCTGCAGACCCTATTTTTCTCTGAAAAAGGTGGGTTTATGGGGGTGTCACGTTAATTACATGTGTTTGTTGACCTTGTTTGCTCTTTAAATTGAGACCTTGTAAACCACAAGAATGATGCTGGATTACATGTTTTTAAGCAATTATGAGCTGCAAAATTCAATCAGATTACCGGGGTCATCCATACTAGAATTGTACTTTCTCATTCAGCATACATAACACAGCTGTGTTGATAACAGAATAGTTATACTATTTATCAATGGTTTCATGACCTACAATCTTAACCCTCCTCTTGCTGAATATTCAGTTTAGCCACACCCATTCCTGACTGTGAACTAATTAGATTACTTGATGTAATTTATTCCTAGAAATTCATAAACTGAATGTCAAACAGTGTAGATCCTGATCAGATGGCTTCTTTAGAAGCCATCTGATCTGGATCTACGCTGTTTCCGAAGATATGGGTTGTTGTGAATAGCATGATAAGAGTTAATTAGGCAGGAACTACATTTTGTGCGGAGGACTTGCAGTAGTCCTTGTCCTATGTTTGGCTGGGTCTTTCTTAATGAGACCAACTTCTTAGATCTAGTACTAAACTATTTAATTGATATATAATATATAGAATAACAAAGCTACTTTAATACGGCTTTCATTTTTAGTACTAAACCATTCCAGCTCTAGATACAGACTGCTAGCTCTAAGTGGGCGAGAACTTTATAATATATCATTTGATAATAAGGGTGTGTATTTTCTGGTGAGATATACCTAATTGAAACAGATGTCTTTTATCATTACAACCCCCTTTCTAAGATGATTGTAAACAGTCAGTGATATTATCTTAGAATTGAATCATAAAAATTTCTTCAAGCATGCTTATCAAGATAAGGCATTGTTTTAGTTTCTGATACATGGAAATAATAATCCCTAATCTTATGAATGAAATTCCAGCTTGAGAATAACCTTCAGTTTAAGAAAAACTGTATTTCTATACTGCACATAATTGTTTAGGCATCATGAGAGAATGGTGAAAACAGTGTATTCTTTATGAAGCATTTTAGCACTTAACGCGACTAGTTCCTTCAAGCTTATGTGAATGTAATCCTTATATGAATACATGTTAAAACACACATTTTAAACAAAGAATATGCAAACATTGTATCTATTCTATAAGCAAGCTATATACAGTTGTCCCGGGTTTGTATGTCTTATGTGACATAGTCCTTGAATCGCGCTGGTATTCGTACGACTCTCCCAGATCGAGTTACATAAGGCTTTATCTCCTGCGTATCTCCCTGGCGTTCGTCCGATTGTCTGCTATCATCGATGTGCTCTGTCCGTTGGTCAATGTCGTCGTAATCCGTATCGAAATCAATCTTATTTTCATTTGTTTTCATGAGATGTTTCCGATTTCTCCTATACTGTCCCCTCTTTGTTTGAACATGATACGATCGTGGTGTAGGTGCATTTCGAACAACTACCCCTGGTTCCCAACGCTTTTCGTTTTGTACACGAATAGTATCTCCTGGGTGTAACTGAGATAAGTTTTTGCTATTTTTGTCATAGAAGTATTTCTGTTTTTCTTGTTTCTTGGTAAGTCTATCATGAACAGTTTTCTGGCTGATAACTTTCGGTTTTAATTGTTTCTGTGTTACCGGTAGTTTGATCTTAGTCTGCGATTCATGAGTAGTTGCGCAGGTGATCCAAGATTGTCAATGGGAGTATTACGGTAATTGAGAATACTCAAATATGGATCTTTGTTTTCAGCTTTCGACTTATCTAGAATCCCTTTCACGATTTTCACATAGATTTCGGCCTGTCCATTAGAATTACTCATATATGGAGACGAGGTCACATGTTTGAATCCCCAGTCTTTAGCAAAGTTTTGGAATTCTACTGAAGTGTAACATGGCCCATTGTCTGACCTTACCTCAATTGCTATACCATGACGAGCAAAGATGGATTTCATGTGATTGATTACAGTGGAAGATTTCATGTTTTCTAGCCTTGCAACTTCAAAAAATCTTGACATGTAGTCAACAACTAGAACGTAATTATTCCCATTCCAGGTGAAAAGATCCGTTCCAACCACTTGCCATGGCAACTCTGAAATTGTTGATGGAATCATGGGTTCCTTCTGATTCGAACTTCTATGTTCATTGCATATTCCACATTTTGAAATGAAGTCCCGTATTTCAGTGTTCATTCCTACCCAAAACATGATGTCTTTGGCTAGGTTGCACGTTTTCTCTATTCCGAAGTGTAACTCGTGCAAAATCAACAACATTTCTTTCCTTAACTCGCGTGGAATTACAATCTGAGTTCCTTTCAGAATCAAGCCATCATATTCTGACAGTTCCTGTCTATGATTCCAATATTCCCTGCCTTTAAAAGGTACATTTTTCCTGTGATCAGGCCAACCTTCTTTGATCATTTTATTGACACTTGTCAAAGTATTGTCATTTTTTGTAGCATTTCTGATTTGTTTCAATTTCTCATCAGAATATGGTAAATTGCTTACCACTAAATGCACATGACATTTCAATGCTTCTTCGAGTTCTTTATCGACTGTTTCATTGATATATGCCCTTGAAAGCATGTCTGGCACGTGCATTTCTGATCCGGGTTTGTACCTGACCGTATAATTGTACTTCTGTAAGCGTAGAAGCATCCTTTGAAGTCTCGGAGGACTACTGGCTAACGGTTTTTTGACAATCGACTCGATCGGCTTATGATCACATTCGACTGATATTTCTTTCCCGTATGTATATTGATGGAAACGTTCCATTCCAAAGAGTACGGCGAGTAGCTCTTTCTCAATCTGCGCATATCTGGTCTCTGCATCTGTCATTGACCTCGATGCATATGCAACTGGTTTGTTATCTTGTAACAAAACTGCTCCTAGTCCTGACTTACTTGCGTCACAACTTATTGTCACCGGTTTAGTGACGTCAAAATACTTCAGAACTGGATCACTGGTCAAAATGTCCTTGACTTTCTTGAACGCAATTTCTTGTTCTGAATTCCATTCAAATTCTACATCCTGCCTCAGCAATATTCTGATTGGTTCAGTTACCTGTGACATATCTGGCACAAATTTGGCTAAATAATTGACGGTACCCAAAAGTCGCATGACTCCTTTTTTGTCAGTTGGTGCAGGCATCTCAATGATAGCCTTAATTTTGCTTCCGTCAGGTTTTACACTTTCCGGTGTTAACACATGTCCAATATAGGTTACTGAACTTGCACCTATGATACATTTGTCCTTATTCAATGTCAATCCAATGTCTTCGCAACGTTTCAGGGCTAGTTTTAAGCGTTGATCATGTTCTTCTTTTGATCTGCCCCATATCAAAATGTCATCAATGTCAGTTTCTACTCCTTCGAGGTCTTCAAATAACTGTGATATCCTTTTTTGATACACTTCCTGGGCGCTCTTTATTCCAAACGGTGTCCTTAAATAGCAATATCTTCCATATGGGGTATTGAACGTAGTTAGTAACTGGCTGTCGGAATCCAATTTTAACTGCCAATACGAATTGTTTCCATCCAGTTTTGAAAATACGTTCGCTCCAGACATTCTACTAGTTATTTCCTCTATCGTGGGTAACTGAAAATGTTCCCGTTTTATAGCAGCGTTCAGATTTCTCGGATCGAGACAAATTCTTAATTTTTTGTTAGGTTTTTCCACTATAACCATAGAATTTACCCAGTCCGTAGGCTCATCCACTGGCCTGATTACGCCATCCTTTACCATGTCTTGCAGAGCTTTTTTCACCCTTTTACGCAATGCAACAGGTATTTTCCTGGGCGGGTTGACCACTGGTGTGACTGTAGAATCGATCATTATTTTGTAGGGTTTCTCTAGACAACCTAAACCAAAGAATACTTTAGGATGTTCTCGTATTAGTTTATCTAGTCCATTGGTATTGACTGCCAATACCACATTAATTAGTCCAAGGTCCTGTGATGCTTTAAAGCCCAGTAATGACGTTTGTCTTGAATCTGTAACGTAGAACTCCAGCTCGTGTCCCATGCAGTTTAGTGTAGTTTTTCCAAGAACTTTGAGACGATCTCCCGTATAACTGGTGAGACGCGACGTTGACTTTCCAACACACAATGTGGTGCCTTAACTTTTCTGAACACTCTATCCGCTATGATATTGCACTGCGATCCTGTATCGATTTTAAATTTCACTTGCATTCCATTTACATCCATCGTAACGAAATACTCATTATCACTTATTTCCGTTTTCTTTTGACACTTTTCATTTATAGATCCAACAAAAAGATTTTCTGAATCACTTTCCGACGAATTTTCCTCCAAATTATGCACATTTTTCTTTAATTTAGACTTACAAAATTTAGCAAAATGATGAGGCCTTTGACACTTATGACATAATTTTCCATAAGCCGGGCACTTTCTTCTTTCATGCATAATTCCGCATTTGCCACATTGGAATTTTTTATCCGAATATTCTTTGGGTCTTGCACCTCCTACGACTCCTTTTGACTTCCGTTTACTTTTCACGTAGTGCACAGCATTTTCATGATCCTCGTTCATTTTTTGGATCTGCCTTTTTGATTCCTCATCCGCTCTACATATTGAAATCGCCTTCTCTAAAGTCAGTTTATCTTCTCGCAACAATCTTTCTTTGACTTTTTCTGAGCTTGTGCCACAAACAATTCTGTCCCTGATTAAATCATTTTTGATGTTGCCAAATTCACATTCGCGTGCAATATTTTTCAAATCCGTTACAAACTGATCTATGAGTTCTGTACTGCCTTGTGTCCTGGTGTTAAATTTGTGTCTCTCCATTGTGATATTCTTTTTTGGAATACAATAGGTCTCAAACTTGTCAAGAAGTGGAGCTAATTTGTCCCTTTCTGCCTCTTGTAACACAAATGTATTGTAAATTTCCCGACCGTCTTTGCCAATAATATACAGCAATGCTTTGCACTGTTCTTTTTCATTTTTATCCGACATTACAACGTCTAAATACAGCTGCACAGTTTGTTTCCACATTTTCCATCTTTCTGCAATATTTCCAGAAGTGGAAAAGTCCATTTCCGCAGGCTGGTGTAACTTATCCATTTCTCACAAAATTTACTTCTTTTATGGTAAATATGAAATTGTGAAATATAAGTCACTGTAAAAATAATCCAGTCTACAGTACTTCTGACACCATGTCCTATGTTTGGCTGGGTCTTTCTTAATGAGACCAACTTCTTAGATCTAGTACTAAACTATTTAATTGATATATAATATATAGAATAACAAAGCTACTTTAATACGGCTTTCATTTTTAGTACTAAACCATTCCAGCTCTAGATACAGACTGCTAGCTCTAAGTGGGCGAGAACTTAATAATATATCATTTGATAATAAGGGTGTGTATTTTCTGGTGAGATATACCTAATTGAAACAGATGTCTTTTATCATTACAGTCCTGAGGCATAACCAAAAGCGATAGCTACTATGCTTCTAAAAAGCCACTCAATAGATGGTGGATGAGAAGGGTCATCGAGCGACGACTACAGTTTGTGAATTCACAGACTACAAAACGGATATTCAGTGTTAAGCAATAAATAACCTTTTTTGTACCAGATGGAATCTTCCACCTTATATATAGCAGAAATCCATTTCAAAATTTAGGCTTGTCAGGTTGTGTTTTCTTCAAAATTGATTTGGAAAATGGTTGAACTTTTTGCAAACAGTCTGGGCCCTGATAAGAAGTTGCGTTTTGCTGCGACCTCTGATCTGGGCCTGCACTGTTTGCCAATGTACCGGTTTTGGGGTTTCTAGAACTAAATGGGTTAAGGACTAAATGAAAGTCAAACGTTTTCTTTATTTTTCACTAACTGGAACTGGCAAAAGTTTAATCCTTTCTTTTTTCTATTTTCATACCTACCTAAAATAAGATTAAACCATATTCTACTGGATAAATTAGTTTAGCCACAAACTATACCAAAATATTTCATCAAGTGAGTTGAAAACATCAGACTTTTCAAGGATGCGAAGCACGAGTGAAAATTCCGGTGTGATTTTTTTTGTTGTTGTTGTTTTTAGCTCACCTGTCATGTAATGACGAGGTGAGCTTTTGGGATTACTTTTCTTCCGTCGTCTGTCGTCAGGCCGTGCGTCCGTCCGTAAACAATTTCTTCAAACGAAATCTCCTCCTAAACAATTGATCGGATTTTGACCAAACTTCACAAGAATGACCCTTATGTGGTCCCCTTTCAAAGTTGTTCAAATGGTTCCGTTCCGTCGCACATCTAGGTCACAGGAGCCAAAAATAGATTGTTTTTACTGAAAACTTAAAAAATCTTCTTCTTTGAAACCACAAGGCCCAGGTCTTTGATATTTGGTATGAAGCTTCATATAGTGGACCCCTACCAAGATTATTCAAATTATAGTGCTGGGTCCAAAAATGCCCCCGCCCCAGTTTTACATAGGCTAATGTAGGGAAAATCTTTAAAAAAATCTTCTTCTCTGAAACCGCAAGGCCCAGGACTTTGATATTTGGTATGAAGCTTCATCTAATGGACCTCTACCAAGATTGTTCAAATTATAGCCCTGGGGCCAAAAATGCCCCCGCTCCGGGGCCCTTTGGTTTTACATAGACTTACATAGGGAAAATCTTAAAAAAAAAATCTTCTTCTCTGAAACCACAAGGTCCAGGTCTTTGATGTTTGGTATGAAGCTTCATCTAGAGGACCTCTACCAAGATTGTTCAAATTATAGCCCTGAGACCAAAAATGCCCCCGCTCCGGGGCCCTTTGGTTTTACGTAAACTAGTATAGGGAAAATCTTATTAAAAATCTTCTTCTGTGAAACCACATGTCCTAGGTCTTTGATATTTGATGTGAAATTTCATCTAGTGGACCTCTATCTATAGGCCAAAAATGTCCCCGCCCGAGACCCTATGGTTTTACATAAACTTATAAAGGGAAATCTTTAAAAATCTTCTTCTTTGAAACTGCAAGGCCCAGGTCTTTGATATTTGGTATGGAGCTTCATCTAGTGGACCTCTACCAAGATTGTTCAAATTATAGCCCCGGGGCCACAAATACCCTGCCCAGGCCCTTTGATTTTACATAGACTTATGTAGTGAATATCTTTAAAAAAAATCTTCTTCTCTGAAACCGCAATACCCAGGTCTTTGATATTTGGTGTGTAGCTTCATCTAGTGGACCTTTGTTCAAATTATAGCCTTTGTTGATGTTTGGTATGAAGCTTCACCTTTTAGATCTTCCTCAACAATACGCATATTAAATCCCTTGGGCCAATAATGGCCCTCCCTGGGGCCCACTTGTTACACAATGGATCAGGTGAGCGACCCAGGGCCATCATGGCCCTCTTGTTTTTTTTTTAATTTGTTAACTAGAAATGTGCCAGTATGACACGGATCCCCCCGCCCAGGGGTCAGCGACATCCGGAAACAAGCATTTTGCAAAAAGATGAAGATGAAATGGGCCATAACTGTCCTAATGATCGACATACTGTAAGATAAAACACATTTAACCTAGATTTCATGATTTTATACAATATGAATTCAGTATACATTAACTATCTAATATTAATTTCAAAAGATATCAAACCACAAACTACTTTTATGTGTAGTAAAAATGAAGTTTTAAAAAGGGCCATAACTCCCAGAATAACTGGTGGATTTTACCAGAAATCAAACCTGACCTGCATTTTGTGAGGTTATATTAAAAATCTAACATATTAACAAATATAAGCGCTAGGGCGATGACGGTTTTATAAAAAAAAATAGCCAGTGACTTGATCTTAAGGCCAGGACTCTGAAAGTCAAACTCGCTCGAGATAGTATCATATGCAACACTTGTGTAATGTTATATACATGTATTAAGATCCATCAATAAACGTAAGCGCAGGAGCGATGACAATGTTTTCTAAAAATAATTACAGTGGCCTTGACCATGAGCCCAGGACCCTTAAAGTCAAACTCACTCGAGATATTATCACACGCAAAATTTGTGTGAAATTAAATTAAATGAAATCAATAAATGTAGGCGCTATAGCAATGACAGTTTTTCTTGACCTTGGGTCTCAGACCCTGAAAGTCGACCTGCTTGAGATATCATCATACTCAAGATTTGCGTGAAGTTTTTTTTTTTTTCAAATCCATCAATATATGTAGGCATTAGAGTGATGACAAAGTTTTTCTAAAAAAATAGCCATGGTGACCTTGACCTTGACCCAGGACTCTGGAAGTTGAACTCACTCGAGATATAATCATTTCAAACATTTGTCTAGAGTTATCTTAAAATTTATCAATATTTTAGGTGCAAGAGCAATGACAAAAATTTTCTAAAACTAGCCATAGTGACCTTGACCTTGAGCCCAGGACCCTGAAAGTCAAACTCGCTCGAGATATTATCATACCCAATATTTGTATAAAAGTTATATTAAAATCTATCAATAAATAAAGGTGCTACAGCGATGACAAAGTTATTCTAAAAATAGACATAGCGACCTTGACATAGAGCCCCAGACCTTGAAAGTCGAAATCGCTCGAGATATCATCATAGCCGACTTTTGTATGAAGTTATATTAAAATCCATCGATAAATGTAGGCGCTAGAGCGATGACGAATTTTTTTCTGAAAATAGCCACAGTGACCTTGACCTTGAGGCCATGACCTTGAAAGTCAACCTCGCTTGAGAAAATATCATAAGCAACATTTGTATGTAGTTACATGTACTTTGAAATCTTTTGATGAATTTAGACGCTAGAGTGATGACAAAGTTTTTCTAAAAATAATTTGTGACCTTGACTTTGAGGCTATGACCTTGAAAGTCAAATTCGCTCAAGATATTATCATGAACAACAATTGTGTGACTTTATATTAATATATATCCATAAATGTAGGCACTAGAGCGATGACAAAGCTTTTGTAAAGATAGCCACAGTGACATTGCCCTTCAGGCAATGACTTTGAAAGTCAAATTCCCTCGAGATATTATCATAAGCAACATTTGTAGGAAGTGATATTAAAATCTGTCAATAAATGTAGGCGCTAGAACGATAACAAAAGTATGTACGTACGGGACAAATGCTAAATCCGACCTCACAACTTCGTTGTGCGAGGGGGTAAAAAGGGTCATAACTCTCATAATAATTGGCGAATTTTACCCCCCGAAATTGAACTCATCCTGTATTTTATGATAATATACCTGTGTATGAAATTTGAATCCAATCCACAAAAGTCTTCAAAAGATAACGCACGGAAACCATTTTTCAAGTAAAATAAAGTTGAAAAGGGGCCATAACTCTCATAATAATTGGCGGATTTTACCCGAATTTAAAATTGATCGTATTTTATGATTATATACCTGTGTATAAAATATGAATCCAATCCATCAAGGTTTGCAGAAGATATCGCACGGAAACCATTTTTCATGTAAATTGATACTCTCATACAATTAGCGGGTTTTACATGAAATTGAACTTGACCTGTATTTTATGATTATATACCTGTGCATGAAATTTGAATCCAATCCACCAATCATTTCTAAAAATATCGCACCGGAAACCATTTCGTATGGGATGTACGGACCGACGTATGTACGGACAAAGGTTATATTGTATGCCCGCTCATCCCCCCCCCCACACACACACACATTTTAAAATGTCGGGGGCATAAAAAAAGTAAATTTTCTTTTAACATGTATTATATGAGGAAAAAAAATATATAGTATGGGGCTGCTACTGTGAAAATAACACGATCATATTAATTTTCACTGGGAAAATATAATTTGCATTTGTTTCAGATGTTCATTGATTTCACAGCTAAGTATAAAATAAAATGTAATTATTCAGTTTACAAACAACATGACATATGTGTAGATCCTGATCAGATGACTTCTTTAGAAGGCACCCGATCTGGATCAAAACTGTTTTCATAGGCAGGGGTTGAAGTGGTAAGCAGGATAAATTCAGTCCACTGGCTGGTGGTCTGTTGCAGAACTGCTTATATCACGGTGATTTTTAAGCAAACCTAATTTAGATTAGCAATTGTCAGCTAGGGACTTTGCTTTCATAAGTTTTACAGGATTCATTGTGTTTTAAGCACAGAGCAAAGACCCTGATCAGACGACACATGTGATGTCTTATCTGGGTATATACTGTTTGTCAGGGTTCCTTTGATGATTACTGGGCATAAATGGGTTTCATTGTGAAAAGTGAACAAGCATGCAGTATGCATTCTGTTACCATTATTTAATGTTCAAATAAAGATAGCCCAAGCAATTCTGATTTGAGTCTTCAACTGTTCTGTCCTGACTCAAATTTTACAACGATTCTGAAGAGACAAACTGTCTTATTATGTGACATAATCAATGGTAAACGTGAAGATAAAAGTGAGAACCAGTTAAGTGTTTCACAAAGATATGTTGTGGGTGCTCATTAGATCACCTCACTGATGCGATCCTTATGAGTACCTACAATGTATGGTTTCCTTGGAGAAATAAGAAAAAAAAACTCAATAATTTTGGCTTAAAAAAATAATTTTATCAGGAGATAGCAGTATTTTCATGTAAATAAATGAAAGTTCTGAAACTTCTCGATTGTATAACATAATAGCTAAAAATAAAATGTTGATTGATACATATAAAACAATTAATACATTTTTAAACCAAAACAAAAAGTACCAAAATTGAACAGCCTTTTATTATCAGACTAGTAGCTAGTCTACGTGCAGGTGTACATTAAATACTCTTCATCTTTGCAGGCTGAAAGCCTACACAGTCTTGTCGGTGAATTGTCTTGATTTCACAAAAAGGACCCAAAATCCTACCTTTTGACCTCTGGCAACCCCCAGACATGCCCCGGGACATATTTTAATAATAATAATAATAATAATAATAATAATAATAATAATAATAACAACAATAATCTATTTTCATATACTGAGTCGGTCATACTTGGCCAAATCAACGGTTTATTGGCGCACGACGCGTAGTACACGCTTCGTGTTAGCTTTAACCTTTACCATTCCACTCTACGAGCGTGGGCACGAGTCGACTTCAGGTGAAAATAATAGAATTATTTTTGTGATTCCATTTTTAGCTCACCTGTCACGTAGAGACAAAGGTGAGCTTTTGTGATCACTTTTTGTCCGTGCGTGCGTCCGTAAACTTTTTCTTCAAACGACATCTCCTAAACCACTGAATGACTGATCGGATTTTGACCAAACTTCTTAGGTGGTCCCCTTTCAAAGTTGTTCAAATGGTTCCGGTCCGTTGAACGTCAAGGTCACAGGAGCCTAAAATAGATTTTTTTAATGAAAACTTAAAAAATCTTCTCTGAAACTGCAAGGCCCAGGTCTTCGATATTTGGTGTGTAGCTTCATCTAGTGGACCTCTACCAAGTTTGTTCGAATTATAGCCCTGGTGCCAAAAATGCCCCCGCGCCGGGGCCCACCAGCTTTACATAGATTTATGGACATCTCGGCCCCTAACAAACTCGGCCCCTGGCAAAGTCGGCCCCTGACAAACTCGGCCCCTAGCAAACTCGGCCCCCATTCAACTCCATCCCTAAAACTCAGTCCCTAGCAGCATTTAGGTCCTAAAATACTATGTTTTTTGTTTCCGATAATCAATTTGGAAGGTGGATAGATAGTTTCACAGAAAGTTTGAGCAAATTTATCGTTTTTAAAACGAAACCTTATCCACGATAAAAGATCGCGGTAACCGATGCTGTAATTGGGACGGTATTACAATTAAGTGACATCACGAAAACATGCCTATATAATTTTGACCACCTGCAACCACACTTTTATACAGAAAAACTTGGCTTTACAAGGGTTTATATCATTTTTTATTTTTCTTCTCAAAAACATAGATTGTTGGTTCTTGTAAGAACCGCGTCCTCGATGCAATCTGTTAGCTCAAAAACATAGATTGTTGGTGCTTGTTAGGATCGCCTTGTCAATGGGTTCTAGCGAGTACCCACAATCTATGTTTATAGCAGAAATAAGAAAAATATGTTTATGCTTGATCTGAAAATTTTCATATTTGGGGGGGGGGGGGGGGGGGGTGAAAAATCATCACGAAAACACGCCTATATAATGTTGACCCCCTTGAACTGGGGTTTACAAGGATAAACCTTTTTTTCCAAATTCTGCTACAAAATATATATTGTGGGTACTCCAACGAGTCCCACCAATCTATAAGTCCCCACAATCTATATTTTGAGCAAAAATAAGAAAAAAAATAACAATTTTTCATTTTAAAATGTTCGTTTTTCGGCGGTAAAGTTAACAATGTATTTGTATAGGCGTGTTTTCGTAATGTCAATATTTTAGAATAGGCGTGTTTTTGTGATATTTACATTTCCCGTGTAAAAACAAATGTAAACCTATAGAAAACAATATAGTTCATGATATACATAGTTCTCCACGATCTGATTGTGCGTTGGCGACGTTCATTACGAAAACACTCCTATACAAATACATTATCAATTGTTTGGCCAGAAATGGAAATTTGAAGATGAATTATTGTGATATTTTTCTTATTTTTACTCGAAACATAGATTACGAGGGCTCGATAGAACCGCCTCGATGCTACTATCGAGTACTCACAATCTGTTTTGAGCAGATATAAGAAAAATAATGTTTACCCCTGTATACCCCAGTTTTAAGAAAGAAACTTAATTTTCTGCCGTTCATGAAAGTATGAATGACAGCGTAGCCATACCGGACTTGTACGGACACGACCCTTACACAGAAAATAAATGGTTATCTCCTCAAGGCCTCAACTACCTTGCCAAGGTTACCTGGGTGACATCTGATCCAAAGAAAAAGAAAAATAGAAAAAAGTGGGTAGTGTATTTCATTTTCAAAAAGGACCAAATTATTTTCATTTTTATTTTACAAAATGTATATGGACGTGTTCACAATAAATTTGCTGGCACAGAAAAGAAAACATAATTTAAAAAAAAAGTTATGAAAATAAATTCATCAGTTTTTGTCGCTTCATTCAGTATAGTTTTACTATATATTCTATACATTAATTTCGCCCCCGCCCATCGGGGCTTGAAGAAATAGATTGGCTGCATGATGCTTCCATGCAGAGCTGAAACCGACCCGCACACGAGTACTGGTAAACCGCTTAGAGAATCTAAGCCTGTCCAGGCAAAGCGGTGCGAGTCGGCCCGTACATGCTTATAAACCCTATTGGTGTCATTTGGTGGCAGGGCTTGAGAAGTCATTTCATCTCAATGTTGAGTTTTTGTTTGATTTGAGGTTTAACGTCCCCGTCAACACTGTAAAGGTCATTTTGGAGACGTTGCTTCCAATTTTTGGGGACTTTTACCCGACATTGAGATGAAATGACATCTCAAGCCCTGTCGCCCAATGAAACCAATAGGGTTTATAAGCATGGACGGTCCGACAATCACACCGCTTTGCCTGGGCAGGCTTAGATCCTCTAAGCGGTTTACCAGTACTCGTGTGTGTGTCGGATTCGGCTCTGCATGGAAGCATCGTGCAGCCCATATATTTCTTCAAGCCCCGATGGGCGGGGGCTCTCTCAATGTTGGGTAAAAGTCCCACAAAATTGGTAGCAACGTCTCCAAAATGACATTTACAGTGTTGACGGGGAGGTTAAACCTCAAATTAAACAAAACAAACAAACAAACTATACATTTAGAGTGTGCTTCCAAATATATGTAAAAAGGACCAAAAAGTGTTCATAAAATTTCATTGTGAATATTAAAAAAAAGAATGAAAAAATCATGAGCCGCTGGCACAGAAAAGATATTTTTATTAGTTTGTATTTTATGGGGAAATAATTATCAAGTTCCTATATAAATCCATGTATTAACTTTAACCAACTGCAGTAAGTTCGACATGGCTAGCAAAGTTTACATGAACCCCCTTAAGGTCAAGTTACTTTGCAGGCGAACCGCTGCTTTCTTACTTTCATGAACAGCAGAAAAATAAAATTCATCTATTACGAGTGCAGCACATGTAAGACAAAAATAACAATGCACAGGTTTCATGTAAACATATCAGCATAGCGCGTACACACCAATGGAATAGTTTCGACATTGAATAAAACTGACACAACATTTTGCGTGCTTGTAGGTTGATACAGAGTCGGTAGAAAACTTTTTAGCACATTGATTTCCATCCAGTACACTTTCAAAACGCTGCTAGCACAGTATATCATCATGAAATCATGTCTATATAATCATGCCCTGTAAAACTGGGGTTAACTTCAGTTTAGATTATGTATATTGTATCAACATAAAAACAGTTTGTGGGAATTCTGAAAATATCTGAGGGTCACTGGTGAGGCCTAATTGGCCGAAACTAGCTAGTCTGGCCCAGAAAACATGCACACTCCATATGTTTTCGGTTCTGTGGTGTGTTCCTTGCTTCCAAAGGATAACCCTTTTATAGAACATATTTGTTAGAACTACCTCATTCGCTAAGACTATCAAACAATGGCAAACAGTTTAGATCCTGATCAGATGGCTCATTAATAAAACTCGCCTATTCAAATATATTGGAAAAATTGCCAAAAATGAAAATAATTAGTTATATGTACATTAAAATATGTGTAATAGTTTGATAGTAAGACAATTCCAACATTAATATATACATATTCTAATTTTGGGGCCCGAGTTTGTCAGGGGCCGAGTTTGTAGGGGCCGAGTTTGCTAGGGGCCGAGTTTGTCAGGGGCCGAGTTTGTTAGGGGCCGAGATGTCCTGTCACCTTTACATAGACTTATATGGGGGAAACCTTTAAAAATCTTCTTGTCCGAAACCAGAAGGCCCAGGCCTCAGCTGGGACACTCACATCCAGAACATCTGCAACAAGGCAAACAGGACCATTGGATTTCTCAGAAGAAACCTCAGCATCGGAGCTATCGCCATAAAGCAACAGGCCTATTTCAGTCTCCTCAGGCCTCTCTTGAGTATGCCAGTACTGTGTGGGATCCTTATACACAAGTAAATGTCCACAGACTGGAAATGGTACAGCGACGAGCAGCAAGGTATGTGTTGAATAGACAACGAAACAGATCCAGCATTGGCACCATGCTGCAAACCCTCAATTGGCGGACACTGCAGGACAGGAGAAAAGATGCTCGTCTTTGTATGATGTACAAGATAGACAGGGGCCTAGTTGCTATCCGGAAAGACAACAGACTTGTCCCTCACAGGAGAAAGACCAAAAGACTGAGCCACGACAGAGCCTTCCAACTGATCACCTGCCGCACTGACAGAGGAAAGATGACGTTCTTCCCTCGGACGGTCAGAGATTGGAACGCCCTACCTCCTGGTTCTGCCAATCTGGAGACACTGGAGGCTTTCAAAGCCCAGGTGTCAGCTCAGCAACACTAACCAGCAAGATTGATTTTAACCAATGTAAATAGTGTTTTTTAACCTTTTAATGTTTGGGACGACTGCTGAAATACCAGAAAACGACAAAAATACCCGGAAGAGACCACAAACACCTGGAATCAGACAAAAACACTCACCCGGACTAGAAGAATTGTTGCTCAGCGCTGCGATAACACACAACATAGCATAATCTTCAGAATGTTGAAGCAGGGGTGTAAAATTCCACTCGCCCGCTCGCATTTGCGAGTAAGTTTTAGGGCAGGGCGAGTAAGGTTTTCAAAACTGACCATACTTTTTCTTCATTTTCAGCACTTAAATGAAAAGTTTAGACCATAAGGGCGAGTAAGCTTGAGGGAAATTTTACACCTCTGTGAAGGAGGCTATAACACGGCAGAAGCAGAAGAAGAAGGTCTTCAATGTTTGGTATGAAGCTTCATCTTGTGGCCCTCTACCAAGATTGTTCAAAATATAGTCCTAGGGCCAAAAATGCCCCAGCGCTGGGGCGCACTGTTTTCACATATAGGTGTATATAGGGAATACCTTGAAAAATCTTCTTGTCTTAAAACAGAATGCCGAGGTCTTTGATATTTGGCATGAAGCTTCATCTAGTGGACCTCTACCAAGGTTGTTCAAAATATAGTCCTGGGGCCAAGAATGCCCCCTGGCGGGGCCCACTGGTTTCACATAGACGTATATAGGGAAAGCCTTTAAAAATCTTCATGTCTGAAACCAGGACGCCCAGGTCTTTGATATTTGGCATGAAGCTTTATCTAGTGGACCCAGTGTTATTGATGAGCTTTTGCCCGAGGAGTACTATTACTCCTTCAACCAAAGACATAAGCGTATCCTGTGATTCTTTGAGAGTATCGGTACTCCTAAATTCAAAACTAGGGTCGTATCTTCATCTGTCGTCACAGGATGGCTGGTAAGTGCACTTATAATAATGTCAGACGTGGCAATGGCCATATGTAAAAGACAAACACATATTCTATCATCGTAACATACCGATATACATTTTCCTGTTGGCGGACCGTCCATGCTTATAAACCCCATTGGTTTCATTGGGCGACAGGGCTTGAGATGTCATTTCATCTCAATGTCGGGTAAAAGTCCCAACAGATTGGAAGCAACGTCTCCAAAATGACCTTTACAGTGTTGACGGGGACATTAAACCTCAAATCAAACAAAACATTTTCGTGTTAATAAGCTGGTGGACAGCAAAATGAAAATCCCTTTTTCTTCTAAAGAATGTAAATCCAGCCAATGTGGTTGTCTACTTCGCATGTGTTTTTGGAATTTCCCAGACGCCACTGGAGGCTCGTTTTGATCAGGCTGGTCGGAGTCCTCAGCCGTCACACAGATTATATTGTCATCAAAACAATTTCAAACCCATGTTTTGTGTCTGCAGCGGCCTTATTTGCTACGCATTCAAAGGCGGGAAATCTCCACGAATTGTAGCAACTGTATGCGATTGGTAAAAGGCGAGAAATTCAGCGCTCAGCAAAAATACAATAAAACGTGCGACCAGTGAAGGCTCAGATCAGCAAACACATCTGTGGAAGCTAATCAGTCTGTCCCGGTTGCTGTGTTTGCGTTCTTTTATGATGCGCTGCCAGTCATTCTGCTTAATGTTCAAAGACGCCGCATGACATCTTAAGGTGTTAATTTAAGGCTGCGTCTCCTGACAACCGGTACCAGTTGTCGGGAGCATTTTTGCTGTCAAAAATGCTCCTGACAACCAGCAATATTTTTTCAATAAAAGCCTGCTATAGTAGCATTATTTTGGTTACTTAGCCCAGTATTTTAAGTTTCTTGATACATGTTTAATATTTTTGGTCTTCTTTGGTATTTAACGTAACTACTGGATTGAAAATAAAAGAGAAAAAAACATATGGTATTTGCAGAATTTAAAGTATCATTTATTACTGAAAATAAATACCCAATAAATAAAGGGACAATTTTACTTGAGTAAGTTTCATTTTAGAGAAGAAATTAGAAAAATATCGTCAACTTTTTTCTGATACCATGGTAGGTGTTATCAAACATAAGTGTATGTTGTATATAGCATATTAGATATATTTGTACAAAGTTCCTCAACACTGTAAGCTGCATAAACTGTCATTTCATATACCGGTATTTCCTTATCAATAGTTCTGTATGAATACTCATTAGAAGTGCCTCATGGACACCCACAACGTATGTTTTCATGCAGAAATGAGAAAACCACCTCTTATCTTGGGCTATGTCAATGTTTCGATAACATGTCAAACCTAAGACACCAAGCAAAACTACATCTGAAAAGTCTGAAAAGACTGCTCCTACTCTCTGGGTCTACACTGTTGGCAAAAAATTAATTTTAAGGTAACCGGCACACGGCAAAACATAACGACAATTGTCGTGACTGGCATTTTATGGGTTAACTAACTAACAAGTTTTACTTTGCAATTACAAAAATAATAGGCCAGAATTTGATTGATTCCATTCTTGGAATTTATTCCAAAAATAAAAAAAATACATGAATTAAGTTCGTTTGAATACTAAAAAATGACAAAAAAGCATTAAACATGTATCAAGAACCATGAAATACTTAAGGCTGCGTCTCCTGACAACCGGTTGTCAGGAGCATTTTTGCTATGTAAAATGCTCCTGACAACCAGCAATATTTTTTCCAGTAAAATCCTGCTATGGTTGCATTATTTTGGTTACTTAACCCAGTATTTTAAGTTTCTTGATACAGGTTTAATATTTTTTGTCTTCTTTGGTATTATAACAGAACTACTGGAGTGAAAAAAAGAGAAAAAACTTGTTATTTGCAGAATTTACTGTTTCATTTATTACTGAAAATAAATACCAAATACATGTAAATATATGGGCAATTTTACTTTAGTGCTATGGAAAAAAAAACATGTCATAAATTCCCATTTAGAGAATATATATGGTTAAGGGGTGGGGATCTGAACAGTTTCTGAGATACATGTATATGGCTTTTAATGAAGTTAAGGGGTGGAGCATGCCCCGTGGCACTGATGTCACTGATTGTGTCTTATCCTAAGGGCCAAGAATATATATGGTTTAGGGGTGGGGCTCTTAACAGTTTCTCAGGTATATGGTCTATTGTGAGGTCGAAGGGGTGGAGCATGGCCTGTGCACCCCTGGGTAACCTCTAGGTTGGTGTCACTGAGTGCGTCTTATCATAAGGAACAAGAATATATATGATTATTGGGTGGGGATCTGAATGGTTTCTGAGATAAATTGTTTTTTATGACGTGGAGGGAGTGAGGCATGGCCCCAGCACAACCTAGGGGACCCCCAGCTTGACATAAAAGCATATGGCTGAGAGAAGTTTACTCAAGAAAAATTTCAATGAAAGTCTGGCAAAATATCTGCAAAGGTTTGGCAGTTAATGCCATTTTTCAATTGCCCACATTATAAGTCTATGGGAAATCTAAGTTGCCATTGCAACCCATCTAAATGGCCGAATTTCATAAACAAGAGGGCCATGATGGCCCTGGATCGCTGGCTTGATCCATAGTGTAACAAGTGGGCCCCTGTGAGAGCCATTATTATAGCCCCGCTTTGAAAAAGTGGGGCTATATTGGATTTGCCATGTCCTTCTGTCATTCCGTAATTCCGTGATTCCGTTAATTATAGCCCCGCTTTGAAAAAGTGGGGCTATATTGGATTTGCCATGTCCTTCTGTCATTCCGTAATTCCGTGATTCCGTTAATTTGTGTTGGCTCCATAACTTTGTATCTGCTTAACATATTTTCATGAAACTTCACACAAATGTTAAACACCATAAGACAATGTGCAGAGCGAAGGAATTATAACTGTGGATTGCCTACTTTTGGAGTTATTGCCCTTTGAACATTTTCCGTAATTCCGTGATTCCGTTAATTTGTGTTGGCTCCATAACTTTGTATCTGTTTAACATATTTTCATGAAACTTCACACAAATGTTAAACACCATAAGACAATGTGCAGAGCGAAGGAATTGTAACTGTGGATTGCCTACTTTTGGAGTTATTGCCCTTTGAACATTGAAAAATGGCAATGAAGATTTTTAAAGTTTTTTTTATTTAAGTTTATATTAACCTTGGGGTCCCCAGGGCGTGTCAATTTTGGCCCCAGGGCTATAAATTTGAACAATCTTGGAAGAAGCTTCATACCAAATATCAAAGACCTTGGCCTTTTGCTTTCAAACAAGAAGATTTTCAAAGGGTTTCAATGCCTAGACTTCTATTTCCTAGGGCTATAATTTGAACAATTTTGATAGAGGTCCACTAGATGAAGCTTCACATCACATATCAAAGACTTGGGCCTTTCAGAGAAGAAGATTTTTTTAAATTTCCCTATATAAGTCAATGTACATTGTAAGACCAAGGGCCCTTGGGTGGGGGCATTTTTGGCCCAAGGGCTATGATTTGAAAAATCTTGGTAGAGATCTACTAGATTAAGCTGCACACCAAATATCAAAGAACTGGGCCGTGCGGTTTCGGAGAAGAAGATTTTCAAAGATTTTCCCTGTATAAGCTTTTTTGTTTGTTTAATTTGAGGTTTAACATCCCTGTCAACACTGTAAAGGTCATTTTGGAGACATTGCTTCCAATTTTGTGGGACTTTTACCCGACACTGAGATGAAATGACATCTCAAGCCCTATCGCCCAATGAAACCAATAGGGTTTATTAGCATGGACGGTCCGCCTCGCACCGCGGTTCCTGGAAGGCTTAGATCCTATAAGAAGTGTACCAGAACTAGTGCGCGGGTCCCTGTATAAGCCAATGTAAAACCAAAGGGCCCCAAGGTGGGGGCATTTTGCGCCCTAGGCCTATAATTTGAGCAATCTTGATAGAGGTCCACTAGATGTGGCTACACACCAAATATCAAAGAACTGGGCCTTGCGGTTTCAGAGATGATTTTTAAAGATTTTCCCTATATATAAGTCTACGTAAAACCAAAGGGCCCCCGAGACGGGGGCATTTTTGGCCCAAGGGCTATAATTTGAACAATCTTGGTGGAGGTCCACTAGATGAAGCTAAAATACCAAATATCAAAGACCAGGGCCTTGTGGTTACAGAGAAGATTTTTAAATATTTTCCCCATATAAGCCCATGTAAAACCAAAGGGCATTTTTGGCCCCAGCACTATAATTTGAAAATCTTGGTAGGGGTCCACTAGATGAAGCTTCATACCAAATATCAAAGATATGGGCCTAGCGGTTTCAGAGAAGAAGATTTTCCCTATATAAGTCAATGTACATTGTAAGACCAAGGGCCCTTGGGTGGGGGCATTTTTGGCCCAAGGGCTATGATTTGAAAAATCTTGGTAGAGATCTACTAGATTAAGCTGCACACCAAATATCAAAGAACTGGGCCGTGCGGTTTGAAAAATCCCATGTAAAACCAAAGGGCCCCGGGGTGGGGGCATTTTTGGCCCCAGCACTATAATTTGAACAATCTTGGTAGGCGTCCACTAGATGAAGCTTCATACCAAATAGCAAAGACCTGGGCCTTGCGATTTCAGAGAGGAAGATTTTTAAAGATTTTCCCTATAAAATCCTATGTAAAACCAAAGAGCCCTGGGGCGGGGGCATTTTGGGCCCCAGCACTATAATTTGAACAATCTTGGTAGGGGTACACTAGATGAAGCTTCATACCAAATATCAAAGACCTGGGCCTTGTGGTTTCAGAGAAGAAGATTTTTTAAGTTTTCGGTGAAGAAATCTATTTTTGGCTCCTGTGACCCAGATGTGCAACAGACCGGAACCATTTGAACAACTTTGAAAGGGGACCACATAAGGATCATTCCTGTGAAGTTTAGTCAAAATCCGATCAGTGGTTTAGGAGGAGATGTCGTTTGAAGAAAAAGTTTACGCACGGACGCACAACGGACAAAAAGTGTCCCAAAAGCTCACCTCGTCACTACGTGACAGGTGAGCTAAAAATTACATGAATTAAGTTCTTTTGAATACTAAAAACTGACAAAAAAGCATTAAATTTGTTTGTTTTGATTTGAGGTTTAACGTCCCTGTCAACACTGTAAAGGCCATTTTGGAGACATTGCTTCCAATTTTGTGGGACTTTTAGTCTTTTACCCTACATTGAGATGAAATGACATCTCAAGCCCTGTCGCCCAATGAAACCATTAGGGTTTATTAGCATGGACGGTCCGCCTCGTACCACGGTTCCTGCCTGGACAGGCTTAGATCCTCTAAGCGGTTTACCAGTACTAGTTTGCGGGCCGGATTCAGCTCTGCGTGGAAGCATCATGCAGCCCATATATTTCTTCAAGCTCCTATGGGCAGGGGCTTGCATTAAATAAGTATCAAGAACCATGAAATATTAAAAAGGTAACTAAAATAATACTAATATCATAGATTTTTATTGGAAAAATATTGCTGGTTGTCAGGAGCATTTTTGATAGCAAAAATGCTCCTGACAACCGGTTGTCAGGAGCATTTTATATACCAAAATGCTCCTGACAACCGGTTGTCAGGAGACACTTCCAATACTTAAAAAAGGTAACATAAATAATACTAATATCATAGGTTTTTATGGAAAAATATTGCTGGTTGACAGGAGCATTTTTGATAGAAAAAATGCTCCTGACAGCCAGTTGTCAGGAGACACTTCCTTAATTAAATCGGCTACTTGATAAATAGCGGTAAATAAGCATGCACTGCATGCTGACCACCTGTGATTCACAATTAGATATATCAGTACCCAAGTATTACAGGTTAATCATGCCATTGTGACTCAATAAATATAATTTTGGTCAAATGTAACGGAACACAGCGTACAAAAAGATCAGTCTGTGCAGCGGTGGTTCTATCTCAGACGTGCATTGACGACAATGTTGCGAGAAAAAAATACGTCAGGATGATAAAAGTATGAAAAATAGAAGTGGAGGCAAAAGTAAACAACCACCATGATGCAATAATCAAAGGCGCCAACATAATCGTGTCGGAAAACGGCAATAAATCATCATCAACAGATTTTTTATTAACATGCAGGTACAGGGGCAGCGTCCACATAAGTGGGCCCCCTTCCAGGTAGCTGGCTTGCTGCACGCATGGCAGATCTTACACCAGATCTCCAGGCTTGTCTATCATGAGGATCGATAGCAGAGAGCTTCCATTCTCTGCAATCTCTTTCTGTTAGCTGCTTCCAGGTCATCTTGGGCCTTCCTGGCCCCCGCTTTCCACCTACCTGTATGTCACAGTCAGTCTTGACTGCACCGTTGGAGCGTTCCACATGTCCATACCAGCGAAGTCTTCTCTCTTTCAGGATGAGGTTTTTTGGTTGTTTGATTTGAGGTTTAACGTCCCCGTCAACACTGTAAAGGTCATTTTGGAGACGTTGCTTCCAATTTTGTGGGACTTTTACCCGACATTGAGATGAAATGACATCTCAAGTTCTGTCGCCCAATGAAACCAATAGGGTTTATTAGCATGGACGGTCCGCCTCGCACCGCAGTTCCTGGGCAGGCTTAGATCCTCTAAGCGGTTTACCAGTACTAGTGTGCGGGCCGGATTCAGCTCTGCGTGGAAGCATTGTGCAGCCCATATATTTCTTCAAGCCCCTATGGGCGGTCCAGGTCCTCAATGCCAAGACGCTCAAGTAACTCACTGGACCTGATGGTGACAGTGTCCTGTGGCTTGACATTGCAGATCTGTCTGATCATTGCCCTGTCATTTCGGTGTAGACGTTGGAGGTTTGGCTTTGTCAATGGCCATGTCTCACTGGCATGGAGCCTTGCGCTCCGCACACAAGAGCTATACACACGGCCATGTGTCTTGAAGGAGAGGTGGCGGGAAGAGAGAGCTGGTAGCAACACCTTGAATTTCTTCTAGGCTGTTTTCACACGTGATGTAGTTGAAAGGTAGCAACCACCCGCTGCAGAGAGCATATCACCTAGGTAGCAGAAGGAAGTTACAACCTCAGCTTGTCGGATCTGACTTGGACTTCCCTCTGTGGTCTGCCATCTAAGGGGCGTGCAGTTCCTTGGCACCGTGTACACCTGTAATCAGGGTCTATCAAGAGTTTGAGCCCACTGCATTTCTTGTGCACCCAGAACTTGCAGCCATTACAAAAGATACTGTTGCTGCCCACTCCAGTGCGACATACAGCGCATGGGAACTGGCCTGTACTCTGCAAGAGGTCCAGACCTGTACCACAAATCATGATCTTTGTCTTCCTGCATTCACTCTCAGCCCTTTTGCCTCCATTGCGTCTTTCCAAGTTAAGAGCCTCCTGACACATTCCTCAAGGGATTCATCTATGAGACTATGATGCGGCGAAAATTACCGCGATTTCGTCAGGCGTCACGTTTTTTTTCCATTGCCGATATGACTGCAATGGAACGTCCTTGGCTTATCGCCAATTTGACGGTCGTATTTGATACGACCTTTTCTTCATTTCTAGGCGTAGTTGCTCGATTTTAGAGTCATATTTACGACGATACGACCCTTATCAATTTCTCTGTGGACCTCTACCAAGATTGTTCAAAATACAGAGTTGAGTACAACATTGAGTACAGATGGGAGTTCAACCTCTCAAAGTGCCAGGTGGTAAGGGTGACTTCTCACAGGAGTCCAATAAACATCCTGTATCACCTACATGGGCAGGTCTGGAGTGCACGGTTCTTGGGGGTGGACAATATCCTGTGGCCTGTCCTGGAATTCCCACATAGACAGGACAACTCAAAGAAATCCAAGAGTCCTGTTTGCATTTCCAGTTTGAGTCTCGAGGTCACGGGTTCGATCCCGGGCCGCAACATACCAAAGTCGTTAAAAATGGTACTAGCTGCTCCTCGCTTGGTACTCAGATTTACGGGGTAGAGCTAGGACTGGTCGACCCAGTGTCAGGATAATGTGACTGGGTGTGGTATCACGTAAAGTGTCTGGGACAGGTAGCACTATAAAAGTGAGCAGTGAGCTCCCTGCCGCAACCAGACACCGTTGTGATATGACTGAAAAATTGTTGAAAGCGATGTTAAACCCGAATTCACACACACACACACTCCAGTTAGAAAAAAATTCCAATGTAGGACTGTTTGTGGACCACCAGTGACTATGAGACAAGGTCAAGCATAACAGCCATGCTTGATAGTCTTGGTTGGAGATCCCTAGAATAGAGACGTCTCTAGGGCTGGCTAATCAGAGCTGAAATGTTAATCAATTATCAACCCTGTCATTGCGATTGATAATCGATTAGTAATCGCTAAAGTTTTTGTCATAATTTTACCTGTCTGGCTTTCTGTCCAAGCATGACTCTTATCATATGTTGCACTTTAACATATGTATATTCGAACAGAAAGGCCTGAGCAAACAGTGTAGACCCAGATGAGACGCCGCAGAATGGGGCGTCTCATCAGGGTCTGCACTGTTTGCCACTCATCTAGCTATTTTAGGCATAACTTTGGGTAGTAAATTGTACCTATCAAGTAATCGATTAAAAGCAAATCAGAAATGATAATCATTTTCGTTGAATTTATCGATCGATTAATCGATTATACGATTAATCGTGTCACCCTTAGACGTCTCATATTGTTCATGGACTTGTGACAATTCCTATGCCAGTATACATCCATCCCAATACCTGAGAGTCCAGCTGTTGCCATTCTATGACTACTGCCAAATCCCTCCTAACTTTTATCTTTTATAAGTATTACTTCTTCCCGTCTGGCAATAGCCTGGTGAATGTCCTCACGGCGTCGGTTGTAGGGCTGACTATCGATGCCAATTTTGACTATCGTGATAGTATTGCTATCGTGGAAACTACTATCACGATACTATCACTATCGTGGCATACTATCACGATACTATCGTGATACTATCGGGAACACTTATAAATGATTCATACACATAAAATGGCTAAGAGTGACAGAACGAGTTAGGAAAATTCCAATGGCCTAAAATTGTATGTTTATTGTGTGTTTCAATATCAGCATTCATTCCCTCGGGGCTATTCCAGAAAAAACATCATGGGGAGACGGCTCTTTGTATATATCCCCACCACCGCCTAAAATAGTTTGCTGCTTCCAGTATATATGCCTCTAAGTGACGCCAATTTGTCCCAGGTTGTCCAGTGTCCACCATCAAAACGTCCAGAATCACCTTAAGAAAGTACTTGATAGACGGAGACCTAAGGCCTCGCGCTGCACGTTTTTTCCCCCTTCAGGATGATGACAGGAAAATAAAACTGTCTGCTTAAATATTCCCCCAAGAATTCAATCCCAATCGGTCAGGCCAGCCGACTGATGACATCATCATTGATGCATTTGTGCATACTTGCCGACTTATCTGAGTCTATCATGTACTCGCATGCACATTCTGTGCATTTTTCTAGAAATGCATTTCTAATGAGACCACAAAAGTGCGGTTTAATAGTCTGGTCCTTATGCGCAAAAAGAGTCACATATACAACAAGTTAAACTGCATTATACCGTCATTTATTACGCATTTATTTACCTATATGAATAAGTCAGCACACAGCAAAAACAAACATTTCTTCATACAAAAGATCAGCTTGTGCATCTTGCAAATGTCTTCGAAACTGAACAGGGAAATGGCGTTTGTCCCAGAAGTTATACTACGCAAGGATAGTACAAACAGCAAACATTTATATATGACTGCGCAGGCTGATCTGAGCCTTCACATGTTGCACAGGTTTCACTGTCATGTTTTCAAAAAGTTGCATGCAACAAACGCGAGATCAAACTATCATTGACGTTTTGTTATTAAAAAACGCGGGAAAATATCTGACTGCCTCAACTGCACGTGCAAAAATGACGGCGGGAAATTCATCGCCGTGAGAAATTCACCACACGGCAAAAACTATGATACACATGTGCGACCAGCGAAGACTCAGATCATCATGCGCATATGTGAAGGCTTATCAGTCTGTCCTGATTACAGCTGAATGGATTTCCTAAGCAAAAATACTTGCGTAATTACACAACAGTACAGGTATATTTTCAAAGTATATTCAAGAAAAATACAAAAACAATCGAAACTATCGATAGTTGAGTGAACTATCGGCGATAGCTATCGATAGTCCAAAGTACTATCGATGCATTGCTATCGAGGCAGTCCCTATCGCGATGCATCGAACTATCGATGCATCCTTACACCCCTAGTCGGTTGTATGCTTACCAACCCTTAATGCTTTCAAGGAAGCAGTTGGTAAGCTGCACCACTCTAGGCAGTACATGTAGATCCAAACAATGGAAAAAATGGTGTTTTTCAACCACTACTCACCTACTTTTAACCCATTGTATGCTAGTGGACTCTTCCATTGTATATGTTGGACAAGTCCATTTATCATATACATTTAAGGGACGTCAGGCCTATTTTTTCGTTTTTCTTCTATTTTTTACAGCAAATTCTGTTAGCAAACAGTGCAGGCCCAGATCAGACGCCGCATCCTGCGGCGTCTGATCTGGGCCTGCACTGTTTGCCAATGTACATGTACCTTTTTAGGGTTTCCCACATACAATGGGTTAACCTGTTATCTTGGCCCTCCTCACTAACTCATCTTGTACTTTATCTCATTATTCATACTTTTCTCTTGCCCTCGCCCATAGGGGCTTGAGTGAGTGAGTGAGTGTTTGAGTTTTACGTCCCACCAACAGCTAAGGTCATACGGAGACGGGACCTCGGTTTTAAAGACTCATCCGAAAGTCTGGAGAAGCCCGGGATCGATCCTGCGATCCCTGGTTTACAAGGCGAGTAGCGTAACCACTGCACCACGGAGGCTCCTAACCATAGGGGCTTGAAGAAATATATGGGCTGCACGATGCTTCCACGCAGAGCTGAATCCGGCCCGCACACTAGTACTGGTTAACCGCTTAGAGGATCTAAGTCTGTCCAGGAACCGCGGTGCGAGGCGGACCGTCCATGCTAATAAACCCTATTGGTTTCATTGGGCGACAGGGCTTGAGATGTCATTTCATCTCAATGTCGGGTAAAAGTCCCACAAAATTGGAAGCAACGTCTCCAAAATGACCTTTACAGTGTTGACGGGGACGTTAAACCTCAAATCAAACAATCAAACAAAATCATACTTTTCTCAGCACTGACAGTGCACACCTGTCAAGAATGTATGTGAGGGTGTGTGACAGTATATGAAGATAGATAGATAGAGTACCTTTTTTTTAAAAAAAAAATATCAATCATTATCCAGGGTTTGACAAATCCAAAAAAATTCCCACTTGCCAACTGGGCAAGTAAAATGTTTTTGCACTTGCCCAGCTCAAAATCCTACTTTTGTAGGGCTTGCTTATATAAATAAGAGCTGAGATGATAATCGATTATCAGTCCCGTCGTGATCGATAGTCAGTTAGAAATCATTGAAGATTTTATCATAATTTTACCTTTCTGGCTTTGAATCTTACCATATTTTATACATTACCATTTGTATTGTATTAGGGCAGACAGGCCTGAGAAAACAGTGTAGACGCAGATGAGATGCCGTAGAATATGGCATCTTCTCAGGGTCTGCACTATTTTCCATTCATCCAGCTATTTTAGACACATGATTCTGTTTCATCCCAGAGTTTGTGATGTTAACTCTTCCAATAGGAAGTCGATGATACTTAGTCAATAATCATCAACAGGATGGCAAGCTGTGTAGACTTGGATGATATAGCTCAGTATGAGTCATCTCATCAGGATCTACTCTGTTTGCATAGGTATCTGTACCAGGCTACAGGATTGAAAGGGTTAAGATCCATATCTAATCAAAGACTTAAGACGTGGCAACTGTAAAGTGGCAAGCAAAGCAATAATACTGTCTGATATATTATATGTTCTATAAAAGGGTTATCTATGGAAGCAAAGCATATATACATATACCACGGAACTTAAAAGTATGGAGTGTACAGTTTTCTGGGCCAAACTAGCTATATATTCAAGGTTCCAATGATCCCAAAGGACAAGAAAATTTAAACTAGACTATGATGAAGGACAGGGAGACTTTTTATGGCTGCCACACATTCCAGGAAAAGACACATTATCACTGTCCACATTTATATGTAGGTATTGAATAACATGTAGCTTAAAAACTGAAAAGACTGGAACGGCTGTGACAATAAATTAGTTACACAATGGAAAAAAAAAGTTTCCTATTATGTTGGCGCGAGACATGAGATAGGTTGTGGACTGTGCTGCGCATTTCAAATAGGTACATTGTAGAACAGGTCCGGTAAATGGAAATGACAGAGTACATCATTATATATTCATGGACAAATCAAATGATACTCAGTGGTAAACATTAAGTCCTACTGTTCTCTGAGCCGTGTACCCATGGACTGGTCTGATTTGGTCAGTTTATATCGATGCTGCAAAACTCTAAAATAAAAACAAGACAAGCAGCTTGTGCAGAATGGACAAAATTGGTGAAAGAGCAGTGATTCAATATTTGAAAAAAAAAAGGTTTACCTACAATGTAAGGAGATCCATAATGATATAGTAGCAACACTAGGGAAAGATGCCCCTTCATATTCTACAGTGAAAAGGTGGGTGGCGGAATTTAAGTGCGGCAGACAGAGCCTTGAGGATGACCCCTGTCCTTGAGGGCCTATCAAAAAATCGAATCATCGACTGGCAGTTCATAATACCACCGGTCTATGCACATCCGCAAACATTTTGTAAATAGAATTTGCAAAAATGCTTAAAAATTTCTAAATTTTGAATTCTTTTTGAATAGGCTTTATGTAAGTAAAGAATGTCATGATTCTCTCATAGAATCTGTCATTTCAGTGCCTTTGGTGCTTTGATTTATTTGGAGCTTTTTTCGCTTGATGCATCTCATTTTATGTCTTCCAGACAAAATGTCAAGATATGGCTCGGATTTAGATTGCAAGATTTATGTTGGTGACCTTGCCAGAGATACTACAGAAAGAGACCTTGAGAGAGCCTTCAGCTACTATGGTCGGTTACGCAGTGTATGGGTAGCAAGAAACCCAGCAGGTTTTGGGTTTGTGGAGTACGAAGACCATCGAGATGCTGAGGACGCAGTTAGAGGACTTGATGGATCGTAAGTCCAAACAGATATCATACCTTGAATAAATGCTTCACATTACGGTATCTCATCAGTGCGACATAGTGCATTTCATCTCCAAAATGGCTACTTTTCTGATGAAAATCCTTGATATTTTTGTTATAAATGTTCAAAACATAGGTTGAGGGTGCTCGTTAGAACAGCCAAATTAAGGCGGTTCTAACGAGTACCCACAACCTATGTCTTGGAGCAGAAATAAGAAAAATAAAGTATACCCCGTAAACATTAGTTTTCTCCATATAAAGTGGGGTTTAGTGGGGTCTTCATTTCACGGACTTGCTCACATGATGATCTTTTAGCAACCTAGAATATGGTTCCATGTTTCAGCAACATGATTTACATGTCTACATGTTACTTGTTACCGGCCCAGATAGCTCAGTGGAAGAGTGTCCGCTTCGGGAATGGGAGGTTGGATGTTCGATCACCAGTTGCGCCTTACCAAAGGCGTAATAAATGGTATTAAGAGCTCCCTTGGCTGACGCTCGCATTATCAGGGGTAGTCCTAGGAAGATAAATGAAGGCAGGTAAGTTTTTGTTAAAGGATACTTTGTCGCAATAAAAGCTCTACAGAGCTTACATTATTTGTTTCGGATATGGAACGTTAAATAAAGCTTCTTTTTCCTTAGTTACCTAATTTAAATGTCTCCATGTTTCAGCCACTTCATTTAAATGTCTCCATGTATAAAATTTTAATGTCTGTTTTAATATCCTATAAACACTGGTGGTTGTGTGTACTTGTGTACTGGTTTATGTATTCCAGATCTATCTGTGGGTCCAGAGTGAGGGTTGAACATTCCTCAGGAAAAGTACGCCCTAAACCTTGGCTTCGTGGAGGTCGGGGTGGAGGGCGTGGTGGTGGAGGGCGTGGTGGAAGAAAAACATTTGATCCAAATGATAGATGTTACCAGTGTGGCGAGAGGGGGCATTATGCCTATGATTGTACACGTTCCTCATCCAGTTCTAGAAGCTATGATAGAAGATCATCAAGATACTCGAGGTGTGTTCACTGGAAAATGAATTGTTCTTCACTGTTTTATTATGTTCTTGTTGATAACGACACTTCTTTGCACACAATCCTAAAACTGTTGAAGTTTTCTCTTAACAGTCACGTTATATATGTGTCCCGTCACAAGTAAACCTGTCCTAAGTACAGTCAACCCTCTTTATACCGACATTCGTTTTAACGGCAAAACTTGTTATTACGACAATTTCAATGGAATGAATTGTTAGCTCAAGGCTTAGCCTCGATTCCAAGCGACATGGGCTTCCCTGGGTTTGGAAATGCCCAAAATCGAATCCATAGACATGAAAGAGTCTTGTAATTTAATACACCAAGAAACAAAATTTAATGTTATAGATATTTGTTAGAATCGCATTTCAAAACATTAAATTTTGTTTCTTGGAGTAATGATGTGAACAAGACCTTTTATAACCTATCATACGAGGGTAGGCTGAAAAGTTCTGAGCCTGACCAAGAAGCAGGCATCGAACAGCCATGAAATTTTGTATTCATTAAATCCAAACCTTTATTACTTGATATGACTCAAATGAGTTCAAGTTTACCTGCAATAACGTAGAAATTCTAGACTTTGAAAATTGATACTGGCACGTTTTTGAGAAAATGGACAAAATCTGGTATCATGGTGTCATCAAGTACCTCCATAAAAAGGTGTTAGCTCCTAAGGACATTCATGCCGATATGGTTGCTACATTAGGGGATGATGGTCCTTTGTATGCAACAGTGAAAAGGTGGGCAGCAAATTTTAAGATGGGCAAGACAGCCTTGAAGATGATGACCGGTGTGGACGACCCACAACGGCAACAACTGAGGAAACCATCAGCCAATTGCAATGGGCCGTGATGGATGACAGGCGTTAAACTGTGAATCAGTTAGCTAACACTGTTGGCATCTCCCGTGAACAAGTAGAGAACATTCTACAGTGAATTAGGAATGTCGAAGGTTTCCGCCAGATGGGTGCCACGGCTTTTGACGCCTGACCAAAAGTTGACCAGACTGAACCTGTCACAAGCCAACTTGGCAAGCCAACTTGGCTATTTTTGAAGCAGACCAAGATGGTTTTCTTGACCGTTTTGTCACTCAGGATGAGTGTTGGGTTCATTACTTTGAGCCAGAGACCAAAAGACAATCCATGCAATGGAATCACCCTGGCTCACCCCCTCCAAAGAAGGCAAAGGTCGTCTCCTCTGCAGGGAAGGTGATGGCATCAGTGTTCTGGGATGCCAAGGGTATAATATTCATAGATTACCTTCAAAAGGGCAGAACAATTAATGGTGAGTATTATGCAGATCTGCTAAAACAATTGAGAAAAGCAATTAAGGCTAAAAGACCCGGAAAATTGACAAAAGGGGTCTTGTTCCATCAGGACAATGTGCCTGCTCATAAATCGGTTGTAGCAATGGCTGCTGTGCATGACTGTGGCTTCACACTTGTCGATCACCCTCCGTATTCACCTAATCTAGCTCCAGCAGATTATTTCCTGTTTTCAAACATGAAAAAGCACTTGGCTGGGCAGCATTATCGGTCAGACGAGGAGGTGATAGCTGCTGTGGAGGAGTTTTTCAGGGACCAAGATGAGACCTTCTATACCACTTGGATCCAAGGACTCCAGCATCGCTGGAGGAAGTGTGTGGACAGGAAGGAAAAATAAGGCACTTTCAGCATGGACAAACCATTGGATCTTGGTCAGGTTCAGAACTTTTCAGCCTACCCTCATACTCCTAACTGGGATTCTTTATAACGACAAATTCATTATAATGGCATAATAATAGGGAACAAATTCTGCCGTTTTAATGCAGGTCCTCTGTACAATTCACTCAATGTTACCCAATGTTTTGTCTAAAATGGCGGGTTGAGTGGCAAACAGTGTAGATTCTGATGATGCATGGTGTCTCATCTTTGTCTACTTTGTTCATGTGTGCTATTCTGAATGCATACGGTTATATATGAGCCGGCGCATAACAAAACCTACAATAAGACCAGTGTGACCAGCACAGACTCAAATCAACCTGCGCACCCATCCACTATGACAAGACCTTATACTTATGTCTCTGCACAGATATTAGCCTAGTAGGTACATGCGATCAACGAAGACTGATCACACTACGGGAATGCACAGGCTGATCTGAGTCTTTGCTGGTCGCTCAAGACTTCTTGTAGATTTTGTCATGCGCTGGCTCATATAACATGGTAAGAGTCATGCTTAGACAAACAGCCAGAAAGGTAAAACCTTGACCAACTTTTCAACAATTACTAATTGATTGTTAACAACAATGATAGCAGGGATTAATTTGGACAGATACAGGGTTTTAGAAACAGTAAAATAGTTTTCAGCACCCACAGCCCATTTAGGGCCCATTGAAATTTAGGTTGATACGCCTTCAACCTAAGTTTCCAGCAATATCCCTGTGACAGTGACATAATCAATTACCTTTTCAACTCTGATTTGCCAGCCATATTTAACCCTTATCGTGCTGCTCACGACAACCCCTATCTTTGGAAACAGTTTAGATCCATTCAGTTTATGAATTTGTAGCAGTGAATTACATCAAGTAATTTGATTGGTTGATAGACAGAAACAGGTGTGGCTTAAATGAATATTCAGCAAGAGAAGGGTTAACATTTAGGTTTGTAATCAGGCAAGACACAAACTGGGCTACTCAGTTATTTCTAAGACTGGCACAAATGATCAATAAACTCAAGAAAAAAAGATAATCCATACTAATTTACGTTAACATTATTTTCATATCTTAAATGACATTTATTCTTCCTATCTTGTGCATTCTGATCAATATTGGGGATAAGTCATCCAAAAATGAAGGCTATACACTGAAAGGCATTGAGCCCCACAATAATTGTGAGAGTGTAAAGTATGGTACAAGTCAAGCTCTGTCAGTAAGCTAGATTGGTAAAATTATGACCAAATCTTCATTGATTACAAAGTAATTGGTTGTAGATCACAATGATAGGACTGATAAACAGCTGTTATCCCCTTAGTGGATTCAAGAAGGGAAGTTGTCAGTTTCTGATGAAAGAATGTGCACTGTACTGGTTAACCACATACGTATAAGCATTCACATGACCTAAATAATGTTGACCAGGCCATTGAACTCCAAACAACAGAATTTTAGGTTTATAGAAACTAGAGGCCTTGTAATATCGACGTAAAAAACACGGAGATGCAGATGCACAGTCTGATCTGTCCCATTGTTGTTTGCAAATGAGGAAAACAACTTTCTACTGAGTACTGACCTTTCCAAGGCAGTTCTTCTGTCATGGCTTATTATTCTTATAGTTCATCTTTTGTGTGTATTGCTAATATCTTAATATTTTGGATAGCTGTGTGGCCATTTTGTGGGAAAGTGACTGTCCTTTTGGCTGTCCACCTGTGACATTTTCATTACAGTGATGTTAATTGCAGGACCCGCAGAAAAAGCGACAGACTGAAGTCGGTCGATTTTCTAAGAGTGCCCTAAAATCACCGTGTCATTCTGTCAGTCTGTCTGTCCGTCCGTAACCCGTTTGTGAAAATTGGTGATAGTGACTTAACCCCTTGGAATATTTAAACAATTTTTGGCATACTGATAGATATCAATGAGATCTAACCAATGAACTTGCGAAATAATACATTCCATTAAGTATAGCCTCGCCGAGGCGAAAAATGTGAAAATTTTCGAACTGCTTCTCCTCGGAAACCGTTGGGCCGATTGATCTCAAATTTCATATGGAGCCTCTATGGGATGGGGGAAACCAAAATTTGCTCATGGGGTCCAGGTCACATGACCAAAATGGCCACCAAGCCATATATGGTCTGTCCGTCCGTCCGTCCGTAACCCGTTTGTGAAAATTGGTGATAGTGACTTAATCGCTTGGAATATTTAAACAATTTTCGGCAGACTGATAGATATCAATGAGATCTAACCAATGAACTTGCAAAAATAGTACATTCCATTTAGTATAGCCTAGCCGAGGCGAAAAATGAGAACATTTTCGAACTGCTTCTCCTCGGAAACCGTTGGGCCGATTGAAGTCAAATTTCATATGGAGCCTCTATGGGATGGGGGAAACCAAAATTTGCTCATGGGGTCCAGGTCACACGACCAAAATGGCCGCCAAGCCATATATGGTAAAAACCCTTCAAAAATAGTCTTCTCCAGAACCACTGGGCAGATTTCCACGAAACTTGATAAATAGCATCTGGGACGTAGGCCCATCATAAATTGCTAAAATGGGGACCCTGGGTTGACCTTGACCTTCTTTGTGCCAAGGTCAACCTTTGACACATATGCTTTTGTATTGGAAAAGTGAAAATGCATTTTATCCTGCAAACGATTCAGAATACAGTACTAAAGTATAAGATATATTTTTGCTCCTTACGATAAGGCGCATTTATTGGGGGAACCGTTTTGGGTCCAGGTCACATGACCAAAGTGGCCGCCATACCCATATATGGTAACACCCATAAAGCTAAAAGCATCCGGCGGGTCGTGCACTTCAGCTGAAGCACTGGTTGATGTTCATATTCCTTTTCTTGGGAGGTAATTGTGTTGATTCCTGATCATTGCTTTCACTTATGACACAAGTCGTATGTCCCAGTCCTAAATTTTGACTTGGGAACGACAGCAAAGTTTTCAGAGGAAAAGAAACAGCTTTTTGCACTCATATGACTGGAGCATTTTGAACTGAATGGAATCTTCCTCTATACAGTGAAACTTAATTACTCGAACACCGATGGCTTGTTCCAACTCGTTCTTCAATCCTTTATAATAGGTAAAATTCACGTAGCTGCAGATATTTAACCCTTCTCTTGCTGAATATTCAGTTTAGCCACACACATTTCCGATTTTGAAAAACTCAGATTACTTGATTTAATTTATTCCTACAAATTCATATATTGAATGTCAAATAGTGTAGATCCTGATCAGATGGCTTCTTCAGAAGCCATCTGATCTGGATGTACACTGTTTCCAAAGATAAGGGTTGTCGTGAACAGCATGATAAGAGTTAAAAATTTGGATGATTTGCTTATCTAATCTTTAAAATGTATGTTGTGTGTACATTAGCCTCTCGAAGGAATTCTAACGAGTACACACAAAATAACTGGATTGTGAAAAAAATAAGAAAATGTATTCCTATAATATTTTGCCTCCTAACCTGATGGTATGACTATCCCATTTTGTACCAGAAGCCCCAAAACGGATTATTGGTGAACAGATCAGCAGTGTCTGATCAGAGCCTACACTGTTGGCAAAAAGTAAAGCCATTTTCCACACAAATTTTGAAGAAAACACAACCTGAAACCCCTAAATTATGAAATTGTCTCCTGCTTTATATGAGGAAGATTGCATTTGGTACAAAAAGGGTTAAGTTAACCTCAGTGGCTTGAGCTGTTCCAGTCTCAATGAAATGTTTATGGTGTCAGAAGTGCTTGAGTCATTGAAGTTCGACATTGAAGGAGTCCTGACAAATCCATTGCTTGGTTAGCTGGGACAAATCCAAATTCCGCTGGGCAAGTGATATTTGTCGCACCAGCTTTAGCTGGAAGACATAGGCATGCAAGTTTCCGTCTGTCCATCAGTCTGTCTGCCAACATTTTACATTACCCGTTAAAATATTTTGATCAATCTTTTTGAAACATTGCAGGTGTTCCAATTCTTTCGAAGCTTTTTAGGCATTTTTTCATTATCTGTACATGTGCATGTGGTTTAGGGGTTATCCTCTCTTTATTTTGTATCAACTTCCACTTTCACAACTTTCTGGGATTTTTTTCAGGTCGAGTTACTATTAGATTAGGTACCTTGTGAGTGCAACTCCTCTTACAGTTTGCTACTGAATGTTTTGAAACTTTGCAGATGCTTTTGTCACGGTCTGAAGATGTGCATGTGGTTTTGGGGTTACCGTATCCTCTCTTTCTTGTTTATGAACTTTTTCCGCTTTCACAACTTACTTTTTTTCCAGTTCATAGATACCTTGTGATCGCAACTCCTCTTACAGTTTTTTACCAAATGTTTTGAAATGTTGCAGGTGTTTTTGTTATGGTTTGCAAATGTGCTAGTGATTTTTATCAACTTTTTCTACTTTTTGAACTTGGTTTTTTTCCTGGTCCATTTACTATTAGTTGTACTGTGTGAGCACAACTCTTCTTACATTTTTTACCTAGCCTTTTGAAACTTTGATGGTGTTTTTTGTCAGGGTCTGTAGATGTGCATGTGGTTTTGGGATTATCATTTTCTTTTCATCTGCTCTTGAGGATGACCGCGAGTTATCAGTCACTTGAAACTATTTGCACAGTACTGGTTACGTGTTCAGAAGGCGTAGTAAGTCTGCCGAGAAAGGTATGATTAATTGGCTGGTTCAATATGTCCAAACTTAAGTTGCCTGGGCTGTGAAAATTAAAAAAAAAGAATATACATATGTGAATATGAGATAAAAAAGCTTAACCTTAAGATGCCAGTCACAACAGTTGTCATCTGCTTTGTTGTCTGCTGTTTATACATGTATTTTAAAAGTCATTGTTGCAAACAGTGCATTGTTGCTCCACACTGTTAGCATTATGCAAAACTATGTTTGAAATGTTTGCTTTAAGATGCAAATTTGACATAAACAGTCATTTTCAGATGTGTTTTTTCTTTGTCAATCACAACAATTGTTGATTGCTTTTTATACCCCACATACAAAGTATGGGGACCCACTTAAGAAGTATGTGGGGTATTCAGTTTTCAAGTTGTCTGTCCATCTGTCAATCAGGCCATCATTTCTGCTCAATATCTTGTAAATGAATTGATGGATTTTGATCAAATTTTGCATATGAATTGATATTGACATCCTCTAGCTTGGAATTGTTACACAGCTGTTGCATCAGTTTTCAACAGAGTTACGGCCCTTGCCTGATGCCAGAAAGTCATTTCCGCTCAATATCTAAAGAAAATTTAAATTTTGATCAAATTTAGTGTGTGAATTGATCTTGAAAAGATCTAGCTTGGGATTGTTACTCTACAATTTGCATCTATTTTCAGCTGAGTTATGGTCCTTGAATGTCAAAAATTTGTTTCCACCCAATATCTTGAAAACGGATTGATGGATTTTGATCAAATTTTGCATATGAATTGATGTTGACAACCTAGCTTGGGATTGTTACACAGCTTTTTGCATCAATTTTCAGCAGTTATGGTCCTTGCCTTGCACCAGAAAGTCATTTCCTCTCAATATCTTAAGAAATGTATGATTAATTTATGATGACAAGATCTAGCTTGGGATTGTTACGCTGCATTTTGCGTCTATTTACAGCATCATTATGGCCCTTGAATGACGTCAGATATTGGTTTCAGCTCAATATCTTGAGAAAGAATTGATGGATTTTGATAAAATTTGGCATGTGAATTTACTTTGACCAGATATAGCTTTGGATTGTTACGTGGCATTTTGCATCTATTTTCAGCAGACTGCTTATCAGGAAGTGTCATTTGGTAAACAAAGCGGCTTGTATAACCAAAGTAGTGTTGCTTGAGCCATAAAGCTCCAAACAAAGGCTCTGGGGGAGCTTATAGGATAGGCAGTTGTCTGTAGTTGTCGTTTGTCATCTGTCTTTTGTCATCTGTCGCCGTCTGGCATCAACGCTTTCAAACGACAACTCTTTTGAAACTGCTGGGCCAACTCGGCCCAAATTTCATCTATAGCATTCTTGGGATGGGGGATTGAAAGTTTATAGTTTTTATGAAAATCAGCTTTATAGTTTGGTTGCTATGGCAACTTAGTTTCCATAGACTTATAATGGGGAAAATGGAAAAATGTCATTTACTGACAAGCCACTGCAAATATTTGAACAAAACCCATTGGGGCTTGAAGAAACATATGGGCTGCATGATGCTTCCACGCAGAGCTGAAACTGACCCGCATATGAGTACTGGTAAACAGCTTAGAGGATCTACAAGCGGTGTGAGTCGGCCCGTCCATGCTTATAAACCCTATTGGTTTCATAGGGGGACAGGGCTTGAGATGTTATTTCATCTCATTGTCGGGTAAAAGTCCCACAAAATTGGAAGCAACATCTCCAAAATGGCCTTTACAGTGTTGACGGGGACATTAAACCTCAAATCAAACAAACAAAACTTTTATAGAAATGTTCTTTTAGTAAACTTCTTTCAGCCATTATGCTTTAGGTCACCAGGGTGTGTCAGGGTCATGCTCCACCCCCTTCATTTCATAAAAGGCCATATATCTTAGAAACAGTTCAGATCCCCACCCAAAACCATATACATTCTTGTTCCTTGTGATAAGACGCATTCAGTGACACCAACGTGGAGGTCCCATGGGTGTGCTTGGGCCATGCCAAAATCCCTCCACTTTGACAAAGGCCCAATGTCTCAGAAACCATTCAGATCCCCACCCCCAAACAATATATATTCTTGTTCCTTATGATAAGACACACTCAGTGATACCAACCTCGGGGTGTGCCGGGGCCATGCCCCACCCCTCCACTTCACAAAAGGCCAAATATCTGAGAAAATGTTCAGAGCCCCACCCCTATACCATATACAAGTTCCTTGTAATAATATGCATTCATTGACACCACATCGGGGCCACCGAGGTGCCCCAGGTCATGTTCCACCCCTCCACTTCATAAAAAGCCATGTATCTCAGAAATCATTGTTAAAGATCACCACCCCTAAGCCATATATTTTCTTGTTCCTTATGGTAAGACTCTTTCAGTCAAACCAACCCGGGGGTCTCTTTATGCTGGGGCAATTAGCTGGGACCATGCTCTACCCTGAAAAATGCCATATATCATAGAAGCCATTCAGATCCTCAACCCATGATCATATATACCGGTATTCTTGTTCCTTATGATTAGAGACATTCAGTCACACCAGCTTGTTGGGGTCCACAGGGCCTGTTCCTCTCCCCTCGATTTCTTAAAAGGGCCTCATATCTCAAAAACCGTTCAGATCCCCACACATTCAGTGACAATAATCTGGGGCTTTCCTGGTGTCCGGAGGGGCCATGCCCCAACCCCTCCACTGCCGAAAAAGTCTTATATCTCTGGAATCGTACAGATCCCCACCCCTAAATTCTTGTTCCTTATGCATTCAGTAATACCAACGAGGCAGAGAATTTTTAGCAAACAATGGAGGCCCTGATCAGACGCCGCGTTATGCGGCATCTGATCTGGGCCTGCGCTGTTTGCCAAGTACCCCTTTAGGGGTTTCCGGTACTAAATGGGTTAAACACATGGCTGCCATTTGGCAGTGCACACCTGAGCTCTGGTAAGCATAGTGGCCCATGGGCCTCTTGTGTACAATTTGAGAAAACAGGTGCATATCGGTCTACACATCTGTGGGGTCAGATAAGCACCTTTTTATGACCCCGCCATTCGAAGAATGGTGGAAAGGGCAAATAGCGTTGCCCCTGTCCGTCCCTCCGTGCGTCCGAAACTTAAACGCGGTCAATGACTTACTTATTTGTTGATGGATTTTAAAATTACTCAGCAGAAATGTTAACCATCATGAGACAACGTGTCACGTGCAAAACTCAGGTCCGTACCTCCAAGGTCAAGGACATACTTAGAGATCAATGGTTAAAAAAAGGCTCCGAAACTTAAATGCAGTCAATAACTTTCTTATTTCTGGAACTGTTTTGAAATTACTTTGTAGAAATGTTAACCATCATGAGGCGATGTGTCAGATGCAAAACCCAGGTCCGTACCTTCAAGGTCAAGGTCATACTTAGAGGTCAAAGGTAAAAAAAGGGTCCAAAACTTAAACGCAGTCAATAACTTACTTATTTCTGGATGGATTTGGAAATTACTTTGATGAAATGTTAATCATCATGAGACGATGTGGCACATGCAAACCCAGATCCGTAGCTCCAAGGTCAAGGTCATACTTAGAGGTCAAAGGTAAAAAAAAATGGTCCGAAACTTAAACGCAGTCAATAACTTTATCTCTGGATGGATTTTGAAATTACTTGGCAGAAATGTTGGCCACCATGAGACACTCTACCTCACACAAAACCAAGGTCCTTACCTCCAAGGTCAAGGTCATACTTAGAGGTCAAATGTGAAAAAAGGGTCCAAAACTTAAACACTGTCAATAACTTTATATGGATGAATACAAACATAGACATACTTTCAGGCGGGGGCATCCGTGTCCTATGGACCTATTTCTAGTTGTTCACTGTTTGAATAGTACCCTTTAGTCCCTTTAGTACTCTACTTACTATAACACAGTCTTGTTTATAACACGTCCAGGTCTTGCCTCCCAAAATGTCACTTTACTATAAATTCTTTATAAAAATTCACTTATAGCATGTTCCTGTTCTATGCATCCCAAACATTGCATTATAAAGGGACTGTACAGTGCTTCAAGATCCTATATCTGAAAATACAAGACTGTTGGTGGGTTTACGGCCCCCGCCCATAGGGGCTTGAAGATGCTTCCACGCAGAGCTGAATCTGGCCCGCACACTAGTACTGGTAAACCGCTTAGAGGATCTAAGCCTGTCCAGGAACCGCGGTGCGAGGCGGACCGTCCATGCTAGTATACCCTATTGGTTTCATTGGGTGACAGGGCTTGAGATGTCATTTCGTCTCAATGTCGGGTAAAATTCCCACAAAATTGGAAGCAACGTCTCCAAAATTACTTTTTACAGTGTTGAAGGGGACGTTAGACCTCAGATCAAACAAACTAACTGTTGGTGGGTTTGAAGGCTGAGCAGGCTGGTTTGTGTCTTACCAGGGTAAAACCCCAAGGGCTAGACAGATTTTGTCATTATAGAGGCTCATGTTAACCTTTAACCTGCTGAATATTCAATTAAGCCACACTCATTTCTGACTTTGAACCAATCAGATTACTTGATGCAGCTTATTTCTACATATTCATAAACTGAATGTCAAACTGTGTAGATCCTGATCAGATGGCTTCTTCAGAAGCCATCTGATCTGGATCTACACTGTTTGCAAAGATAGGGCTTGTCGCCTACAGCAGGGTAAAGGTTAAAAAGCCGGCTTTATATCAAGGCAATTGAGGTTTGCAGGGAAAATCATTTTGAGCTCACCTTGAAATGCTCAAGGGGAGCTATTTTGATTGCTACATAACCTTTGTTCATCCATCAACAATTTCTTGAAACAACATTTCCTAAACACTGAGCCAATTTCAAAATAACCAGTGCTTCAGCTGAAGTGCACAACCCGCCAGATGCTTTTAGCTTTATGAGTGTTACCATATATGGGTATGGCGGCCATTTTGGTCATGTGACCTGGACCTAAAACGGTTCCCCCAATAAATGTGCATCATCGTAAGGAGCAAAAATATATCTTACACTTTAGTGCTGTATTCTGAATCGTTTGCAGGATAAAATGCATTCTTACTTTTCCAATACAAAAGCATATGTGTCAAAGTTTGACCTAGGCACAAAGAATGTCAAGGTCAACCCAGGGTCACCATTTTAGCACTTTATGATGGGCCTACGTCCCAGATGCTATTTATCAAGTTTCGTGGAAATCTGCCCTGTGGTTCTGGAGAAGACTATTTTTGAAGGGTTTTTACCATATATGGCTTGGCGGCCATTTTGGTCGTGTGACCTGGACCCCATGAGCAAATTTTGGTTTTACCCATCCCATAGAGGCTCCATATAAAATTTGACTTCAGTCGGCCCAACGGTTTCCGAGGAGAAGCAGTTTGAACATTTTCACATTTTTCGCCTGGGCGAGGCTATACTAAATGGAATGTAATATTTGGCAAGTTCATTGGTTAGATCACATTGATATCTATCAGTATGCCAAAAATTATTTAAATATTCCAAGCGGTTAAATCACTATCACCAATTTTCACAAACGGTTACGGACGGACAGACAGAATGACACGGTGATTTTAGGGCACTCTTAGAAAATCAACCGACTTCAGATGGTCGCTTTTTCTGCGGGTCGTGCAATTTCACACAAATGTTACTGTTATAGCCCTGAACCAAAATAATTTTATTTGCTAAAACGTTTTTGCTCCACTAAATTCTAATAGAAAAACTCATCCTAGGCCTATGACCTGATTTCAAAATAATTTTACAGAAAAGTTCCTTGGTTCACCCTCAACCAAAGTTGCTAAAATGATTCCTCTCCAGTTAACAAAATGGTCTTGAGAGCTAAAAATTGAAAAGCCTTAGAACGTCATAAACTCTTAGTCCAATGGCCTGATTTCAAAATAATTTCACAGAAAGGTTGCTTGGGTGGCTCTCTACCAAAATTAATAATGGTTCCGCTCCGGTGAACAAAATGGCCACCAGAGCTAAAAAAAAACTTTAACCCATTGCAGACTGGAAACCCCTAAACGGGTACCTTGGCAAACAGTGCAGGCCCAGATGAGACGCCACAGAACGCGGCGTCTCATCAGGGCCTGCAATATTTGCAGAAAGTTCAGCCATTTTCAAAATCAGTTTTGAAGATACATGTACCACAACCTGTCACCCCTAAATCTAGAAATGAACTCCTGCTATATATAAGGAGGAAGATTCCATTTGGTACAAAAAGGGTTAGATGACATCTCCTAGACCCAGTCTGAGTAATGAGCACCCCTCTAAACGCCATTTATATAGGGAAAACTAGGATTCACAGGGGTAAGCATTATTTTTTTCTGCCCCAAGACATGTTTGTAAATGTTTGTTTGATTTGGAGTTTAACGCCCCCGTCAACACTATTCAGGTCATTTGGGAGATGTTGCTTCCAATTTTATGGGACTTTTACCTGACATTGAGATGAAATAACATCTCTAGCCCTGCCTCCCAATGAAACCAAAATGGTTAATATGCATGGACTGTGTGACACGCACCACTTTGCCCGGGCAGGCTTAGAGCAAAGCGGTCAACACCAGTACTCATGTGTGGTTGGTTTCAGCTCTGCCTGGAAGCAATGTGCAGCCCAATCAATTTCTCCAAGCCCGATGGGTGGGGGTGTGCCCCAAGACATTGGTAGTGGGTACTCTTTGGAGGCGGTTCTAACTAGCACACGTAACCTATCTGTGGAGTATAAATAAGCGATAACAAGTTATAACCAGGAAAGTAACCATTTAAAAGATATGCACTTTTTTCATACGGGTATAATGAACATTTCGAATTCAAATGAATTTCACAGAAATGTTCCATGGGTGATCCTCTACCAAAATTTGCTAAATGGTTCCGTTCTTCTGAACAAAATGGCCGCCAAAGGTAGAAATAGAAAGTTTCAAGACATTTCTTTGTTGGCCAATGGCCGGTTTTCAAAATAATTTCACTGAAATGTTTCTTGGGTGACCCTCTGCCAAAATTGCAAAAATGGTTCTGCTCCACTTAACAAAATGGCCACCAGAGCCTATCAACCCACCAATCCACCATTACTGTCTCAGTGCTGGCATTTAGTTGTGACCCCAAACCCCCACCACCCCACCCCTATAATAGATTGTAAAATGAAAACTCTTCCAGCAATAAAAATAAAAGATAGTTGCCACAGTCTTGCACTGAACCATCATCAGACTGATAATCTCCCATGTTATTGCATAATAATTGAGGTGAGCGCATTAAGTCCATCATGGACCTCTTGTTTGTTTTTCCTTTATTTTTCTATGTCGATTGTTGCTTCTCAATGTATGAACTCATAAGTCTTTATCTTTACAATGTGTGTTTTTTGACATTTTACCAAGTTGTAGTATTTTTTAAATACATTTTAGCTACTTTTTGTGTTGGTGTAGGTTTAACCTATAAGACACCAATAACGAGAATTGTCGTCTGCTTTGTCGCCTGTCGGTTACTTTAAAAGTCATTTTTGCAAACAGTGTGGACCCAGATCAGACTGCTCCTTTGTGGGCTCACACTGTTTGCCTGTATGAAAAAAATATTTCTTAAAAGTTTGCAAGAAGATTTAGCAGACGACATTTTCAGATGTTGTTTTCCTCGGCAGTTTAAGGGTTAATTGTCAGCATTAACCAGAATTTTGTTCAACCATTTTTGCAGATTTTTGCATCTGTTGAAACACATCTCGAACATCACACGAGATCACATCAACCGTCAATGTTTGATATCCATCACCTGACACTGACCGTCAGATCAGCCGACGCAGATCTAAGATTTTGCTAGCCAGCTGTCTGAGATCTCATCTGACAGAGATTTCAACATTGAATGAGATAGAGAGACCATCACGAATCCGAGAAATAGACCTGCTTCTTCTCAACTGATCTCTCTCTTATGGATTTTCATCCATATTCTTCTAGATAGATTTTGAATCAGCACTTATCAGAGACTTTTTAAATATAACCAAATCGTATCTGCACCACAGATCATTAGTTGATTCACCTCAAGTTTAAATACTTACAAAGTTGTGATCATCGAGACGAGAGTTTTCTTCGAGATTTCTGCACAAGGCTGCAAGCAAGTTAGAATGGTAAAGATTCCCCACCCGACATGAAACATGATAGAGACTGTGTGTATCGATCACCTCTGAAAAGGTTTTCCTAAAGTTTTATAATATCCCCCATAAATTTTCAGGTTAATTTTCATTCATTATCAAGCCAGTCAGTTTACCTAGCCACACTTTTCCAAGGCAGGCTTAGACATAACCCATAAAATGCCAATTACAACAACTGTCGTTTCCTTTGCTGTCTGTCGGTTACTTAAAAGTAATTTTTTGGAAACAGTGTGGACCCAGAGCAGTCTGATCTTGACCCACACTGTTTGCCTGTATACAAAAATATTTTTAACAAGTTTGCAAAAAAATTCAGCAGAAACATAAGCAGATGACATTTTCAGCATCTTAAGGACTAAGGATTTAACTAGTATGGTGCACATTCTCTTGTCAGTTTCTGGCCAAAGAATGTCCTCTGTACTGGTTTACTGCTTATTCTAAGCCTTCCCAGGAAAAGTGTTGTTAGGTAAACTGACTAGATAGATATGACCTTAAATAGTCTTGACTGACCCATTGAACTCCAAAACAATCAGTCAATCCATTTATTAAATTACAAAAATGATTTGTAAAAGTTGCAGAATGTTTATGTCTATTACACTATATATGTCTATTACACTCTATATAGGTTACCTGTATCCACAACATCTTTACATGCAGATCTTGTTAAGGTTTCAACAGCGTTTTATATGTGTACTCAGATTGGTCTTTCAAAAAGTTTAATAGCATTTATCATGCTGAAACTGATGTTTGCGAAACGAGGCAGCATGTAAATAGATTAAAAGGAATGATACACCTTCAGGGGAGGCAACTTTTTCAAAATTATTTTTGTCTCCGATATGAAAAAGTAGGCATTTGCCCAAATAAGGATCTACACTTAAGAGAGAGAATTTGCTCATTAAGAGCAAATTCTCTTCCTTAAGGGTAGACCTATTCTGTTGAGCCTGCTTTAACCCATATATGACAATGGAATCTTCCATCATATAAATTTGGAGTTGTCCATTTTCAATTATAGGGGTGTCAGATTTGTTTTGTTTAATGTAAGTTGTACAAAAATGTATGTTCTTTGAGCAAACAGTGTAGACCCAGATCAGACGCCGCGTTATGCGGCGTCTGATCTGGGTCTACATTGTTTGCCAACGTCCCAAAAAAGGGCCACTAGGCATATATGGGTTAAGCATGGTGCGTTATAGGAGTCCTGTTTTCCATACATTCGTCAGTTCATCCATTTGTAAATCAGTTGACATTTGTGTAGACTTCCACTATGATATTAAGTCCATTTCTTAAGAACTATAAGAGCTTTGTACAAATTTGCATCCAGGGATGGCAACTTTAATGCAAGCATCCATTTTTGACCTTGACCTATATTTCATGGTTCACTGACTTTGAGCACACAGGGGTGACATAGCCATCAGCTGAACTCGTTTCTACTGGTTAAGTGCACGGAAAAGCAAAGAGGAAGTCCTGAAAATTGTCTCCCTTGCAAAAACTGAATAATAAGGTAGGTTTATCCCATAAAGAAGAAAGTGTCAGAATAATTTGTGGAAAAACATCGCACATAAATTCGTAATGAAAGCATTGTAAAGAAATTGTATTTTGCACTTTCTTGATTACCCAATTTTGCCAACATTTTGACTTCCAATAACGAATGTTAAAATTTGCTCGACTTAGTTGACCACCACATTACACCACAACTTCTTTATAACACTATTGTTGGGACTCAAAGCAGAAAACAACTTTTATACCCAAACAAAAACATACAGATTACATGTATTTAGAAAAATGACCTTTTTGGTCATTTTTAGTTCGCCTGGACAAGGTCCTTGAAGTTTCATTTTACTCACAACATTACCTAAAAATAACTACAAAATGTTTCCTTTTAGCCGTTTGAGAATCGTTTACATGTAAATGTACTTAATTAGTTGGAATAATCTTCAACAGGCGTTTGATTAATAGCCCAAAACGGGTTCCAGGAAGAATGCCATATACCATAACCTCTTTATAACACAAAATTGAGTTCTAAAGCAGAAACCATGTTAGTTAAACAATTGGTTATAATATCCCAACAAAATGTTTCAATGAATTATAGGCACCTGCTTTAAGCATGGAGCAGTATAGGAGTCTTGGCTTGCCGTCAGTTCGATTGTCAGATTGTCCATTCATCAAGCAGCCAACATTTGATCTCAAAGCCTAGCTTTCACCGTAATGTACAAGTGCATAGAGACACGAAAACCTTCGGCAGAATGCTTGTTCTACATTTGGTCAATTGGTCATTTAATCCAAACAAAATGTTTCAATGGATTATAGGCACCTGCTTTAAGCATGGAGCAGTAAACAAAATGTTTCAATGGATCATAGGCACCTGCTTTAAGCATGGAGCAGTACATAATTGATATACATTTTAGGGATCCATCTATTAAAATTTAAGGTATCATAATAAAAAAAACATATATAATTTACAGTGTTATAAAGAGGTTGTGGTGTATTTAAGGCAAAATTTCAAATACAGTACACATATTAAGTGATAATTTGAACATGTATAAAATTCTGGCCAATTCTGTACAGTGGCCAATTCTGTACAGTATTAGACATGTTTTCCATATTTTCTTGACTTGGCTGCTTTTGACATGGCATAACAAACGGGTCAAGTTTTCTGCTTATTACTTTTTCCAGCAGTTTGTCAAAATTAATAACCCTAATGGGCATCATTAGCTTAACGAGCTCATTAGTGGTCAAATTGTTAACTGTTCTAGCAAGGACCATATTTAATACAGTGTGATTTTTGCTGAAAAAATGTGAGCAGCTTTTGCATTTGCTAAAGCTGCTCACATTTTTCAGCAAAAATATTAGCATATTTGCCATATTAAATGATCAAAGTTTCAACGATATGTTAACTAACGACATCATTAGTTTTGAACAACTGGCCCCAGATCTGTCTGCCATAGTCCTGACATAGCCATTGGCAGAATTCTAGTTATTTTTGATGTTTCTTCATCATTATCGTTGATGTTTCTTCAGCATTACCATGTTTTGAATAAACAAAAATTCACTGGTTTGGCCTGAGAAGTCTGTTGAAAATTTCACTAATTTGACCTGAGAAATCTCTAATGGTGTAAATTTGCTTGTCATAGCATATTTTTTTATATTTTTGAAGGTCAAGGTCTCGGAGCAGGTCAAGGTCATATAAAAGAAGTTACTCAAGAAGCCGCAGCAGGAGCCATAGCAGGAGCCCTATCAGGAAGAGGTCGTAAGTAGTTTACTACGGTTTACTAAACCTCTATTAAGCAGCGACCCAGAAAAAAAACTCCAAAATTGACTGCTTAAAGGAGGTGGCTGTTAAGAAGGGGGAAATGCTTTAGATTATGTTTGACATGATATAGACAGGCAAAAATGATTGATAACTGAAGACAGCTCAATATGGATGTATTCATGATTTATTTTTCTATTTAATTACATGCTCTTTGAAACAATATCAGAATGGTAATTTAAAGAGAAATTAAGGGGAATTGAAACACTTTCAGGGGAGTCAACTCCTGCAAAAGTATTTTTGTCCACCATGTTGATAGGGGTCAACTCTTAAAGGAAAGAAGAGCAAATTCTTTTCTTTAAGAGTAGACACATTTTTCAGTGAAACAGGGCTTATAGAAAAGCGAACCGGAAGTCCAGAAAGTTAAGGGGAATGGAAATTAGAGAAATTAAGGGGAATTGAAACACCTTCAGGGGAGTCAGCTCCTGCAGAAGTATTTTTGTCTCCAATGTTAATAGGGGTCAACTCTTAAAGGAAAGAAGAGCAAATTCTTTCCTTTAAGAGTAGACCCCTTTTTCAGTGAAACAGGGCTTATAGAAAAGCGAACAGGAAGTCCATAAAGTTGTCTCCCTTTGAAATTTTGCGGTAAAATTTGCCAGGTGTTCCCATTCCACTTTACACACAAGAAACGAAATTACTCATATATTTACATCCAATTTTTAACAGTAGAGTATTTAACACAGGGAACTTAGATAAGTAATATAGGTGCTGGCAGGAGGCCAGAGGGGGCTGTTGAGCAGAGGTTAAATATATAGCAAAATGCTTTGGAAGGCATTATTGTGCCTGCTGAAGAGAGCTGGTTACTAAACCCTTACAGAAGGTACCTTGTTTTATAACAGTGTGTCTCTTTTACATCTATCAACAACTAAGGTCAAAAGGAACAAGCCTTCGATGCCTTGTGATTAAGTGTGCTGACTCTTATACATTAGATTTTTCACTGCTGATTGCTTGTGAGATGCAAATTTCTGCTACCAAAGGTCAGGTGTACTCAAGTTTTCGCCAACCTCTGATTAATGATCAGCTTGAAATAAGTGAATTTTGAAAGGGCTATAAAACTAAAATGTAAAACAAAAACAATGGTATGGAGATCTGAAGTTCTGTATCAAATCCACAACCCATAGTTTATGAGGCGAGTAGCTTACCCGTGATACACGGTGACTTGACTGACTTCTGTTTTGGTTGGTATCCAAGAAACAGATGTTGTGGATATTTGTTAGCATCACCTCGGATAGGTGATTGTAACAAATGTCCACAACATTTATTAGCTCACCGTCACGAAGTGTCGAGGTGAGCTTTTGGGATCACTTTTTGTCCGTCGTGCATCCGTGCGTGCGTAAACAATTTCTTCAAACGACATCTCCTCCTGAACCACTGATCGGATTTTAACCAAACTTCACAGGAATGATCCTTAGGTGGTCCCCTTTCAAAGTTGTTCAAATGGTTCCGGTCCGTTGCACATATAGGTCACAGGAGCCAAAAATAGATTTTTTTCACCGAAAACTTAAAAAATCTTCTTCTCTGAAACCGCAAGGCCCAGGTCTTTCATATTTGGTATGAAGCTTCATCTAGTGGACCCCTACCAAGATTGTTCAAATTATAGTGCTGGAGCCAAAAATGACCCCGCCCCGGGGCCCTTTGGTTTTACATGGGCTTATATAGGGAAAATCTTTAAAAATCTTCTTCTCTGAAACCGCAAGGCCCAGGTCTTTCATATTTGGTATGAAGCTTCATGTAGTTGTTCCCTACCAAGATTGTTCAAATTATAGTGCTGGGGCCAAAACTGCCCCCGCCCCGGGGCCCTTTGGTTTTACATGGGCTTATAAAGGAAAAAGCTTTAAAAATCATCTTCTCTGAAACCGCAAGGCCCAGGTCTCTGATATTTGGTATGAAGCTTCATCTAGTGGACCCCTACCAAGATTGTTCAAATTATAGTGCTGGGGCCAAAAATGCCCCCGCCCCGGGGCCCTTTGGTCTTACATGGGCTTATACATGTATAGGGAAAATCTTTAAAAATTTTCTTCTCTGAAACTGCAAGGCTCAGGTCTTTGCTATTGGGTATGAAGCTTCATCTAGTTGACCCCTGCCAAGAATATTCAAATTATAGTGCTGGGGCCAAAAATGCCCCCGCCCCGGTGCCCTTTGGTTTTACATAGGCTTATATAGGGAAAATCTTTAAAAATCTTCTTCTCTGAAAATGCAAGGCCTAGGTCTTTGATATTTGGTATGAAGCTTCATCTAGTGGAACCCTACCAAGATTGTTCAAATTATAGTGCTGGGGCCAAAAATGCCCCCGCCCAGGGCCCTTTGGTTTTACATGGACTTATATATATAGGGAAAACCTTGAAAAATCTTCTTCTCTGAAACCACAAGGCTAGGTCTTTGATATTTGGTATGAAGCTTCAGCTGGAGGACCTCTACCAAGATTGTTCAAATTATAGCCCTGAGACCAAAAATGCCCCCGCCTTGTGGCCCTTTGGTTTTACATAGACTTATATAGGGAAAATCTTTAAAAATCTTCTTCTATGAAACCACAAGTCCTAGGTCTTTGATATTTAGTGTGAAATTTCATCTAGTGGACCTCTATCAAGATTGTTCAAATTATAGCCCAGGGGCCAAAAATGCCCCCGCCCGAGACCCTTTGGTTTTACATAGACTTATATAGGGAAATCTTTAAAAAACTTCTTCTCTGAAACTGCGAGGCCATGTCTTTGATATTTGGTATGGAGCTTCATCTAGTGGACCTCTACCAAGATTGAACAAATTATATCCCTCGGGCCACAAATGCCCCCGCCGGGGGCCCTTTGGTTGTACATAGACTTATATAGAGATAATCTTTGAAAATCTTCTTCTCTGAAACAGCAAGGCCCAGGGCTTTGATATTTGGTGTGAAGCTTCATCTAGTGGACTTTTTATCAAGATTGTTTAAATTATAGCCCTGAGGCCAAAAATGCCCCTGCCCCTGGGCCATTTGGTTTTACATAGGCTTATGTAGGGAATATCTTAAAAAAAATTATCTTCTCTGAAACCCCAAGGCTCTGGTCTTTGATATTTGGTGTGTAGCTTCATCTAGTGGACCTTTGCCAAGATTGTTCAAATTATTGCCTTTGTTGATATTGGGTATGAAGCTTCACCTTTTTAGACCTCCCTCAACATTATGCACATTATAACCCTAGGGTCAATAATGGCCCTCCCCGGGCCCACTTGTTACTCTATAGATCAGGTGAGCGATCCAGGGCCATCATGGTCCTCTTGTTTTCTTTGTAATAACTGTCAGAGGGGGGAAAGGCTCTTTATTACCTACTATTCTTATGGTAAGGATCCTAAGTATTGGGACAGATAGGCCTAAGAAAACAGTGCAGACCCTGATCAGACTGCTCCTGTCTGATCAGGGTCTACACTGTTAGTCATTCCATCTGCACCTTTTGGACTCCTTGCTGGATCATGAAGCAAATGTGTGAAAAATTTTAGGAGAATTTGAGCAAGTCCTCAAGGTGTCCCTAGAAGCCCTTGTGGCGCAGTGGTTATGCTACTCGCCTTGTAAACCAGGGATCGCAGGATCGATCCCGGGCTTCTCCAGACTTTCGGATGAGTCTTTAAACCGAGGTCCCGTCTCCGTATGACCTTAGCTGTTGGTGGGACGTAAAACTAAAACTCACTCACTCACTCACTCAAGGTGTCCCAATTTATAATGGCAAATTTTAAATTCTTTGTAATATTAAAGTGAACGGGAACAGATACTATCGTTACAATGAGGGTCCTCTGCAACTTGTTGTCATAAAAACTTGATCAAACATTCTTGCACATGGTTTATGTGGCAATCCTACTTTTTCTATTGAATTTCTTTTTGAACTTTTTGGTCGTAATCATCATATGATAATGTGAATCTTACACTTGTGGTCATTTCATATGAAATTTATGAAACTCGCCAAAGGCTTGTAATTAATTTTATGTGAAATGGCCACTGATGCAAGAATCTCTCGGGCCTCATATTTTTCAGGCATTTGCAGGATTTCAGGTTTTTGGAGCTTTTAGGTGTTGATTTTTTTCCTCCTATATTCTGTTTAACCCTTAAAGGTGCATTATTGAGCTATCTGGAAAAAATGCTTCCAAAAATAAAATACATATAGCTGGTATTTTTAGCTCACCTGAGCCGAAGGCTCATGTGAGGTATTAGTATACCACGAGCCGTCGTCCGTCGTCGTCGTCGTCGTCCGTCGTCCACACTTTCAAAGAAGTATATCTCCGGAACCAGTGGGCCAATCTTGATCAAATTTCATGTGAAGCATTATCAGGTAGGGGGAAAGGCTGCATACTGTTTTCGGGCAGATCGGATTGGAACTCTGGTTGCCATGGCAACAAATAGCTCCCATAGACTTAACATAGGAAAAAGTTTGTCATCACTCTAGCTCCGTCAATTTTTTTCTGATTGTCTTCATTCTTGCAGATAACGAGGACAGGCATGAAATCTCGATCAAGTTCGATTTTGGGCTGAATCGGATTATTCACTCAGGAGTTACGTGCCCTTGAGCGTTAGGAAAAAGCTTGTCATCACTCTAGCTCAGTCAATTTTTTTCTGATCGACTTCATTCTTGCAGATAACGAGGACAGGCATAAAATCTCGGTCAAGTTCGATTTTGGGCCGAATCAGATAATTCACTCAAGAGTTACGTCCCCTTGAGCGCCCGAAAAATTGCCTATCGACTTAACATGGGGAAAATGTTGTCATCACTGTAGCTAGTAACGAGGACAGGCATAAAATCTCGGTTAAGTTCGATTTTGGGCAGAATCGGAATATTGACCTCAGAGTTACGTGACCTTGAGCGACAAAAAATTTGCCCAAAGACTTAATATAGGGAAAATGTTGTGACTACGATAGCGACTTGAATTTTTTTCAGATCATCTTCAAACTTGCAGGTAACGAGGTAAGACATAAAATCACGGTTAAGTTCGATTTTGGGCCGAATCGGATTATTTGCCTTGGAGTTACCTGCCCTTGAGCATGAAAAAATATGTTGTGACCACGATAGCAACTTTATTTTTATTCAGATCAGCTTCAAACTTGCAGGTAACGAGGACAGGCATAAAATCTTGGTTAAGTTCGATTTTGGGCCGAATCGGAATATTGACCTCGGAGTTACGTGACCTTGAGCGACAAAAAATTTGCCCATAGACTTAACATAGGGAAATTGTTGTGACTACGATAGCGACTTGAATTTTTTTCAGATCAGCTTCAAACTTGCAGGTAACGAGGACAGACATAAAATCTCGGTTAAGTTAGATTTTGGGCCGAATCGGATTATTTGCCTTGGAGTTACCTGCCCTTGAGCATAAAAAAATACGTTGTGACCACGATAGCAACTTTATTTTTATTCAGATCAGCTTCAAACTTGCAGGTAACGTGGACAGGCATAAAATCTCAGTTAAGTTCGAATTGGAATATTGACCTCGGAGTTACATGACCTTGAGCGACAAAAAAATTGCCCATAGACTTTACATAGGGAAAATGTTGTGACTACAATAGTGACTTGAATTTTTAGCTCACCTGTCACGTAGTGACAAGGTGAGCTTTTGGGATCACTTTTTGTCCGTCATGCGAGCGTGCGTGCGTCCGTGCGTGCGTGCGTCCGTAAACTTTTCTTCAAACGACATCTCCTCCTAAACAACTGATCGGATTTTGACCAAACTTCACAGGAATGATCCTTAGGTGGTCCCCTTTCAAAGTTGTTCAAATGGTTCTGGTCCGTTGCACATATAGGTCACAGTAGCCAAAAATAGATTTTTTCACCGAAAACTTAAAAAATCTTCTTCTCTGAAACCGCAAGGCCCAGGTCTTTCATATTTGGTATGAAGCTTCATCTGGTGGACCCTTACCAAGATTGTTCAAATAATAGTGCTGGGGTCAAAAATGCCCCCGCACGGGGGCCCTTTGGTTTTACATGGGCTTATATAGGGAAAGTCTTTAAAAATCTTCTTCTCTGAAACCGCAAGGCCCAGATCTTTGATATTTGGTATGAAGCTTCATCTAGTGGACCCCTACCAAGATTGTTCAAATTTTAGTGCTGGAGCTAAAAATGCCCCCGCACGGGGCCCCTTTGGTTTTACGTGGGCTTATATAGGGAAAATCTTATTCTCTGAAACCGCAAGGCCCAGGTCTTTGATATTTGGTATGAAGCTTCATCTAGTGGACCCCTACCAAGATTGTTCAAATTATAGTGCTGGGGCCAAAAATGCCCCCGCACAGGGGCCCTTTGGTTTTACGTGGGCTCATATAGGGAAAATCTTTAAAAATCTTCTTCACTGAAACCGCAAGGCCCAGGTCTTTGATATTTGGTATGAAGCTTTATCTAGTGGACCCCTACCAAGATTGTTCAAATTATAGTGCTGAAGCTAAAAATGCCCCCGCATGGGGGCCCTTTGGTTTTACATGGGCTTATACTATAGGGAAAATCTTGAAAAATCTTCTTCTCTGAAACCGCAAGGCCCAGGTCTTTGATATTTGGTATGAAGCTTCATCTAGTGAACCCCTACCAAGATTGTTCAAATTATAGTGCTGGGGCCAAAAATGCCCCCGCACCAGGGCCCTTTTGTTTTACATAGGCTTATATAGGGAAAATCTTTAAAAATCTTCTTCTCTGAAACTGCAAGGCCCAGGTCTTTGATATTTGGTATGAAGCTTCATCCAGTGGACCTCTACCAAAATTGTTCAAATTAAAGTGCTGGAGCTAAAAATGCCCCCTGCAAGAGGGCCCTTTGGTTTTACATGGGCTTATATAGGGAAAATCTTGAAAAATCTTCTTCTCTGAAACTGCAAGGCCCAGGTCTTTGATATTTGGTATGAAGCTTCATCTTGTGGACCTCTACCAAGATTGTTCAAATTATAGCCCTGAGACAAAAAAAGGCCATGTGGTCCTTTGGTTTTACATAGACTTATATAGGGAAAATCTTTAAAAATCATCTTCTCTGAAACACAAGGCTTAGGTCTTTGATATTTGTTACGAGCTTCAGCTAGTGGACCTCTACCAAGATTGTTCAAATTATAGCCCTGGGGCCAAAAATGCCCCCGCTCCGGGGCCCTTTGGTTTAACATGGACTTATATAGGGAAAATCTTGTTTTACATAGACTTCTATATGCAGGGTAAACCTTTAAAATCTTCTTCTCTGAAACCAGAAAGCCCAGGTCTTTCATATTCGATATGAAGCTTCATCTTGTGGACCTCTACCAAGATTGTTCAAATTTAAGCCCTGGGGCCAAAATTGACCCTGCCCGGGGCCCACTTGTTATGCTTTGGATCAGGTGAGCGAACCAGGGCCCTCTGGGCCCTCTTGTTTTCAGATCAGCTTCAAACTTGCAGGTAACGAGGACAGACATAAAATCTCGGTTAAGTTCGATTTTGGGCCGAATCAGATTATTTGCCTTGGAATTACCTGTCCTTGAGCATAAAAAAATATGTTGTGACCACGATAGCAACTTTATTTTTATTCATATCAGCTTCAAACTTGCAGGTAACGAGGACAGCCCGTATGAAATTTTGGAGCGGATTTCGCCCGTAAAATGAGCGGAAATGGGGCGAAATACCAGTTTTCCGGGCGAAAAAAGGGCAGAATCTATAATTCCGCTTCGAAAGTTTAAAAGCAACAAGTTTCTCCGGGCGAATTTCTTTTTTATTCCGCCTGTAAAGGTGAGGCGGAATAGTTTGAAGACGGAAAAATAGGACTTAAACTTTTTTCAGAGGCGAAACATTTTACTTAGAAGAAAATTTGGGGCGGAAATTTGTCAGCATCATTTCTTTAAAAATTTCTGCTGGCGGAAAAAGTTGACTTAGACATTTTTAGTGTTGCTAGAAATTTTAACTTATACACTTACAAACAAAATACTGGCAAGTTTAATATTTGCTCTAAACCAACATTACAATAGCACTCCCGTGCGACGTAGTGTAAAGAAAAATATACCATTGACATTCAAGTCTCCGATTTAAAGAAATAATGTGCCTATTGAATTTCTATGCATTACTACTTGTCAAAGGAAACAAAATTTGAATGTGACCAGCATTGAAAATAATGAAATCTAGAATTAGAAACTAGATTTTTTGTTATGTAACACGAACATCATTATTACTTTCTATTTTATGATATGTAAACAAATATGTTTCGTTGACTATAAAATAATGAGGATTTGCAGACTTCCTGGCATTTAGTAAAAAGAATTTTTTATAATTTCTGATGTGTTTGCCAATAGTAAGCCATAGGAAGACTTCCAAAATCTCGGACATACCCTTCTTGGCATTTACTCCATTTCTTCGTTCAGGTCGCTAGGCATGGTGGGCGAAGCTTGCTTACCAAGTAATGCTTACTATCCTAGGACGCCTGATTACACTCTTCTGGAGTCAATGTCTGTTGATCTGAACATTAATATTTGCCATTTGTTTATGGATTGATGATTTTAGATCAACGCTTTGGTACTACGACCTAAATTACTTATTAGAAAAAAAGCTAACCCAGGTATTGAATTCCTTTTCTGGGACGTAAAACTCAAACACTCTCTCACCCATCCCCTGTGCAGGTTAAAGAGCCCTAGAGCTTCCATATAATTACAAGATTACTGTATAGGCTTTCATCCTGCAGACCTGGTATGTTAGACAGACAGACAGACAGACAGATAGATAGATAGCTAGATAGATAGATAGATTGTTTACATTATCACCTCGGCAACATTACTGCTTTTTGATATAGCCGAAAATGCATAAACCAAGATCAAACGAAAGAAGTGACATACTCAGTCATGTAATTTTATGTCTTATCTACACAAATTACATGAATTATATAGTACTTTCAAATAAAAATTACAGGAACGACTTGCTTGAATGCAGCAACCATAACAGAAAAGGTATCCAGTTTTCGCGACTTTGAAACCCTGCAGCACATGCCGATAAAAAAAAAATATTGTTTCCTATACTAAATCATAGGGGCAATGATAATGATGAGCCTAAAGAGAACGATCCTATTCAACATCAATATCTGACATAGCCAAGACGGAAGGAAAACGAAAGTAGCCGAGTATCCCCACCCACATAAAACGGATAGGGTATTCTATTATGCCAAGTAGTTTGACATACATTTTACATAATACCTTAAAGAAATCATTAAGTTATGCTTCTTCAAACATGATATGAAAAAAAAAAAAAATAGAAAAAAGTGTGTTTCTCTCAAAATTTGTCGAAATTAACGATACGTCTATTTCAATAACTGGGGTCCGCCATTTTGTATTGGTCACATGATTTCGTTGTCATGTATCCATTTATAATCTCAAACTATCCATTTTTGCATTCTTGGTTTTTATTTCTGCCTTTATTTAAGTTACCTCTGTTATCATTTCTGCTTTGTATTTTTTTTGGTTTTTGTTTTTCATTCTCCTTTCGTTATCATTCTTATTTTCTCTCGTAGTAACAACTTTTATTGAGATTATACATTTCGAAATCAATGCGCGCCAAAGACTTGCAAAGCCGGTGTTTTCTTTACATAAAGAACGGACAAATTCAAGTAATTTGTAAATGCAGCAACATGAAATCGTTTCAGTAGTATGTCGTAAATGAATGGAATTATTGCAGGTAAATTTGTTTGATATTAGCTTACTGATACATGTACGTTTCCGCTACTATTCAAAATATTGATCGCGGGTGGTTTCGGACCGGGTCGTTTCGGCCCAATTTTCGGGATAGGCCGTTTCGGAGCATTATATTGCTTGAAAAGTGACAGAACTTTTTTGCATGTTCTGCGGCGTCTGATCTGGGCCTGCACTGTTTGTCAATTACCCTTTTTGGGGTTTTCTTGTACAAAATGGTTTAATAGGGCAATTCACTCAGTCTTGGCGTGCACATGTGGACCCAAGTGCCAGTGGAGTGGTCCTGATTGAGGACGTTTGAAGTTGAAGGGGCTCAGAGTGGAGCTGCTGGTTTTGTGGCGGGCTGTTGCTGCTTTGAGGCTGGGAGTATGACTGGAATGTTGGAAGATAGGAGTCTCTCGGGAATGGGATGGGAGACATTGGGCTTAGGACTGTTGTACTGCGGTCTAGGGGGCATCACTGCAGATGGATGGATGGCCTTGTTTCTGGGCGCTGTGGGGGTCATTATTCGTTAGCGTTTCAGACCCGGCCCTGCCGCGGGAGACTGATGTTAGCTTGCAAGGATTCCTTCTTCCCTCGGACCGTGTCATTTCGGTTCCCTCGGATTGTAGTGCCCTTCCTGATTCGGTGTATATAGTGCCAAGGAACTGCATGTCCCTTAGATGACAGACCACATGGGGGAGTCAAAGCTGGACCCGACAAGCTGGAGGTTGTAGCTTCCTCTTGCTGCCTATGTGATATGCTCTCAGCAGTGGGTGGTTGCGACCTTTCAACCACATGTGTGAAAACAGCCTGGAAGAATTCAAGGAGTTGCTACCAGTTCTCTCTTCCCGCCACCTCTAGTTCAAGACACGTGGCTGTTTGTACAGCTCTTGTGTGCGGAGCATAATGCTTCATGCCAGTGAGACATGGCCATTGACAAATCCAAACCTCCAACATCTTCAGCGGAATGACAGGGCAATGATCGGACAGATCTGCAATGTCAGGCCACAGGACACTGTTACCATCAGGTCAAGTGAGCTTCTTGAGCGTCTTAGCATTGAGGACCTAGACCTAATCTTGAAAGAGAGAAGGCTCCGCTGGTATGAACATGTGGAATGCTCCAACGATGCAGTCAAGACTGCCTTGAAATATAATACAGGTAGGTGGAAAGTGGGAGCCTGGAAGGCAAATGATGACCTGGAAGCAGCTGACAGAAAGAGATTGCTGAGAATGGAAGGTATCTGCTATTGATCCTCATGACAGACAAGCCTGGAGATCTGGTGTAAGATCTGCCATGCATGCAGCAAGCCAGCTACCTCGAATGTGGCCCACTTATGTGGATGTTGCCCTTGTACCTGCATGTTGATAAAAAAATCTGTTGATGATTCTCTATAGGATCTATGGAAATTATAGATTCTTGCAAACAGGAAAGATTCTGGTCAAACCCGCTGTTAGATCTGATTCTTTTCTGTATATATCAAGAAGCCGGCCTCGGTAGCTCAGTTGGATGCGCGACTGACGGGTGATCAGGCAAACGCCGGTTCGGTACCGGCAACATTCCTTCGTGGAGATTGATCATGAAATCTTTTCTACGGTCATTCTCTGCCTTGGGCCCCCGCCCATCGGAGCTTGACGAAATAGATGGGCTGCATGATGCTTCCACGCATGCAGAGCTGAAACCGGCCGCACACGAGTACTGGTAAACCGCTTGGAGGATTTAAGCCTGTCCAGGCAAAGCAGTGCGATTCGGACTGTCCTTGCTTATAAACCCTATTTATTTCATTGGATGACAGGGCTTGAGATGTCATTTCATCTCAATGTCGGGTAAAAGTCCTACAAAATTGGAAGCAACGTCTCCAAAATGACCTGCATAGTGTTGACGGGGACGTTAAACCTCAAATCAAACAAACATTCTCTCCCTTCCGTTGATATGTGATTGAAGAAATGCAAAATATTGTCATTTTCAGGCGAAAGAAATTTCAGCACTGTACTGATAAACCGCTTACATGTACGTATACGCCTGCCCAAGAAAAGTGTGGATAGGTAAACTGACCGGCTCAAATATGACCTAAATTGTGTTTACTGGGCTGTTAAATGCCAATTCAAACAAACAAACAAACAAATATATCGAGAAAATTTGCTGAATATTCGCCACAGCATAAAATCCATTGTCCGAGCCCATATTCACAGCATTATAAGTCGCTGTTTATTCACAGGATATTCACAGTTATTGTTCGCAGCATATTTACATCAAAATTTTTACATTATATTCGCAGAGTGTTCGCAGGATATTCACTCTATATTCAATTTGCAGTTTTGAATCCATGTTCGTCGTATATTCGCAGAATGTTTGCAGGATATTCGCTGCATTTTAATCCACTGTCTTGAATCATGTTTGCCGCATATTCGCAGAATATTTGCAGGCTGTTCACATAAAGTATTCGCGGCAAACCTAATTTGCATGTGAAAAGTGAACATCTTGCGAATATGCTGTGAATACTGTTCATGCCTTAAAAGGACAGTTCGCGGAATATTCTCGCAGTATTTGCCAAATGTTCGCAACATTAGTTCGCGGCAGTGCTTTTTTTTCCGTAAGGGTATAGCCTTCATCCAGATTTTTTTATTCCGCCCGGAATATTTTATGCCCTGGACGGAATCAAAGTATTCCGGGCGGATTTCTGTTGACCTATTGTGATTCCGCCCGGAACCTATTGGGATTCCGCCCGGAGGCGTTCTTGAATCTCGCCCGTAAACGTTTGCAGAATTCCGTCTAATTTGCATATTTCGCCCCAATATTACGCCAAGATTTCGCCCGGAAGCTTATATATCTTCATTAAGTTTCAAAAGCGTAAAAAGGGCAAATTTCCGGTCAAAATAGAAGAAAAATTTCGCCTTTATTACGGGCGAAACGTTTCATACAGGCTGAGGCATAAAATCTCGGTTAAGTTCAATTTTGGGCCGAATCGGAATATTGACCTCGGAGTTACGTGACCTTGAGCGACAAAAAATTTGCCCATAGACTTAATTAGGGAAAATGTTGCGACTACGATAGCGACTTGAATTTTTTTCAGATCAGCTTCAAACTTGCAGGTAACTAGGACAGACATAAAATCTCGGTTAAGTTCGATTTTGGGCTGAATCGGAATATTTGCCTTGGAGTTACCTGCCCTTGAGCATAAAAAATACGTTGTGACCACGATAGCAACTTTATTTTTATTCAGATCAGCTTCAAACTTGCAGGTAACGTGGACAGGCATAAAATCTCAGTTAAGTTCGAATCGGAATATTGACCTCGGAGTTACATGACCTTGAGCGACAAAAAAATTGCCCATAGACTTTACATAGGGAAAATGTTGTGACTACAATAGCGACTTGAATTTTTTTCAGATCAGCTTCAAACTTGCAGGTAACGAGGACAGACATAAAATCTCGGTTAAGTTCGATTTTGGGCCGAATCAGATTATTTGCCTTGGAGTTACCTGTCCTTGAGCATAAAAAAATACGTTGTGACCACGATAGCAACTTTATTTTTATTCATATCAGCTTCAAACTTGCAGGTAATGAGGACAGGCATAAAATCTCGGTTAAGTTCGATTTTGGGCCGAATCGGAATATTGACCTCGGAGTTACGTTACCTTGAGAGACAAAAAAATTTGCCCATAGACTTAACGTAGGGAAAATGTTGTGACAGAAACAGCGACTTGAATTTTTAGCTCACCTGAGCCAAAGGCTCCAGTGAGTCGATAGTATACCAAGGCTTCGGAGTCCGTCGTCTGTCGTCCGTCCATCCGTCGTCCACACTTTCAATGAAGCATATCTCAGAAGGCAGTCGACCAATCTTGTTTAAATTTTATGTGTAGCACCATTGGGCAAGGGGAAAGGCTGCATTAGGTTTCGGAGCTAGTCTGGTTCATTTGTTCCTTCATTCTTCTTTCTCTCCATATAGAGATAATAGACCAATGTTAAATTTTTAATCAAAGATTTCTCAGGAACTATAAAAGCTAGAAGCATCAAATTTGGTATTCAATAGAATAATGATGACTTATTTTGTGTAAGAGACATTGGGCTTTCTCATCTTATTTGTTCATCTGTTCTTTCATTCTTCTTTCTCTCCATTTTGACCAATGTTAAATTTTCGTCAAAGATTTCTCAGGAACTATAGAAGCTAGAAGTCTCAAACTTGGAATGCAATGCAATAATCATGACTTATATCCTGTAAGGGTCAATGGGCTGGATTCTATTAGCAGATTTAGTAGTCAAGTCTGTGAATTGTTAAAACTTAAGTTCCTCAGGTGAGCGGTTTAGGCTCATTGAGCCTCTTGTTCTTTAAAACAATACAAATGAATGCATTTTATGTAAAAATGCGAACAATTATGATGACAGGTAAACGAGTTTGAGAGGGATTCCCTAACTAGGTTTCGAACACTAGTTAGATCTATTTTTAGTTCGTGACAAAAATAGAATCCCCATACATGACGTAATGCGACGTTCATTTTTGGCCTTGTTTGCTTAGGCATGCCTGAATCGGAAAAAAATATGATGCTGAATACCATGCCATAAGTAACGAAACTAAGAGACGATACTGTCGCCTGAGAGATTTATTTTTAGAACAGAAATACCGAACACATGTTCAGAGCGAAGGGTAAACACGAATGAAAACGACCATTTTCACAAAGTTCTGAAGCTGTATTTGGCTCCAAAAGTGTACACATTACAGAGGAGTATGCATTGAAGATAAAAACCAAAAAAAAAAAATTGAGACCCGGTAGCTCAATAATGCACCTTTAACCTGATGAACATGACAATCCCTAACTTTGCAAACAGTGTAGATCCTGATCAGATGGCTTCTGAAGAAGCCATCTGATCAGGATCTTCACTGTTTGTCATGCAGTTTTTAAATTTTTAGAAATAGTGTATCAAGACGTAATAGTCAGCAATGGGTGTCACCATATTGCTAAATTAATTTATTCAGCAGGATAAGGGTTAAAATGACTACATAAAAATGCGATACCAGGCCTTTCAGGCATGGAAAAGCTGGGTCAGTATGAGGCCTGAAAGTGCTGTTTAACTTGTTTTAGGATAGCAGTTCTATAGTTAAGATGTAAATTTCAGGAGGCGAAGTGACAGCAGAGACAGGCGGCGTAGGTAAGGGCCAATACTTTTTCTTTGGCTTTGAAGTGTCATTTTTTACGTTTATGAGTTAATATAATGACAACCATTTCTGTTTTATTTTTAGGTGGTATTTATGTTCGTACATGTAATGCTTTTTAAATTCTTGCTTATATAGAAAGCCTACTATTGGTGGAATAACAGTTTTTGAATATGTCCCGTGTAAGAAGTTGGTCACTAAGAAGACAAACCAACTTGCAAGGGACAATATATCACCCCCGCCCATCGGGGCTTGAAGAAATAGATGGGCTGCATGATGCTTCCACGCAGAGCTTAATCCGACCGCACACCAGTACTGGTAAGCCACTTAGAGGATCTAAGCCTGCCCAGGCAAAGCAGTGCGAGTCTGACTGTCCATGCTTATAAACCCTATTGGTTTCATTGGGCGACAGGGCTTGTGATGTCATTTCATCTCAGTGTCAGGTAAATTTGATGCAACGTCTCCAAAATGACCTATACAGTGTTGACAGGGACGTTAAATTTCAAATCAAACAAACAAACAAAGGGACAATATAATTGTTTTATTGTATGGAAACATTTCAGCACCCCATCCCCTCACCCTGGGTTCACAGATCCAATACTGAGCTGAGTAACCACTATGACCTGATGTTAAGAGTGCAGGTTCTTAAGGTGCAGGGGAGGCAACTCCTGCAAAAGTATTTCTGTCTCCCATGACAATAGGGGTCAAAGTCTTAAAGGAAAGAATTTGCTCTTGAGGAGCAAATTCTTTCCTTTAAGAGTAGACCCCTTTTTCAGTTGGGCAGGGCTTATAGAAAAGCAAACAGGAAGTCACAAAAGTTGTCTCCCTTTTGGAAAAAGGTGAAAAAAATCTGCCAGGTGTTCCCATTCCCCATGAGGGGATTCAATACAAGGTTAGGGAGACAACTCTTGCAAGAATGACCTCCTCATAGGGTCCTACACTTAAAGAGAGAGTTGCTCTGCCCTTATAGAAAAAATACATTTTTTTAGGACATAAGTTTATCAAGGAGCAAACAGGAAGTCAAAAAATCATCTCCCCCAGTTAAAACATGAGCGAGGTGTATCCAGGGCTCATTTGTTCAAAGCCTTGTTAGCATAACAAGCTGGTATATTAGCTGGAAAAATATTAAAATGCAAAAGCTTCTCACATTTTTTCAGCAAAAATATATGTTTAAAGGCATATTAAATTACCAAAGTTCTAACAATATGTTAACTAACATGAGTAATTTAGAACATCTGGGCCAGATCTCCTTACCTTTATTTAGTTAGTACCGCCCCCGCCCATCGGGGCGTGGAGAAATAGATTGGGCTGCACGATGCTTCCACGCAGAGCTGATACCGACTACACATGAGTACTAGTAATCTGCTAAGAAGGTCTAAGCCTGCCCAGGAAAATTGCTGCGAGTCGGCCCGTCCATGCTTATAAACCCTATTGGTTTCATTGAGCGGCAAGGATTGAAATATCATTTCATCTCAGTGTCGGGTAAAAGTCCCACAAATTTGGAAGCAACATCTCCAAAATGACCTAAATAGTGTTGACGGGGACGTTAAACCTCAAATGAAACAAACAAATACCGTTATTTAGTTTAGGAAAGTCAGGTGGTTCTCTATATAGCTCAGTTGGATGTGCATCTGACTAATTCGATACCTGCCAGAGTTGGCAACATTATTTTGTGGACCCCCCCCCCCCACACACACACACATTCCACTGTTTCAAAAAGGCAGTTGTCAGTTTTGGGTGAAATAATGTGCACTGTACTGGTTGCTGTTTATGTAATAGCCTACCCAGAAAAAGTGTAGTTAGGTAAACTATCTGGCTAAATCTAAATACGACCTCAGTAATGTGGACTGGGCCTTAAACTTAAAAAAAAAAACAAAAAAAAAAAACTTGGTTTTGCAACTTTATATGAATAATTGACTCATCATAGGGTATAAGTGAAATATTCTTGATATCTTAAGCCTGCATTTTGACAATTGTAGGTGGACTGATTGGCTTAAGCCGACATAACTGGAATTACAGTAGAACTTCAGTGGCTCGAATCCTCATGGCTCGTTTACCATGGCTTAGTCGAACTCATTCTTGAGTCTGCAGATACAAAATAGGGATAATTAGGAAGATTTTCTTCTTTTACCTTGAAATGTATATGTTGTGTTTACTCAATACAATCCCCTCATAGGGGTGATTCTAATGAGGAAAGACAAAATACACAAATATAGGACACCGAAAAGATAGCCACAATTATCTCCATTATGCCTGCTGGTATGGCACTAATAGTAACCCTTCATTGCTCAAACCCCCGCTGTCTGGAACAATTTTATATTGTCCCAAATGGGTTTGAACCATCAAACTGTAGGTTGGCTGTAGACACAAAACAGAAAAGCAATAGAATCTACCCCAGATTTTTCTCATTAGCCATTGTACATAATGACATAAGGGAAAAATTGTTTTTGATTAAAAGATGTTGAATTACAGATGACATATTTCAGAAGACATAATTATCTAAGTTTTCATTCTTTTCCAGTCGTACCGTATCCCGGTCCCGCTCCAGGAGTCCAGTCAAGAACGGAGATGATTAGAAAGTTTGAACAAACAAAAACTGAAAGATCCTGAACAAATATAAAGACCAACGTATAGTGATGTCATAGAGGGACCGCAGCTCCAGATAAAGAGCTGTTTAATCCGAAAAGTGCAGATATTTTCTTTATTCTGCTGGAAAACATATGTTGTGGGTATTCATTAGAAGCGCCTCAGCGAAGCGCTTCTAATGAATACCTACAAAATATGTTTCCATGCAGAAACAAGAAAAAAAAATATGTGGATTCTCCCTCTTATCTGGAGCTATGTATGACTGAGACGTACAGTAAAGAATACCAAGTTCCAAGACCAAGCGGTTTAAATTTTATTGTATAGATCTTGGAAATTATGCCCAGCTGTTTTGAATGGTAGCTTTAATATCCGTAAGAATGTATATATTATACAAACTTATATTTACAAACTATCTATAGATATATATCCACTGACACAACGTATGGGCCAGCTGTGGTTGCTCAGTCAGACTGACTGGTGTCTGTGTGCTTGACTGGTGATCAGGTAGCAAGCATTCTTTCGTGATGTTTGATCATGAAATCTTTTTTTCAGTTTCTGCTGTCATTCTCTTGCACCGATTCTAGAAGGGCAGTTGTCAGTTTCTGACGAAAGAATGTGCACTATACTGGTTACTCCTTATGTGTATGTGTAAGCCTGCCCAGTAAAAGTGTTGCAAGTCAAACTGACCAGCTTGATATGATCTAATTAGTGTTGACTAGGCCATTTATTCCAAAACAAACAAAAAATCCATCAGGGAAACTTTGGAATACAAACATGCCATTCTATTAGATTTGCTATAGATTATGTGATATCATGACACTGTCTCATGTTTTTGTAGCTTTTCCTTATTGTGAGCACATTTAAAATGACGCCATCTGGGTTTAGACAGTTGCATTATAGAATAATTGAAGTTTTAGTGTAACATTTACAACCTTATTTACCTTTTGTATGTAGACAGACAGGGCTTAGCAAACTGTGTATACCCAGATGAGACTCCACAGAATGGGACGTCTCATCTTGGTCTACACTGTTAATTATCCAACTATTTTTAGGCTCAACATTGGGTAGTGAACTATACTTATTCAAATTTTAGAGCAAGTATGGTTAGGAGCTTAAGTGTCGGAATACTCAGGGTAAATAAGGTAATAGACCTTATTAGGTTTGAAGAACTAGACCAAAGTGTGACACAAGGGTTAATTTCCATTGTAATCATATCTTCAGATAAGATTGCATAATAAGGATTTAGAGATATTTTTCTTATGCCCAGATAAGAGGAGGTATCCAAATACTATTTCTTTTATTTCTGCACAAATACATACTCTGTGGGTATACATTAGAAGTGCCTCACCGAGGCGCATTAGAATACCCAGAACATATGTTTTCATGCAGAAATAAGAAAATATCAGTACTTTTTGGATGAATAAGGACCATATCTGGAGCTATGTGCCTATGAACTAGACCAAGGTGTGATACAAGCATTAATTTCCCATAGCTTCAGAGAAGCAGGCATAATAAGGATGGTTTAGGGGATACCTGTATCAAAAATTAGTCATTTTGGAGGTAAATCGGTCATTTTACGGTCGAAAATTTCGTTAGGCTGACATGTTAGCTGAACTGTACAATGGAATTTACCTCTCAAAATGACAATGTTCAATACATTTATCCTCATTCTAATGCACTTATTTGTTGTTTTGTTAAAATTTGTACTATTTTTATAAAGCGACCGGTTCTTGGAGCTGCGTAAAACCAGATGCCAGCCAATGAAAAGTGACGATACATGGTGATGTTGGGTTTCTGACAGTATATCGCAGAATATACTGTCAGAAATTTTTGCACAAGTGCATTAGAATTATAGTTGATTTTCCTTATTCCTGCTACAAACATATGTTGTGGGTACCTGTTAGAATCGCCTCCATGTCTACTTGATACTCGGGAACGAATTCTTTCCTCAATGTGGAGCGAATCTGGGAGCAAATTCTTTCCTTCCTGTTGACATTGGAAACGAAAATATTTTTGAATAAGTTGCCTCCACTGCAGAGGGTTCTTTCCCCTTTTAAGGGGAAAGGGAACACCTTGCAGATTTTTCCGCCATTTTTCAAAAGGAGGCAACTTTTGGGGTTTCCTGTTTGCTTTTCTGTAAGCCCTGTCACACTGAAACAAGAGGGCCATGATGGCCCTGGATCGCTCACCTGATCCATAGAGTAACAAGTGGGCCTCGGGGAGGGCCATTATTGACCCAGTTCTATAATGTGCATAATGTTGAGGGAGGTCTAAATAGGTGAAGCTTCATACCAAATATCAACAAAGGCTATAATTTGAACAAAGGTCCACTAAATGAAGCTAAACACCAAATATCAAAGACCTGGGCCTTGCGTTTTCCGAGAAGTAGTCTTTTTTTTTTTAAGATATTCCCTACATAAGCCTATGTAAAACCAAATGGCCCTGGGGCTAGGGTGTTTTTGGCCTCAGGGCTATAATTTAAACAATCTTGCTAGAGGTCCACTAGATGAAGCTTCACACCAAATACCAAAGACCTGGGCCTTGCTGTTTCAGAGAAAAAGATTTTCAAAGATTATCTTTATATAAGTCTATGTAAAACCAAAGGGCCCCGGGGTTGGGGCATTTGTGGCCCGAGGGCTATAATTTGAACAATCTTTGTAGAGGTCCACTAGATGAAGCTCCATACTAAATATCAAAGACATGGCCCTGACAGTTTCAGAGAAAAAGATTTTTCAAGATTTTCCCTATATAAGTCTATGTAAGGGGGGGGGGGGGGGGCATTTATGGCCCCAGGGCTATAATTTGAACAATCTTGGAAGAGGTCCACAAGATAAAGCTTCAAACCAAATATCAAAGATCTGGGCCATGCGGTTTCAGACAAGATTTTTACAGAGTTTCTCTATATAAGCCCATGTAAAACCAAAGGGCCCTGGGGCGGGAGCATTTTTGGCCCCAGCACTATAATTTGAACAATCTTGGTAGGGGTACACTAGATGAAGCTTCATACCAAATATCAAAGACCTGGGCCTTTCTGTTTCAGAGAAGAAGATTTTTAAAGATTTTCCCTATATATGCCCATGTAAAACCACAGGGCCTGGGGTTGGGGGAATTTTTGGCCCAAGCACTATAATTTGAACAATCTTGGTAGGGGTCCACTAGATGAAGCTTCATACCAAATAGCAAAGATCTGGGCCATGCAGTTTCAGAGAAGAAGATTTTTACAGAGTTTCTCTATATAAGCCCCTGTAAAACCAAAGGGCCCTGGGGCGGGGGCATTTTTGGCCCCAGCACTATAATTTGAACAACCTTGGTAGGGGTCTACTAGATGAAGCTTCATACCAAATATCAAAGACCTAGGCCTTGTGGTTTCAGAGAAGAAGATTTTTTCTATATAAACCCATGTAAAACCAAAATGCCCCGGGGCGGGGGCATTTTTGGCCCCAGCACTATAATTTGAACAATCTTCGTAGGGGTCCGCTAGATGAAACTTCATACCAAATATCAAAGACCTAGGCCTTGCGGTTTCAGAGAAGAAGATTTTTAAAGATTTTCCCTATATAAGCCTATGTAAAACCAAAGGGCCCCTGGGCGGGGGCATTTTTGGCCCCAGCACTATAATTTGAACAATCTTTGTAGGGGTCCACTAGATGAAGCTTCATACCAAATATCAAAGACCTGGGCCTTGAGGTTTCAGAGAAGAAGATTTTTTAAGTTTTCAGTGAAAAAAATCTATTTTTGGCTGCTGTGACCTAGATGTGCAGTGGACTGGAACCATTTGAACAACTTTGAAAGGGGACCACCTTAGGATCATTCCTGTGAAGTTTGGTCAAAATCCGATCACTGGTTTAGGAGGAGATGTCGTTTGAAGAAATTGTTTACGCACGCATGACAGACAAAAAGTGATCCTAATATAAAACACAAGAGGGCCCAGAGGGCCCTGGTTCGCTCACCTGATCCAAAGCATAACAAGTGGGCCCCGGGCAGGGTCAATTTTGGGCCCAGGGCTAAAATTTGAACAATCTTGGTAGCGGTCCACAAGATGAAGCTTCATATCGAATATGAAAGTCCTGGGCTTTCTGGTTTCAGAGAAGAAGATTTTAAAGGTTTACCCTGCATATAGAAGTCTATGTAAAACAAGATTTTCCCTATATAAGTTTGTGTTAAACCAAAGGGCCCCCGAGCGGGGGCATTTTTGGCCCCAGGGCTATAATTTGAACAATCTTGGTAGAGGTCCACTAGCTGAAGCTTCATAACAAATATCAAAGACCTAAGCCTTGTGTTTCAGAGAAGATGATTTTAAAAGATTTTCCCTATATAAGTCTATGTAAAACCAAAGGGCCACATGGCGGGGGCATTTTTGGTCTCAGGGCTATAATTTAAACAATCTTTATAGAGGTCCACTAGCTGAAGCTTCATAACAAATATCGAAGACCTAAGCCTTGTGGTTTCAGAGAAGAAGATTTTTCAAGATTTACCCTATATAAGTCTATGTAAAACCAAAGGGCCCCAGAGCGGGGGCATTTTTGGCCCCAGGGCTATAATTTGAACAATCTTGGTAGAGGTCCACAAGATGAAGCTTCATACCAAATATCAAAGACCTGGGCCTTGCAGTTTCAGAGAAGATTTTTCAAGATTTTCCCGATGTAAGCCCATGTAAAACAAAAGGGCCCTGGTGCAGGGGCATTTTTGGCCCCAGCACTATAATTTGAACAATCTTGGTAGGGGTCTCTACTAGATGAAGCTTCATACCAAATATCAAAGACCTGGGCCTTGCGGTTTCAGAGAAGAAGATTTTTCGAGATTTTCCCTATATAAGCCCATGTAAAACCAAAGGGCCCCCGTGCGGGGGGGGCATTTTTGGCCCCAGCACTATAATTTGAACAATCTTGGTAGGGGTCCACTAGATGAAGCTTCATACCAAATATCAAAGACCTGGGCCTAGCGGTTTCAGAGAAGAAGATTTTTCAAGATTTTCCCTATATAAGCCCATGTAAAACACAAGGGCCCCCGTGCGGGGGCATTTTTAGCTTCAGCACTATAATTTGAACAATCTTGGTAGGGGTCCACTAGATAAAGCTTCATACCTAATATCAAAGACCTGGGCCTTGCGGTTTCAGATCAGAAGATTTTTAAAGATTTTCCCTATATAAGCCCATGTAAAACCAAAGGGCCCCCGTGCGGGGGCATTTTTGGCCCCAGCACTATAATTTGAACAATCTTGGTAGGGGTCCACTAGATGAAGCTTCATACCAAATATCAAAGACCTGGGCCTTGCGGTTTCAGAGAAGAAGATTTTTAAAGATTTTCCCTATATAAGCCCATGTAAAACCAAAGGGCCCCCGTGCGGGGGCATTTTTAGCTCCAGCACTATAACTTGAACAATCTTGGTAGGGGTCCACTAGATGAAGCTTCATGCCAAATATCAAAGATCTGGGCCTTGCGGTTTCAGAGAAGAAGATTTTTAAAGATTTTCCATATATAAGCCCATGTAAAACCAAAGGGCCCCCGTGCGGGGGCATTTTTGGTCCCAGCACTATAATTTGAACAATCTTGGTAGGGGTCCACTAGATGAAGCTTCATACCAAATATCAAAGACCTGGGCCTTGCGGTTTCAGAGAAGAAGATTTTTTAAGTTTTCGGTGAAAAAAATCTATTTTTGGCTACTGTGACCTATATGTGCAACGGACCGGAACCATTTGAACAACTTTGAAAGGGGACCACCTAAGGATCATTCCTGTGAAGTTTGGTCAAAATCCAATCAGTGGTTTAGGAGGAGATGTCGTTTGAAGAAAAGTTTACGGACGCACGCACGCACGGACGCACGGACGCACGACGGACGACGGACAAAAAGTGATCCCAAAAGCTCACCTTGTCACTACGTGACAGGTGAGCTAAAAAGGGTCTACTCTTGAAGGAAAGAATTTGCTCCTTGGAGCAAATTCTTTCCTTTAAGATTTGACCCCTATTGGCATGGGAGACTAAAATAGGAGTTGCAGCCACTAGAGGGGTTTTCAGTCCCCTTTTAAGTAAACAGCAGAAATCACCGAAAAAAAAGGAACTGAATTTTGTTCTTGAAATACAGGACAAATTGTGTAGACAAAAGAGGCTTTCTAAATGAGAATGTACATGTAATTTAATTATTTTCATTAACCCTCGTTCTGCTGAACTGAAATATACTACCTTTTGCAAGTAGAAGTCTCCCTGATGTAGTGGTCAAGTTACTTGCCTCACAAACCAAGGATTGTGGGTTTGATTCTGGGCTTCTCCGGACTTGCTTTAAACCAGGGTCCTGTCTCCATATGACTTTAGTTGCTGGTGGGATTTAAAACTCATAACACACATCTTTTGCAAACAGTGTTATCGTTTGACATTGAGTTTGTGACTAGGCAAGTAATCTGATTGGTGGAAAGGCAGAAATGGGTGTGGCTAAATTAATTTATTCAACAGGACAAGTCTTTAAATTCTACTGTTTGAAACTATTCTCAGTTTTCTCTTACGTTGACACATATTTGACAAGGTCGAAGATAGAAATTATATGTGTGTGTCAACTGATTTTAAGTTTTACTGTTTATCATTCTCCATGTTCATTTTCTTATGTACATAATTTTTCAGTTTCTTAACATGCAGGTTTTGTAAAATAAATTTTCCAAACAAAAGAAGTCTTGTCCATGCCTGTTTCTCCAGAGCACCCACATTTGGGCTCCGTCAAGCGATTTTCGTACTTATCCCCTATGCGAGCAGCGAAGGTTCAGGCCAGCCTGCGCATCCGCGCAGTCTCGCCAGAACCTTCACTGCTCGCTCAAACAAGCAGTGAATCAAGAGGAACCTTCAGACAGAAAGCCATATCCCTGGCCCCTCTGAATGGCTGAGCATTCGCAGTTAAAATTTGTCATGACGAAATGCTCGAAGACACTAATTCGCTTGGCGGGGCTCATTTGAGAGAGTGCACTACAAACAACATCTTTATTACGCTATTGGTGGGGCCCAAAGCAATAGAAACAGAATTAGTTAAACAACCATCAGATTAATAAGTCTGTAATGAAAGAACCTCTTAAACCCCCAGTTTATGTAAACAAAATGGGGTTTACGGGGATATGCATTATTTTCCTTATACCGTATTTGCCCTAATTACCGTACCGTGCGCTTAGTTTTTTCATAATCGTGTCAACAAATCACGGTGAAAAATCTACCTAATTAGCGCACACTCGATGCAAAAACACTAGCTTTAGAGATGATGCATACTGATATTTAATGGGATGGAAAAGGATACTAAAGCATTGCCTTCTTTGTTGAAGAAATAACGTTAGGTTTTTTTATAGATTTACTGTGAGAGTGTCTAGGGGGAGGTTACTATAAAGTGAACACTTATCTATTTCCTTTTCAAAAATAGCTTTGGTGTGCGCTTAAAGGAGCATGTGCGGTAATTAGTGCGAATACGATATTTGCTCAAAAACATAGATTGTGGGTACACACCTCAATGAAGTGGCTGTAATGAGCACCCAGAGTCTATATTTGAACTAGAAATAAGGAAAATGTCAAAGTTATTCGTCTGAAAAATTCTAGTTCTACAGATAGGAGAGATGCCATTTTTGCACATGGATGTGTAATCGTAACGTGTGCGCCGTCCTCCGCTGCTCAGTTGTACATGCTACTGGTGATCAGGAGGTCACAGGTCATTGCTGATCATTGCCTCCACTTCTATTTTGATATCTGTCAGTGTTCAGCAACATTCTTTTGTGGAAATTGACTATTGCATCTTTTCTATGGTCATTCACACCTTTCCACTGGTCAACAGTCTGTTTTCAGCCCATTCAAGAAAAGGGTCTACTTTTTAACCCATTGTATATGGGGAAACCCTTAAAGGGTACCTTGGCAAACAGCGCAGGCCCAAATAAGACGCCGCAAAACGCGGCGTCTGATAAGGGCCTGCATTATTTGATAACAGAATTTTCCATCAAAAATAGAATAAAAACTAAAAAATAGTGCCTGACACCCCTTTTATGACAGATGGACTTGTCCATCATATAGCAGTGGAAGAGTCCACTAGCATACAATGGGTTAAAGGAAAGATTTCAATATTCCGCCGTTATTAAACGCGACGTCGTTAAGGACGTCGCACATGTAACGTTACGGGACGTGTCTAACTAATTTGCATATTAAATCCACTATTATAAATGGATTATCGAAAATATTACATGGCGTTATTACACTCTCAAGACGCGTTCTTCCATATCTTCATACAGTTATTTTTCTGATCATTTTGGCCCCACATGGTAGTGTGTATCCTATAGTAATCATGTCAGTCAGTCTGTGTGTTAGTCACGCCTTAACCTTGGTCATAACTTCAAAAGATCTGCCCTACTCTTGTGAAACTTCACACACATCCCATCACAAGACCTATATTCTGACAAAGGATTGTAACTATTGCTTTTGTCCATGTATTTATCACGCTTTGACCAAGAAACATAACCTCGGCCATAACTTTTAAAAGTATTTGTCCTACACTCATGAAACCTTTCACACATTCTTACCATCCCCAGACCTACATTCTGACAAAGGGCCATAAGTATATTGCTTTTGTCCGTTTGTCAGTCATGCCTTAACCCCAAAAAACTTAACCGTAGTCATAACTTCAAAAATAGATGACCTCTGCACAAGCCTTTGGCTTTATGTCACAGCCTGGATATAATGTAATTGTCTATTGTGTATATATACATGTCATTAGAGCAATTAAAATACAGTTTAAACCAACTTCAAAAGCACTTGCCCTACTCTCGTGAAACTTCACAAACATACCATCACAAGACTTAGTCTGACAAGCCGACCTCTCTAGCTTAGTGGGATGCACGTCTGACTGGTGATAGGAGGACACGGGTTTGATACCTCCCGGGGTCAGCAACATTCTTTCGTGGAGATTGATCATGAAATCTTTTATACGGTCATTCTCTCCCTTCCGCTGATTCAAGAAGGGCAGTTGTCAGTTTCTGGTGAAAGATTGTGCACTGTACTGGTTAGCCACTTGCATATAAGGCTGCCCAGGAAAAGTGTGGATAGGTAAACTGACCGGCTCAAAAATGACCTAAATAGTGTTGACTGGGCCATTAAACTCCAATCGAACAAACAAACAAAACAGTCTGACAAAGGGTAATAACGTTAAAAGTGTTTGCCCTACTTTCATGAAACTTCACACATACTTTCCATCACAACACCTACAATCTGACAAAGGGCCATAACTATATTGCTTTAGTCTGTGTGTTTTAACGCCTTAACAAAAAAACGTAACCTTGGTCTTAACTTCAAAAGTATTTGCCCTACTCTCGTGAAACTTCACAAACATCATTACCATCACAAGACCTACATTTTGACAAAGGGCCATAACTATATTGCTTTTTGTCCGTGTGGTTGTCACACCTAAACCAAAAAACTTCTCAGTCATATACTTCAAAAGGATTTGCCCTATTCTTCTGAAACTTCACACATATCTTGTGTTACCATCACAAGACCTACATTTTGACAAAAACTTGTACTATACTTCATGTGGGCTCTTCCTGATATGGTCAATGATCTAGTTTCGAGGTTATAATGGACTAAATAAAAAAAAAAGTTATCCCCCTTTGAAAATTTCAGTAAACATTTTGTTCCAGCTATTTCAACCAGCAATTTAGATCTGGTCAGGCAGAAACTTGATATATAGTTCGACCATGATGTGGAGCAGTGCATATTGTTTGGGGTTATGGTTCTTTAAATATTTTTGTGGCTAACTTCTCCTGCAGGTAACATTGAATCTAGCTAAAACTAGATATTTAGTTGACTATGATATTGTTTAGAGGTTATGGTCCACCAAATATTTATAGAAGTACAGTTGATTGAGGATAAGAAGAAAGTGACGTCCATGACTTTTTAGCTCACCTGGGACGAAGGCGCCAGGGGAGCTTATATTATAGTGGGTCGTCCGTCATCAGTCGTCTGTCCGTCCGTTCGTCCGCAGTTTTGAGCAGCTATATTTCTGCAGGCTGATCTCAATCATTTCTCATCTGTAGCATGCCTCTGGTGGGGCATTGATGACATAAGCTTTTTGTTGAAATCGCATGAAAACTTTGGTTGCTATGGCAATCACAAGGGCCCATAGACTTACAATGGGAAAATGCGTGTCATCACCGTAGCCCCTTCAGTTTTTATCGGATCTTTCTGAAACTTATATGTAAGGTGGCTGGGGATAAAATCTCGGATGAGTTCGAAAACCAACCAAGTAGGCCCATTAATCGTAGAGTAACGTCCCTTTGATTGCTGAAAATGCTGATTTTTTACCTTGTCATCACCGTAGCCCTTTCAGTTTTGATTGAATCTTTCTGAAACTTATATGTAACATGGCCGGGGATAAAATCTCCAAGTTGGCCCATTTATCACAGAGTGGCGTCTCTTTGATTGCTGAAAAGGTTGTGGGACAACTTGGCACATAGCAAACTCGGCACATAACAAATTTGGCACATAGCAAACTCGTCACGTGACCAACTCGGCCTATGCAAACTCGGCACATAATTAGCTGATTAGGCCAATTATCTATTGTTATGATAATTGCATAACCAAACAAACAATCAAATTAAAGTTACCTTTGAAATAGGGACCAACTAAATAGGGCTATAAGACTTAATAAGACAAATTTTATATCAATATTTAATGGAGTATATCTAAAAAAATATGAAGAAGCTTTTTTCAGTGTATTTAAGTTGTTTCTTAAATTGACCAGCGAATAAAGCTTTAAAAAATGTCTAATTAATTTATCAGCATTTTCCTGTTACTGGAGAATACGATACTGTTTTTTTTTTCTAGTTTGTTGTATCAGCAACCGTTTTTGTTTACGGGTTGGTCCGTTGTGGCGTGCCTACTGCAGCTTCACATTACGTTGAAACACCTGTGCAATAATATGTGTTCAGCTCGGCTGGGCAATCATGGGTGGCAATGTGTCCCGAACATCATATTCACAGCTTTTATGAATTAACTTCCTGTAATCTTCGGATTAATCAGATAATTAGTGTAGCAATGAAGCCATATTCAGAGCCTATTAAGATGATTTGATGCAAAAAGAAAAAAAAAATAATAAACTATAACTATTTTATTTAATATGCATATTTATAAATATTTTAAAATAATAATAATAATAATAATAATAAAACAGAGAGTAAAGTATAAATGTACAGTTAATATGCAGTATAACTATTGTGGGCCGAGTTGGCTATGTGCCGAGTTGTCCCGTTACCGCTGAAAATGCTGATTTTTGACCTTGTCATCACCGTAGCCCTTTCAGTTTTGGTCGGATCTTTCTGAAACTTATATGTAAGGTGGCTGGGGATAAAACCTCGGATGAGTTCGAATACCGGCCAAGGTGGCCTATTTATCATAGAGTTAGGTCCCTTTGATTGCTGAAAAATGTTGATTTTTTACCTTGTCATCACTGTAGCCCCTTCAGTTTTGATCGGATCTTTCTGAAACGTATGTAAGGTGGCTGGGGATAAAACCTCAAATGTGTTCGAAAACCCGCCAAGTCGCCCTATTTACTATATAGTTATGTCCCTTTGATGGCTGAAAATGACGATTTTTGACCTTGTCATCACCGTAGCCCCTTCAGTTTTGATCGGATCTTTCTGAAACTTATATGTAAGGTGGCTGGGGATAAAACCTATGATGAGTTCGAATACCAGCCAAGTTGCCCATTTATCAGACGTTTACGTCCCTTTGCTGAAAATGCCGATTTTTGACCTTGTCACCACCATAGCCCCTTCAGTTTTGATCAGCTCTTTCTGAAACTTATATGTAAGGTGGCTGGGGATAAAATCTCAGATGAGTTTGAAAACCAGCCAAGTCAGCCTATTTATCGTAGAGTTATGTCTCTTTGATGGCTGAAAATGTTGATTTTTGACCTTGTCATCACCGTAGCCCCTTCAGTTTTGATCGGATGTTTCTGAAACATATATGTAAGGTGGCTTGGGATGAAACCTCAAATGAGTTCGAAAACTGGCCAACCTTGTCATCACCCTAGCCCCTTCAGTTTTGATCGGATCTTTCTGAAACTTATATGTAAGGTGGCTGGGAATAAAACCTCAGATGAGTTTGAATACTGGCCAAGTCGGCACATTTATCATAGAGTTACGTCTCTTTGGTTGCTGACAATGCCTATTTTCGACCTTGTTAGCACTGCTGCCCCTTCAGTTTTGATCGGATCTTCATGAAACTTACAAACAAATAAATCAGGCAGAAAAGCTTGTCGGAGTTTGAAAACTCGTGAGGTTTGCCTATTTGTCACAGAGTAACATCCCTTTGATTGCAGCAGTTAATTGCTTTTTAGCTCACCGTCACGTAGTGACGATGTGAGCTTTTGGGATCACTTTTCGTCCGTTGTGCGTCCGTCCGTGCGTCCGTCAACAATTTCTTTAAACGACATCTCCTCCTAAACCACATCGGATTTTGACCAAACTTCACAGGAATGATCCTCAGGTGGTCCCCTTTCAAAATTGTGTAAATGGTTCCGGTCCGTTGCACATTTAGGTCAAAGGAGCCAAAAATAGATTTTTTTCACCAAAAACTTAAAAAATCTTCTTCTCTGAAACCACAAGGCCCAGGTCTTTGATATTTGGTATGAAGCTTCATCTAGTAGACCCCTACCAAGATTGTTCAAATTATAGTGCTGGGGCCAAAAATGCCCCCGCTCCGGAGCCCTTTGGTTTTGCATGGACTTATATAGGGAAAATCTTTAAAAATATTCTTCTCTGAAACCGTAGGGCCCAGGTCTTTGGTATGAAGCTTCATCTAGTGGACCCCTACCAAGATTGTTCAAATTATAGTGCTGGGGCCAAAAATACCCCCGCTCCAGAGCCCTTTGGTTTTGCATGGGCTTATATAGGGAAAATCTTTAAAAAGCTTCATCTAGGCATGGGCTTATATAGGGAAAATCTTTAAAAAGCTTCATCTAGTGGACCCCCTACCAAGATTGTTCAAATTATAGTGCTGGGGCCAAAAATGCCTCCGCTCCGGGGCCCTTTGGTTTTACATGGGCTTATATAGGGAAGATCTTTAAAAATCTTCTTCTCTAAAACCGTAAGGCCCAGGTCTTTGATATTTGGTATGAAGCTTCATCTAGTGGACCCCTACCAAGATTGTTCAAACTAGAGCTGTCAGTGAAACTGACTAGGGCCCCGGCAGCGCTATCAGAGGTGTAGGAAAAAAATTTGTGGACGGACAGACGGACAGACAGACGGACGGACAGAGTGATTACTATAGGGCACCCACACTTTCAGTACGGGGCCCTAATTATAGTGCTGGGGCCAAAAATGCCCCCGCACCGGGGCCCTTTGGTTTTACATGGGCTTATATAGGGAAAATCTTTAAAAAAAATTCTTCTCTGAAACCGCAAGGCCCAGGTCTTTGATATTTGGTATGAAACTTCGTCTAGTGGACCCCTACCAAGATTGTTCAAATTATAGTGCTGGGGCCAAAAATGCCCCTGCCCCGGGGCCCTTTGGTTTTACATGGGCATATATAGGGAAAATCTTTAAAAATCTTCTTCTCTGAAACTGCAAGGGCCAGGTCTTTGATATTTGGTATGAAGCTTCACCTAGTCGACCCCTACCAAGATTGTTCAAATTATAGCCCTGGGGCCAAAAATGCCCCCGCTCCGGGGCCCTTTGGTTTAACATGGGCTTATATAGGGAAAATCTTGAAAACTCTTCTTCTCTGAAACCACAAGGCCTAGGTCTAATATATTTGGTATGAAGCTTCATCTAGTGGACCTCTACCAAAATTGTTCAATTATAGCCCTCAGACCAAAAATGCCCCCACCTCAAAGCCTTTTGGATTTACATAGACTTATATAGGGAAAACCTTTAAAAATCTTCTTCTCTGAAACCACAAGGCCTAGGTCTTTGATATTTGGTATGAAGCTTCATCTAGTGGACCCCTATCAAGATTGTACAAATTATAGTGCTGGGGCCAAAAATGCCCCCCAACCCGGGGCCTTTTAGTTTTACATAGGCTTATATAGGGAAAATCTTTAAAAATCTTCTTCTCTGAAACCGCTAGGCTCAGGTCTTTGATATTTGGTATGAAGCTCCACCTAGTGGACCCCTACCAAGATTGTTCAAATTATAATGCTGGGGCCAGAAATGCCCCCGCTCTGGGTCCCTTTGGTTTTACATGGCTTATGTAGGGAAAATCTTTAAAAAATCTTCTTCTCTGAAACCACAAGGCCCAGATCTTAGATATTTGGTGTGTAGCTTCATCTAGTGGACCTTTGCCAAGATTGTTCAAATTATAGCCTTTGTTGATATTTGGTATGAAGCTTCACCTTTTTATACCCCCGCAAACGAAGTTTGAAGGGGGTATATAGGAGTCAGCTTGTCGTCGTCTGTCGTCGTCGGTCCGTTACAAAAAACTTTAACATTGCTCATAACTTCCTTATTCTTTGACCAATTTCTTTAATATTCACACACCACACACCTTGCCACTAGTACTTAAGATTGATATACACAAACCTGACCTTGACCTTTACGTTGACCTTCCTCAAGGTCAAATACTTGTAAAAATTTGTCTGACAACGCATGCGGGGGTATAATTGGCGCCCGTTAGGCGGCAGCTCTAGTTAGACCTCCCTCAACATTCTCCACATTGTAGCCCTGGGGCCAATAATGGCCCTCCCCGAGGCCCACATGTTACTCTATCATATGGATCAGGTGAGCGATCCAGGGCCATCTTGGCCCTCTTGTTTTTAACTTGTCATCACCATAGCCCCATCAGTTTATAAGTCAGGAATAAAAGCTTGAATGAGTTTGAAAACTGGTGAGGTCAGCCTATATATCATAGAGTTACATTCTACTTGATTTGCAGAAATTTCTTACCCTGTCATCACCATGTCCTTCCATTAATCCTTCAGTAAAGGTTGGCACTTCCTGAAACTTTGAATCTGTTAGCTCAGGTGAGCGATACAGGACCAGCTTGGTCCTCTTGTTTTTAGCTCACCAGAGCCGAAGGATAGGCAGTTGTCCGTCGTTGTCGTCGTTGCGTCGTCGTCGTCGTCATCGTCTGGTGTTAACAATTTCAAACGACATCTCCTCTGAAGCCACTGGGCCGATTGAGTCCAAATTTCATCTGTAGCATCCTTGGGCTGGGGGATTGAAAGTTTGTGTTTTTTATGAAAATTGGCCCATTAGTTTGGTTGCTATAGCAACTTAGAGCTCCCATAGACTTATAATGGGGAAAATTGAAAAATGGCATTTACTGCCAAGCCTCTGCAGATATTTTCACAAAACTTTCATAGAAATGTTCCATCGGCAATCTACTATCTGCCGTATGATTTTAGGCCTTCTGCTCATTTTTAGCTCGTCTTTTTTTTGAACAAAAACTTTCGAGCTATTGTCATCACTCCGGCGTCTGCGTAGTTGTCCTGCGTCGTCCTGCGTCGTTCCAAAAAAACTTAACCTTGGCTATAACTTAAAAAGTATTAGACCTAGCCTCATGAAACTTCATACACACACTCATCATCACAAGAGCTACATTTTGACCAAGGACCATAACAACATTGTTGATTTTTGCTGAATTATCTCCCCTTTTCCAATTTTTTTCTGAAACACATTTTTTGCTCTCATTTTAATACTATTCACAACAGAGCCTTCAAACTTCACATGAATGTTCCTTGGGACAAGACCTTTTCAGTGATACCACACTTTTTGATCTTTGACCTTGACCTTTGAACTTTGACCTATTTTTCCAAAATTTAACCGAAAACCTTAACCTTGACCATATTTCCAAAAGTATTTGGCCTACCTTCATGAAACTTCATACACATACTCACCATCACAAGAGCTACATTCCCTACAAGTTTTATAACTCCATCTTGCAGTTTGATTGAATTATCTCCCCTTTTCTCTCCGTTTTTTTTAAATTGTTTTTGTCTCTTATTTCAATACTATTCACAACAGAGCCTTCCAACTTCACATGAATGTTCTTTGGGACAAGACCTTTTTTAGTGATACCACACTTTTTGATCTGTGACCTTGACCTTTGAACTTTGACCTATTTTTCGAAAATTTAACCGAAAACCTTAACCTTGACCATATTACCAAAAGTATTTGGCCTACCTTCATGAAACTTCATACACATACTCACCATCACAAGAGCTACATTCCCTACAAGTTTTATAACTCCATCTTGCAATTTGATTGAATTATCTCCCCTTTTCTCTCCGTTTTTTTTTAAATTGTTTTTGTCTCTTATTTCAATACTATTCACAACAGAGCCTTCCAACTTCACATGAATGTTCCTTGGGACAAGACCTTTTCAGCCATACCACGCTTTTTGACCTGTGACTTTGAACTTTGACCTATTTTTTCGAAAAATTAACCAAAAAACTTAACCTTGACCATATTTCCAAAAGTATTTGGCCTACCTTCATGAAACTTCATACACATACTCACCATCACAAGAGCTACATTCCCTACAAGTTTTATAACTCCATCTTGCAATTTGATTTGACTTAGAACTTTTGTTTTCTAAAAGAAACTGCAGACGAGCGTTGGCACCCGCTTGCTGTGTTCTTGTTATTGGTTGCCATGGAAACCAAAATGCAAAAAATAGACAAAAAAAATACTTAAAAAATCATCTCCTCAGAAACCATATGCTCTAGGACGCTGAGACTTTATGAAAATATTCACCATATTTGCCTTTACAGGTTTTGTGTTTTTTTATGAAATTTGGCCTTTTAGTTTTGTTGCTATGGCAACTTAGAGTTTCCATTGACTTATAATGGGGAAAACTGAAAAATGGCATTTACTGTCAAGTGATTGCAGATATTTTGACAAAACTTACATAGACATGTTCCTTGAGTAAACTTTTCTCAGCCATATGCTTTTGTCAACCTGGGGGTCCCCTAGGTTGTGCCATGGCCATGCCCCGCCCCCTCCACTTTATAAAATCCCTTATATCTCTGAAACCTTACAGATCCCAACCCCTAAACCATATATATTCTTGTTCCTTATGATAAGATGCATTAAGTGACACCAACCTGGTGGTCCCCTGAGATGTGCCGGGGACAAGCCCAGCCCCCTCTATTTCATAAAATGCCATTTATCTCAGAAATCATTCAGATCCCCACCCCTTAACTATATATATTCTTGTTCCTGATGCTAAGATGCATTAAGTGACACCAACCTGGGGGTCCACCGGGATGTGCCGGGGACATGCCCCACCCCCTCCACTTCATAAAATGCCATTTATCTCAGAAACCATTGAGATCCCCACACCTAAACCATATATATTCTTGTTCCTTATGATAAGATGGACTCAGTGACACCAACCTGGGGGTCCCCCGGGATGTGCCGGGGCCATGCCCCACCCCCTCCACTTCATAAAAGGCCCAATGTCCCAGTAACCTTACAGATCCCCACCCCTAAACCATATATATTCTCGTTCCTTATGATAAGGTGTATTCAGTGACACCAACTTGGGGGTCCCCCGAGATGTGCGGGGGCCATGCCCAACCCCCTCCACTTCATAAAAGGCTAAATATTCCAGAAACGTTACAGATCCCCACCCCAAAACCATATATATTCTTGTTCCTTATGATAAGACACATTCAGTGACACCAACCTAGGGGTCACCCAGGGTGGGCCCGGGCCATACTCCACCCCTCGACTTAACAAAAGACCATATATCTGAGAAACTGTTCAGAGCCCACCCCTAAACCATATGTATTCTTGTTCCTTATGATAACACGCATTCAATGACACCAATCTGGGTCTTCTCCTAGGATGTGGCGGGGCTTATGCCCCACCCCCTCCCCTTCGTAAAGGCTGAATATCTCAGAAACCTTTCAGATCCCCACCCCTAAACCATTTAAATTCTTGTTTCTTATGATAAGATGCATTCAGTGATTCCAACCTAAGGGTCTCCCTGTCTGCACGGGGGCTATGCCCGACCCCTCCACTTCATAAAAGGCCCAATATCTCAGAAACTATTCAGATCCCCACCCCTAAACCATATAAATTCTTGTTCCTTATGATAAGATGCATTCAGTGATAACAACATAAGGATCTCCCAGGCCACACCAGGGCTATGCCCCATCCCTCCACTTCATAAAAGGTGATATATCTTGGAAACCCTTCAGATCCCCACCCCAAAACATGTATATTCTTGTTTCTTATGATAAGATGCATTCAGTGACACCAATCTGGGGGTCCCCTATGATGTGTCCGGGCTATGCCCCACCCCTCCACTTCCTAATAGGCCCAATATCGCAGAAACCGTTCAGATCCCCACCCCTATAGCATATTAATTCTTGTTCCTTATGATAAGATGCATTCAGTGATACCAACCTAAGGGTCTCCCGGGCCACACGGGGGCTGGGCCCAACAACTCCACTTCATAAAAGGTGATATGTCTCGGAAACCATTCAGATCCCCACCCCGAAACCATATATATTCTTGTTTGTTATAATAAGACGCATTCATTGAAACCAACCTTGGGGTCCCCTGGGATGTGCCCGGGCCATGCCCAACCCCCTCCACTTCGTAAAAGGCTCAATATCTTAGAAACCATTCAGAACCCCCACCCCTAAACCATATATATTCTTGTTCCTTATGATGAGACAAATTCAGTGATACCAACCTAGGGGTCTCTGGGGGTGTGCTGGGGCCATGCCCCACCCTTCCACTTCGTAAAATGCCATTTATCTCAGAAACTGTTCAGATCCCCACCCCTAAAATATGTATATTTGTGTTCCCTATAATAAGACTCATTCACTCACATCAACGTGGGTTCTCTATGTGCTAGGGCAACATGCTGATGCCATGGCCCACCCCTCCACTTCATAAAAGGCCATATATCTCAGACACCATTAAGATCCCCACCTCATAATCATATACATTCTTGTTTCTTGTGATTAGACACATTCAGTCACACCAACTTGGTGGTCCACAGGGGCCATTCCTCCCTTCATCATTTCATAAGAGGGCCTCATATCTTGGAAACTGTTCATATCCCCACCCCTTAACAATATATTTTCTTGATCCTTATTATAAGACACATTCAGCAACAACAATCTTGGCTTTCCTGGGGTCTGCCAGGGCCATGCTCCAACCCCTCCGCAGCTTAAAAAGGCCTTATATCTCAGGAACAGTACACATCCCAACCCCTAAACCATATATATTCTTGTGCCTTATGATAAGTTGGATTCAGTGATACCAGCCTGGGCTCTGTTGGGTCCATGTCTCATCCCTCCAGTCCTCTTCATAAAAGGCCTAATATTTCAGATACAGAGTCCACATGGGTGCTCATTTGGAAATGGGCATTTGTTTGGGAGACTTTATAATCAATACATTAAAATCTGAAACCATACATGGCTGCCAGTGGGCAGTGCCTGCCTGAGCTCTGGTGAGCATTGTGGCCCATGGGCCTCTTGTTTATTATGTCCACCGTTGTCCAACGGGAACGACGCTTTGGTAATAATATAATGGTAAGCCTGTCTTGCCTTCCTATGATGGTTATAATAATTACGGTATAACCTGTCTTATCTACCTATTGTGACAGGTTTAGGGCCAATTACATTTGAAAGTAATTGATTGAATTGCAATTACTTTGCTCTAAAATGTAAATAATTCAATTACAATTACTCCATCATAAGAGTGTAATTGATTAAAATTACAATTACTTTTGCAATGTAATCTGATTATTTTTGAATACAATAAAGGTTAAAAACTCTGTCAGTACCATTTTACTGTATTATCTAGAAGTACTACAGGTATGACACTTTTAACACATGTTAAACAAACCCTACATCTATTTATTACTAGATGTTCGTTAGAACTACATGTTAAAAGTAAAGCACAAACTCATACAAGCTTAATTCAAAACTAAATTTATGTAAGCTCTCGTTAAGCTTTTGTAAAGTTCTATCATCATCAGTATTTCAACGGTTGCATCTTTCAGTCTACACCTGTCAGACAGACAGACTGGGTAAAAAGTGTAGACTCGGATCAGGCTGCTCATGGATGAGCAGTCGGGGTCTAGACTTTTGCCCATCCAGTTTACATAATTTGGACACAATGTTCGTATTTTAAGATAAATGCATTAATATTTTCAGATGAACTGATTGAAGTGCTGTGATAATTTCCGTGTATAAGTCAGTCTCAATGGCCAATTTGTGAATAAAACTAATTTTATCAATAGGAACCTACAGAGGAAAATTAATTAAGAGTTGATATTGTTTTTACAGTTATACGACAAACAAAGAGTGACTGGAAACAGTCATGTAGTTTTTTCACACCTGAATGTGGATAGAAAAAAATTGTAGATGCTAATTTAGTCACAATTTACCTGTGAAAAGAACTGTAAAATATATATAAAAAATGGACATCTGAAAGTTTGTTATAATACCTAGAAACTTTAAAAAGATACCTTTTCTAAGGAGAAATTCGCCCAAAAGGTGAAATTAAAAGGCAAACAGTGTGTACCCTGATCAGACTGCTGTTGTAAACACTGACCAGGCCTGTCTGTCCAATACCTTAGGATCAATATGATATTTGATAAAAACACTGTGACTGAATAGCTTTAGGCCAGTCTCTGTTCACAGTTGAAAGGGAGATAAATACGAGGGATGTTTGAAAAGAATTGCTTATTGTCCTCTAGCTCGATATCCACGTGAGGCACGATCAAAACCAATGCGTACTTGTATAGGGTTATTCAATATCTACACAATGGTATATAAATGTGCATGTTAGACTAAGTGTAAGACATAAAATTTGCAATTTGAATACGCGCAGTCATTGACCACTGCTAAAAATGGTTGGTAGAAGCGTCGAGTAAAAAGGTGAAAGACGGGCTTACAGCAAAGCTTGCTCAAAACTTGGTTGTTCTTTGAAGAAGCTGATGACTGAAATTTCTACTGCTTTTGGACCTTCTTGTGTGTCTTATGCCACAGTTCGGCGGTGGAAAAAGAAATTTGAGTCCGATGTAGAGTCCATAAAAATGCACCGAAATCAGGTAGGCCAAAATCTGCATCTAGTAAAGAAATCGTTTCCAAAATGAAGGAAATCATTGAAGGAGATGCCAGATTTACAGTTCGTGAAATTACACGAAAGGTGGGCATATATGTATCAACGTTTCACCTTATTTTGAAGAAGCATTTGAAAGTCAGATTTCTGCTAGATGGGTGCCACATCTGTTGACTGACGAGCAAAAGAGGCAACGGGTTAAAGTGGCCAAAAAGCTGTTTCAAATGTTTCCAAAATATGACAAAAAGCAATTTGCCAATGTCGTCACAGGTGATGAAACCTAGTATGGAACAGGATTTAGGTAAAAACTCAATTATGCAATATTGAGATTGCAATTTAATATCATGTCACTTGCATTTGCAATTTGGATATTCTGTTATGCTATATTTAGTTACAATTGTGCAACACTGCATTATGATATTCATTTTTGTAGTCTGATTTTGGAATTTGTGTAGTTTTCTTTCTGTTGCTCGTCCTATTTTGCAACTTGAAATGCCGCTTCTGCTTCTTCTAGTTCCCATTATTCTCGTTCAGTGGCGCTGTGGTCGTTCTTTCGTACTTTCCCGTAAACGTCCGCCTGTATTTGGCAGATACCAAAAAAAATCTGCAAGCGTATTGGTGACACGGAGGAGTGAGAGAAACGAGAGAACTATATTTCTGGCATGAAACGGATGACTTGGGGACACTACACCTTTCCCGATAAAATCATTTACACATAATTGATATTTTATATGTCAGACCAGGAATCAACTTTGCTGTATTTGTTTTGTGCAAAAGTTTTATCTAAATATATCGCAAATGTGCTCAGGCCATTGCACCTCTAGAATGTAAATTTGTTGTAAATACTAACAATAATTTTGTACGGCACAGAAAGGCTCCTGTCCACTGTCGTGTAGACCTTGGTTGGACTGCTCACCTGAAAGCAAACATAGTCACAACTCTGTTGTGAAAGTGCTTTTAGATGTACTACGACTTACGTTCCTTCTAACGTTCACATTTATTTCTGATTTAGGGCGTATCCAACGGATTTCTAAACTAGGCATTTTGGTTCTACATGGTCTTTGTTTAATTTGATGTTTAACGTCGCCGTCAACACAGTATAGTTCATTTTGGAGACGTTGCTTCCACTTTTGTGGGACTTTTACCCGACACTGAGATGAAATGACATCTCAAAGCCCTTTTGTCCAATGAAACCAATAGGGTTTATAAGCACCGCTTTGCCTCGGTAGACTTAGATCCTCTAAGCGGTTTACCAGTACTGGTGTGGGGGTCGGTTTCAGTTCATGCAGCCCATCTATTTCTTCAAGCCCCGATGGCCGGGGGTCTGATTCCCTGTTTGTTTTGTCACATGTTTATATAGATGTTCGTAACTGTTTGTGTTAAATGTATTCATTAAGAAAATAGAAAACTAGCTGACTTTTTATCCTAGGTTTTTGGCTTCAAGTGACAAAACGCAAAGGTTTCCACGTTTTTGACAAAACACAACGCGAAGCAAATTCTTTCATACCGGAGTGCAGGTGGAAAACCCGCACCACACCTGCTACAATGTAACATATCAAGCGCTGGAAGCCTCTGTGGTGTAGTGGTTATACTACTAGCCTCATTAACCAGGGATCGCAGGATCGATCCCGGGCTTCTCCAGAATTTCGGATGAGTCTTTAAACCCAGGTCCCATCTCCGTATAACCTTAGCTGTTGGTGAGACATAAAACTAAAAACGCACTCACATACCAAGCACATCCCACCATAAAAACACATCTTTATAATTCTGACCCCCCCCCCCCCCCCCCCCACACACACACACACACACTTGATCCCCACTTCTTTTATATAGTAAAACTGGGATTTACAGGAGTAAACATTATTTTTCTCATTGCTACTCCAAAATATAGATTGTGGGTACTCGTTAGAACCGAATCGAAGAGGCGCTTCTAACGTGTACCCACAATGTATATTTTAAGCAACAGTCAGAAAAATATCACAACTTTTCATCTTACATTTTTTGTTGTATTTTTCGGCGGTAAAATGTACAAAGTAGGAGTGTTTTTCTAACGCATCAAAAACAAAACGAAAACAAAACTTTAATAATAAGTAAGGAAATAAATAAATAATGTCGTTATAAGTTCCGCCAGGTAAAACTGGTACGCTGTACGCGGTCTAACTGTAATAAAACAAGAAGAAAAAAAAAGACTTTGGTGTAGACATAAAACATGGAAATACATGTAAGTACAAAATGGTTTGGATTCAGCCACTCCATTTGCCAAATCGTTACATGTAGAACTCGAAGAAATATGTAGTAGGCTGGTTAAGACAGACGACCCGCTAATATTTTCGCGTTGTGGTTCTGATCGATGAAAGCTATCATGCCCCAGTCTAACTTATGAAGACGGACTTATGAATAGGACCGCTGTCATTGTGACCTCAGGTGCGTTTCTATGGTTGTGGGTCGGCGCTGAGAAATGAGAAAGGACTGTTCATATTAATGAAGATGAATATTTTCATTAGAATTATAAAAGGTATTGCGGACATATCCATACTTCTATAATATCCAAACATTTGAGTTTTGAGTGAGGTTGAAATTAGTAATTAATATCTTTATAAGTAACACCTCAGAAGGATCAGATTTATGAAAATTGCATGAATTAATCAATTTTAACAATAATAGCTCATTTCAAATCCACGGATTCGGCACAAACTAATCCCCCACGGTAATTTATTTTAGTAAATGTTCAACGATAGAGTATTTTCCCCTTCGTCAGACAAGTATTAACTTTTAAATAAAAATCCTGTTTCTCATAAATACATAAATAAGGAACCGCGCTGTAAAATTTATTTTAAAGATGCAAACGTACACATTGTAAATATCAGAATTATTATATAGCTGAATAAAATTTATCGCTGCTGGCTTGAATTTTGCCCCTGGAAAAGCGAATGGAATCTTCTCAAACGGACGCTTGTCATCGGAAAAAAATACAGAAAATGCACGGACATTACCGAACGTTACCGGCAACTCAGTGACTGGTACCCCGTCTAACCGCAGCAGAATCGAAACTGAATAATGCAAAATAGGACGTCCAAATGCCATATTAAACACACAAAGGTCTCAAATTAGAAGGTGCATGTTGCATATTCGAATAAAGTAGTTAGATACGGAAAAGTTCATAATTCAAAGTGCGGTTTCAACAATTCAAATTGTGATAGCACACTGCATAATGGAGTTTTTACCTTAATACTGTTCCATAACCTAGGTCCATTATTTTGAGCCCATCAGAAAGTTTAGCAATATAAAATCTGGGCCACTAAACACAGCAAACGCCCAATAATTTGCCAAACGTTCTTTGAGTACAAAGGTTTTGTATACAAATTATTCTCTCGGGAAGGAGTCGCAATAAAAGTACCGGTGAAAAAGGGCAAAAGCATCACCGGGGCGGGAAATCTGGATTACCCGAAACACACACACACACACACACACACACACACACACACACACACAGTGCACCCACAACAGGCGTCCTTGGTTTTCACAGACATGTAATTCAATTTAAGCAAATTTATTTTTCAGCTGTCTAAATAATTCCTTTGTGTTTACCTGTTCTTCAAGAGACTAAACCAAAATTGTAACAAAGTCGAGAAATTTTGGTACCAAAATGTTGATTTAAGTAAGAAACTGCATACCCACGCTCTATTAGGGTTTTTATTAAGAAATAACGAAGTTATAGACGTATGGACTTCTGAATTCTTCTACCCAGCTAACGTGGCTTATGTAGAAAGCCGACGTTATCCGATAATTTGGAACGTCATGATGTCAAATTTGAGCTTAGACTGCTACAAAGACCATCTATTATTGAATAGAGGTTGTCTATTTTAAAATAGAAGTCTGTGTAGCAGTCTAATGTGAGCTATGCTTTTTTAGACTGCTACACAGACCCTCTGTTATTGAATAGAGGTCTGTGTAGCAGTCTATGCTTTTTTGCCATTAAAATCATTTTCTTAATTATTAATTTTCTTCGGTATAATAAAATAAATATTATGAGGGCAATTCAATAAATAGCCAGCCTTTCCCATTTCCAAATGACCGATTTTCTTGCTTTATTTCAATACATGTTTTAGGCATGAGGGCAGAATTGCTCCCTTATCGTGTCATTCACTCATAAGATACTGAACGTCAAACATGGCTAGTGATGCCAAAGCAAGCTGAGTACCGTGCTGTAATTCGGTACTTGTATTTGAATGGGAAAACAGGTCAGGAAATACATTGCGAGTTGACCAATGTTTATGAGTCTTCTGCACCATCGTATACGCACGTTAAATTCTGGGTTTGGGAATTCAAACGCGGTAGAACGTCTTTAGAAGACGAAACGATGAAGAAACGTGTCACAAAGTACGGGACCTGGTGCAGTAAGCTCATATGCGAATACGGGACCTGGTGCAGTAAGCTCATATACGAATACGGGACCTGGTGCAGTAAGCTCATATGCGAATTAAGGTGGTAGAAATAGCGAATGCATTACACGTTTCACATAGTAGTGTTTCAACAGTTTTACATGATCGCTTGGGTATGCGCAAGTTAACAGCCCGTTGGGTCCCAAAATCTCTTAGCCACGAGACTATGGCAACCAGAGCATCAGTATGCAGCGCACTGTTGAAGCGATTTATCGAAGATGATTTTCTTTCACGTCTGGTGACTGCAGATGAGACCTGGGTCCATTATTATGAGCCAGAGAATAAAACTCGCCGGTGTGTAGGGCGGGGGTCTCCGAGACCAAATAAGTTCAAAACGCAACCCTCTGCTGGCAAGGTGATAGCAACTGTATTTAGGGACGCACACTGCGTTAGTGTGTTGGGCTTTTTAGCAAAGAAAAGTACAATAGCAGGTGCGTATTATGCAAATGTGCTCGACCAACTGAGAACTGCGATCCGCGAAAAAAACGCCGAGGTAAACTCACCAAAGGGATTCTGCCCCAGCAGGACAATGCAAGAGTCCACACTTGCAAAATTGCAATGGATGCTGTTGAGCGGAATAGGTACGAGCTAATTCCGCAGCCCGCCTATTCTCCGGACTTAGCTAACAGTGACTATTTCCTATTCCAAAACTTGAATAAGAGCTCCGCAAGCGGGGTATTATACGCCCGTGGCAATTAGTAAGATGGAGCAAATATATACTGACTGTTGTACAAGTTTGGGTTTGTGGAATGTAACCAAGAAATAATATGTGCTGCATATATTCTTACCTGGCACTATTAACATTACAAAACATGCCTATACAAATACATTGTAAATTTACCGCTGAAAAAAAAATGAAAATTTTGAGATAAAAAAAAAAATGTCATATTTTTCTTATTTCTGCTCAAACTATAGATTGTGTGTACTCATTAGAACCGCCACCTCGAGGCGTTCTTGCGAGTACCAAGAATCTATGTTTTAGAGCAGACATAAGAAAAATAAGGATTACCCCTGTAAACCCCAGTTTTACCATATAAAAGTGGGATTCAAGGGGGTCAAAATTATAAAGGCGTGTTTTCGTGATGATAACCCTCAATGGCTCAAACTACCTGTCAACAAAACAATTTCATGGTCGGTAATATTTGATGGACCATAACCTCAAAATAATATAGGTATAACTCTGGCAATGGGTGGTGTACTGTAACCTTGAAATATTATGCGCTGCTCCACATCATAGTCTAATTATACGTTAAGTTTCAGCTTCATCCGATGTAAAATGTGGGAGGCATTATCCTGAAACAAAATATGTTTAGAAAAATATGTGAAAGGTGAACAGTTCTGGTAAAATTTGGCGCACTGTAACCTCAAAATAATATGCACTGTTCCATATCTTGGTCTTACTATACGTAAAGTTTCAGCTTCATCAGATGTAAAATGGAAGAGGAGTTATCCGGATGTTTAGAAAAATCTGTGAAAGGGGTATAACTCTGGTAATATCTGACAGACCATAACCTCAAAATAAAATGCACTGTTCCGTATCATGGTCTTACTGTATGTTAAGTTTCAACATCATCGGCTCTAAAATATAGGAGGAGTTATCCGGAAACAAAATTATTCACAGAATCTTTCAAAGGGACATGCCTCTATTATTATTTGGTTGACCATAACCTCGAAACAATATGCAAACTACATCTGAAAATGTCCTCTGCTTATGTTGTCGGCTGATTGCAAACGTTTTAAAAATACTTTTGCATACAGGCAAACAGTGTGGACTCAAATCAGACTAGAGGAGCAGTCTGATTTGGGCCACACTGTTTGCAAAAATGACTTTTAAAGTAACTTGCAGAAGCCCCACATCATGGTCAACCGGATGTAAAATGTAGGAGTCATCCAGAAATTCAAAGTTTACAAAAATTCAAAGGGGCATAACTCTATTATTATTTGGTGGACCCTAATCTCGAAACAATATGCGGTGTCAGACCACCCAAATATGCCCCCTTATAAACGCATGTAAATCCTGCAAGTTCCAGAAACTGTCACATGTCCCACAACATTCGTTCACTTATAACACTTCTCAAACTGACAAGATAATTCACTGGTCTCCTGAAATATCAACTATTTTCCCTGTCATGACCGTTTAGATTTTTTCACAAATTTATGCCAAACACACTGACTGTGTTAATTTCCAACACAAAACAGCTGGCCGGTGCACGTCTGCTTGACATAGATCAGCATCCACCCAGAAGATATAGTCCTGGAAAGAAGGATGGATATTTGCCTATTCATTGCAAAACACTTCATATTTAAAGATCAGATGAAAATAATGGGAGAAAAAAAAATAAACAGTGAAGTACAGTCTGTCAACAAAGGAAGCAAAATTTTTTAAAGAACTATTTTAGCACCCTACGACCCCGGAAGTACTTCTCTGGGTGGTCTGTCTATCTATCTATCTATCTTCTTATACTGAGTCGGTCATATCTGGCCATTACCTCAGTTGATTGGGTGGCTAAATTTAGAATTTAGCTGAAAAAAAAAAAAAAAAAAAAAAAAAAGAGAGGCACTGGATGCGTCCTTAAAACTATTTACAATCTGCATAACAGAGGTATCCTAAAACGCATACCTCTGAGACCCAATCTTACACTGTGCGGGCTTTGAACTCTTCTGCGGACTTGGCATTCACCGCAGAGGAGGGAAGACTATTCCATTGGGGAATAGTTCTAGGAAAAAACGAGTTCTTCAGGGCATCACTATAGGACTGGTATCTACGATATTGTGAGTCGTTTAATTTTGATGCCCTTGTTTGGGTCGACAGTGTTACAGGGGTCAAGTACCTATCTTTATCAATAGACACTGAATCAGAGTGTATCTTGTAGAAGAAGGTTAAAGAGGACTGCTCACGACGGGCCTCCAGGGACGGCCACTCTAGCTCATTAAGCATGTCACCGACGCTACTTCTATTTCGCCATCGCCTGCAGGTCCATCGAGCAGCTGTCCTCTGCACCTTCTCCACCTGCTGAGTCTGAGTTTTAACATAGGGGTGCCAAATGGGTGATGCATATTCGAGTTGAGGGCGAACCAATGTTTTATATGCAACATCCTTTGTCTGCCTAGGTGCAAAAGCCAAGTTCCGTCTAAGGAATCCCAAAGTCCTAGTTGCTTTAGATGTAATCTCTGAGATATGTTGACCCCAATCAAGATCGTCAGTGATGGTGATACCAAGATATTTGGCGGATTGAACATGCTCCAAAACTTGCTGGTGAAGAGTATAGTCAAACTTAATTTGCTTGTCCGGAGGGTGTCGTGACACTCTCATTGAGTGACATTTGGCCACATTGAACTTCATTTGCCAATCGGCCTCCCACTGTGCAAGTTGATCCAGGTCATCTTGTAAAATAAGACAGTCAGAAGGAGAATATATGTTCCTATACAGGACACAATCATCAGCAAACAAACGGACCGATGACCTGATATTGTCGGGGAGATCATTAATGAAAACCAAGAAAAGGACCGGTCCAAGGACCGAACCTTGGGGGACTCCAGATAAAACAGGGACTGGATCAGACGCTTGGCCATCAAGTACAACTTGTTGTGAGCGCCCAGAGAGCCATGAGCTAATCCACCTATGCGTGGATCCTCTTATCCCATAGTACTCCAGTTTATGTAATAGCCTTCTGTGAGGTACCTTGTCAAAGGCCTTAGCAAAGTCCATGATGATCAAGTCAGTCTGTTTGTGGCCACGATTTATGGCCCCATCCAGATTGCTCACAATGTCATGGTAAAATTGAACAAGCTGCGTTTCGCAAGACCTTTGACTCCGGAAACCATGTTGACAGTCAGCAAGAATGCTCTCAAAGGCTAAGTGCTTGTTAATGTTGCTTACTAATATATGCTCCAAGGTTTTGCAACAGATGCATGTTAGCGACACTGGTCTATAATTTGCTGCATCATATTTTTCCCCCTTTTTATAGACCGGGGTTACATTTGCTTGTCGCCAGTCATCTGGTACAGTGCCCTGGGCAAGTGATTGATTGAAGATAAAGGCCAACACAGGAGATATTTCAGCACTACATTCCTTAAGTACCCTGGCATTCAGGTCATCGGGCCCAGATGCCTTATGTATCTTGAGCTTACCTAACAGTTTAGCGACCCCATTGGGGTCAACTGTTATGTCCCCCATAGAGGGGAACGAACTTGCACCTTTAGATGGTAGCTCACCATCAGTTTCGCGCGTAAATGCTGATTGAAACTGTTTATTGCAAATATTAGCCTTATCGCGCGCATCTGTTTTTAGAATTCCATTTTCCCTTAGCGAAGTGATCCCAAACGCATCCTTTTTCAGGGACTTTACGAATGACCAAAACTTTTTAACTTTACCATTCTTTTGGGGACTATCGGGATCTATATTGTCATCTTCAAAGGTAAAGATGCTGGAAACATGCTTCCAATATGCATCTCTTATAACCTTTTGCACATGTGCTCTGAACCGTTTGTAATGGTTCTTAACGTCAGGGCTGCTAGACTTGCGAGCACGAAAATACATTCTATTCCGTCTTCTGATGAGATGCTTGATCGTGTTATCGATCCATGGTGCCCTATATTTTGTTTTGGTCATTTTAGTTGGTATAAACCTTTCCATTGCCGTGGTTAATTCGGACTTAAAACTGACCCACAGGTCATTAACTGACCCACAGGTCTGACACCTAGATGACACTTATATTTAGTTTATATTCCCAAACAAGGTATTCTTTGCAATATATGGCTCTTGTCTGTTAGCAATATGCACTTACTGCAACAAAATGAATGTCGAAAAGCAAACTAGCTGTCTTTGAAAAGGTAACTGTCTCATGACCAATTCTTATACCTGCAACTGCATTTATGCATAGTTCGGTGCACTGTTATAAATCAAATTTTCTCTGCAAATACTCAATGGATTTTGCCGAAACAAAGTGCACAATGCATGTGACAGTCTGTAGTACTTCATAAACCCCTTTTGAGGGTTCTTTCTAGCCATTTGGGTGGAGAATGATAAGAAAAAAAGCAATTTTGGGGCTATTTTTGGGGGTAAATTTGGCTTTAGCATAACCATTTTTGCTAAAGAAACCAAATGCCACCTTTCTTTGTACTTGAATAACCCTCTACAGTCAATGTAATATATTTTATGTCAAAGTGGCATAATGTAACACAATGCAGAGTCACAGATATTACAGCTTATATCAGCAAGGAGAAAAAACCAGCTGGCTCGGCCAGATAAAAACTCCCCTTCAGATAGTTTAAGTTACTCTTAATTGGCTTTTTTAAGTAAGATGGCTCAGATAAAGCAATTTTGTTTGGTATAACAATGTGTTTGGTCAGCACAAGTATCATTTGTTCTGTGAAACTAATTGAGGAAAAAGCTTATTTTCATTTTTGGTACAAAAAAGCTGTAATTATGGCAAAAGGCGATCGGAAACGTGCAAAATCTGGATCTTTCTTTCAAACCGGCAACAAAATTGCAACAAAAGGGAAAAAAAGTTGGATACAAACCTGTAGCAGGTCCCAGTTCTGCACCAGACAGACTACAGTCCAAGGGAAGTAACTCTGTTAATGGTGGAAATAATATAAATCGACTGCGACAGAGGCCTCGGCCAGCAGCAGAAGATGGACTGGCATCTGGAAACAGAATAGTGGACATCAAGAAAATGGTCTGGGTTATGAATCAGGTGTTTAAAGCACATTCGTCTAGGCTGGTGAAGTGTACAAATTTGAATACTGACATTTGCAAAGAAGTAAAACAAGGTTTAGCATGGAGTTTTCAATTTAAGTGTACTAACTGTGGCTTTGTTTCTAAGCTTTATAGTACTTTCAATGAAATTCCAAAGACAAAAAAGTCAGCGGCTATCAATACAAATCTGGCCATGGCTCTGATGGACACTTCTATGGGTGTCAGTAAAGCAAGGCTGCTTTTCACCTCTTTGGACATTCCACCTCCAACTAAATCTCTTTTGCAGAGATTGACTGACAAAGTCAGTCAGGACATCATCCGCCTAAATAAAGCGGACATGGCAGAAAAGAGGCACATTGTCAGGCAACACAATCTTGAGGCTGGTGTGGGAAATCCAAAGCACATTGATGTTTCCATGGATGGGCGCTACAATGCACGTGGGTTTAAGTCCTCATATAAGCCTGGGCAGAGCTCATCACAAGCATATACAGTAGCCATAGAGAACATGACAAAGGAGCGTTATATTATTGGACTCGCTGTCGAAAACAAGCTATGCTGGACAGGAGCTTGGCTCAGGAACCGTGGCTTTGATGTTCTGTGCCCAGGAGGTCATGTGGATTGTACTGCAAATATCCCATATCTTCAGCCACATTCTGAAAGGAAAATGGCCTACAAGATAGCAGAGGACCTCTCATTGGAAGATTTCTGGATCCGTACAGTTACCACTGATGGTGACTCAAAAATTTACTTGGGTCTGCAAGACTTCTATGAGAAACTCGATCAAGCATGGCATGTTTCACGCCAGCAGGACCCATATCATCTTGGTTCCAGACAAGAGAAAAAGGCAAGAACTTCACAGTTTAGTGCAGAATTTCTCCCTGACCACCTCCAGACCAAAGAAGCTAGGCAAAGGGCATTAGCAGCTGTCAGCAAAGACATCCGAGCTCGCTCGAGTGCAATAATCGATGAACTGACAAGACTCGGAAATGGGGATATTGTGAAAATGCTCCCAAAATTACCTTCAGTGAGGACAGCCACCATACTGTGTTACTCCGGAAATTGTAGTGTTTGCCCAGGGGAGTCGCTTGTCTGTTCTGGAGTGTCTGAAGGGTGCTGGTGGGTTAAGTCGGCATATCTGCCAACTCACGGCATATCCCGTCTGAAAATGGACAGAAACGACATTTCCTTAATGGAGATAATACTTGAAATGCGGCTAAGTGAAATGGCTGTGGCAAGTGTCAGCTCAAACACCTCTACACAGAAAGCAGAAGCATTTAACCGGGCAGTCGTCTCAACCTTGAACAAAGAAACAAACTTTTCACGGAATTTTGGCGGTCGACTGGCAGCACAAGTCCACAAATCTAACAACACCATATCAGCATCTGTGAAAAGGAAACTGCATTGTATCTCGGGAACAACTCTTTCAGAAGCCAGCTCTCATCATTTGGATCAAATCTCTAAATCAGCAAATTACCATAAAACCTATAAGAGTACAGGGGCTTATAAGAAGAAACGAATTTCTAATCGCGCTCGCCTGGAATTTGAACATAATCTTCTGCGGTCGAAGGATTCTAAGGAGGCAGATTATATCAAAGGGCAAGCTGATGAACAATGGCATACATATGCCTCTCCCAAAGCACCAGCATCTAAAAGGAAAAGTGAACCTGTATATGCCATACCCAAAGCACTAGCATCTAAAAGGAAAAGTGAACCTGTATATGCCATACCCAAAGCACCAGCATCTAAAAGGAAAAGTGAACCTGTATATGCCATACCCAAAGCACTAGCATCTAAAAGGAAAAGTGAACCTGTATATGCCATACCCAAAGCACTAGCATCTAAAAGGACAAAGTGAATCTGGATAGTATTAACTTTCGAAAGTAAGTGCGCATGTACAAAATGGACAGCTGCTCTTTCAAGCAATGCAAAATCTGCCACTTTTAACAAAATTCAAGAACAAATTTATAAGAAAATACAATTTGCAGCTAGCATGAAAACAGTACATTAAATTTAACCCTTGTCCTGCTGAATAAATTACTTATACCACAGCCATTACCAGCTATCAGCCAATCAGTTTACTTGATATATTCATTCAATTTACAAACTTCTTGACAGTATAGATCTTGATCAGATTGCTTCAGAAGCCATCTGATCTAGATCTACACTGTTTGCAAACAGTGTAGACCCAGATCAGATGGCTTCTGAAAGCCATCTGATCAGAATCTACACTGTTTGCATCATCAGGAGCCATCTGATATGGATCTACACTGTTTGCAAACTAACATACTGGCTGGAAACAGTTAAGATTCAGATCAGATGGCTTCTGAACATGCAAACAGTGTAGATCCTAATCAGACAGCTTCTTCAGAAGCCATCTGATCTGGGTCTACACTGTTTGCAAAGGTAGGGATTCTCGTGATAAGGGTTAAATTGAAGTCACAGACTTTACGCTGTGACTTTACGGGCCTTCGCAAAAGGTTTACCTTTAGTTCAAATCATTTAGCTCAACGAGGCAACGGGGCCTTTCGACATCATTTTTCCTGTCATGACCAGAGCAGTTTGCATTTAAAAAGCACGCCTTTCTATTGTTATTAGTGTAATTGTCTTCAAATACAATATGGTCAGTGTTAATGCACAATTTATTGTTGCAAAGATGACTGGCCTGTTGCTCAGGTGGAACATCTAAACTCCTAACCTTCACCATTAAGGCCATCCTATGTACACTCCTAGTTCTATGCCCATCAGTGTCAGGATCCCTGGGATCTCTGTATCTAAATTGGCCATAGCCCTTTTTCGTGCAGCCTGTCCACATGATACACTGTCCATTTTCATGCAACTCTGACTGACTATCTAGTCTTTCTTTGCAAATTTTGAAGAAATTATCCATTTTAAACAAATTTCAATACTTTTTTACTATTTTAAAATTGATTTAAAATTGAATTCCACATTGATAATCACTGTAAAGCAGTTGAAAATATTAGCAGACGACATTGTGAGAACAATTTCAAGAAAGAGAGACAGTCTGAATGCACAGTGGAGCTAGAACCAGTCAGAGACTGACAGAATTACAGAATTTTTAAAAAATAAATTAAATTTAATTTTAAAAAAATTAAAATGACTCACCAGCATCCAAATGACATTCCCATTTTGTTTTTCATCATGTAAGCAATTTATATTCCAAATTTGAAGCATTTAGCTTGAAAACTCACAGAAATATTACAGTTTAAAAAAATCCGCAAGCATCACTTCTAGGTGTCAGACCACCCAAATATGCCCCCTTATAAACGCATGTAAATCCTGCAAGTTCCAGAAACTGTCACATGTCCCACAACATTCGTTCACTTATAACACTTCTCAAACTGACAAGATAATTCACTGGTCTCCTGAAATATCAACTATTTTCCCTGTCATGACCGTTTAGATTTTTCACAAATTTATGCCAAACACACTGACTGTGTTAATTTCCAACACAAAACAGCTGGCCGGTGCACGTCTGCTTGACATAGATCAGCATCCACCCAGAAGATATAGTCCTGGAAAGAAGGATGGATATTTGCCTATTCATTGCAAAACACTTCATATTTAAAGATCAGATGAAAATAATGGGAGAAAAAAAATTAAACAGTGAAGTACAGTCTGTCAACAAAGGAAGCAAAATTTTTAAAGAACTATTTTAGCACCCTACGACCCCGGAAGTACTTCTCTGGGTGGTCTGACACCATGCGTCGTTCCACATCACGGTCTAACTATGTATATTAAGTTTCAGCTTGATCGGATGTAAACTGTAGGAGGAGTTATCCGGAAACGAAAAGTTTACAAAAAATTTCAAACGGGCATAACTCTATTAATATTTGGTGGACCGTAACCTCAAAATAATATGCGCTGCCTCAAAGCATGGTTTAACTATGTATGAAGTTCCAGCTTGATTGGATATAAACTGTAGGAGGAGTTATCCGGAAACGAAAAGTTTACAGACGGACGGACGAAGCCCGGGGGCATAACATAATACGTCCGTTTTTCAAACGGGCGTAAAAAAAGGATTTATCATATGACGTCGCGTCTGAGAGTGAAATAACGCCATGTAATATTTTCGATAATCCACTAGTGGATTAAATTTGCAAATTAGGTAGATACGTCCCGTAACGTTACATGTACGGTTACATGTACGGCGTCCTTAATGACGTCGCGTTTACTAATGGCGGAATTTTGACATTTTTTGTAAACAATCGTGAATAAAATGCGTTTTAAATGTCATATGATAAATAGAATCTTGCATTCGTGCTCATGTATTATTGAACTTATTAAACTCGTTGAGGAAAATGGATAAAATGCTCGGCAAAGCCTCGCATTTTATCCCTTTTCTTCAACTCGTTTAATAAATTCGATAATACATGAACACGCATGTAAGATCCTCTTTATCCATGGACGTAATTTCCGGTGCAACGAAGAAGTCGTGGCGGCAGTTGAGGAGTGGTTCGGAGACAAGGACCCTTGCTTCTTCAGTTCTGGGCTGATGGCACCGGAACAGCGCTGGTCCAAGTGCATCATTCTAGAGAGCAACTAGATCGAAAAAGAAGAGATCGATCACACCCAGAAATAAGATAGGCTGTTGTTTTTTTATTGACTCGCCCTCGTACAACACCATGTCTAAAACTTCAAGACTCAAGTCTGTGTTGCAAAATAAGCCTGTTAGATTAGATTAAACATATTTTATTGCATTCCTCTAAACAATGGGATTGGACTCAAGTTATACAACATTAGATAGTCCTCTCGCTAAACATTTACAAAGTAGTTTTAAATGTTTTTTTTTTTTTTTTTTTTTTTTTTTTTTGGTTTGGGTTTTACGGCCCTTTCAAGATTATTTCACTCATATCGAGCCGATCGTTAATCATAGGTGGGCGAAAACCGGAGTACCCGGAGAAAAACCACCTGACCTTCCGTTGCAGAACTTGGCGTCTCACACGTGACCCGAGCGAGGCTCGAACCCACGGCGGTAAGATGACTAAGAGTCAGCGCTCTTATCCATTAGGCCACGGAGGCCCGATAGTTTTAAATGGTGCAGTGGTAGATATGAAACAGATAAAAGTAACATAACACATGTTTTTTTTTTTTGTTTTTTTTTTGCCATACATGTCACGAACGATTACGACCCGTTCGGGGTTCCTATATTCCAGAGACACCCCTTCTCGGCGCGGAACGAATATGATTGATTTGCCGAGCATAGGAGCATTTGAAGCAGGACCTTATTTACAAAGAATAAATATTCAATCGAATCTGTGGCTATCTTTAATAAAGTTTAGTACTGCGGATATGATTCGCTTATTGATTTGTATGTCAAATGTTCTGCTGCCGTACAGAAGTAAATCTAAATCTAAGTTTATGGCGGATATGATTCGCTTATTGATTTGTATGTCAAATGTTCTGCTGCCGTACAGAAGTAAATCTAAATCTAAGTTTATGGCAGGTATGTAATTTAGATCGTCTATAAGTATTTGTCGTTGTTCTTCAATCAATCTACATTCGAAGAAAAAGTGTTGTGCATTTTCAAATGTTGCACCACATCTACATGTGAATGATGGTACTATGTTGACTCTATGAAGATCTGCAGATAAATTACTGCTGTTATGGCGGATTCTAGTTAAAACTATATTGAGTTTTCTTTCTCTAATAAATAAGAAGTTGCTAGCCTTATCTTTCTGTTTTTTTAATTTCAGTTTAAAATCAGTAATAGTTGCAGCATTTCTAACGGCTGTATCTAAATCATTCCAAAGACGTAAGGTTGACGGGAAAAAGGACGAATCGAATGAGCACAATCTGGTAATAGGAATCTGGAAGTCTTGACAATTTCGAAGATTATAATTTGTATCGTCATTTACACGGTTCGGCAGAAGATCCGATAAGTACGAGCATCATTTTTAACAATCTTATACATAAGTGTGAGTTTCTTCTTCTGTCAGCTGTCTTCTAAAGTATCCCAACCGGTTTCGTAATATAAGGAATTCTTTGATGCGAAAATTGGTAAGCCCGTTACGATTCTTGCAGCATTAAATTGCATTTGTTCTAACCGGTTTACTTCAGTCTGATTACAGCCGTCCCAAACCTCGCTAGCATACTCTAAAAGTGGTCTGATATAAGTCAAATATACTTTATTTAGGGTTTCCTTTGAGAATCTATATTTCAATTTTCTGAGAAATGATACTTGTTTTGCAGCAGATAGAATTATTGAGTCTACATGGGCTGTCCATTTGTTATTTGATGATAGGATTATTCCTAGGTGTTTGTGTGTTTCAACGATTTTTAAAATGGTGTCGTCCATAACAAGTTGGATAGCATAGTCGTAATGTATGTTTGATGTAATCATTAATTCAGTCTTTAATGCATTAAATAAAACTAGCCAAACTTTAGCCCATTTACTAAGTTTGTTTAAATCTTCATTTATTGTTCTTTCTATCACAGCAGGCTCAGGGGAGGAAAAACTAAGGGAAGTGTCGTCCGCAAAAAGACGTGCTAGTCCTGTTAGTTCATCTGCAATGTCATTTATATATATAAGAAACAACAATGGTCCAAGGACTGATCCTTGGGGAACACCAGCTGTTATATATTCGAATGATGAACAAGTGTTATATTTTATAGATACCTTTTGATGCCTCATATGAAGATAATTTTCAAGCCATTCCAGAAGATCTCCTCGAATTCCATATTTTTCTAATTTAAGTATTAAACCGCGATGCCATACTCTGTCGAAGGCTTTTGATATATCACAAAATACTTGACAGTTGATTTCGTGTTTCTCAAGTGCTAAACATGTGTGGTGGACTACTTCTATTAGGTGATGCACTGTCGAGTGCCCTGGTAGAAACCCTGACTGGTATTTATATATCAAAGAATTGGAAACTAAATGATTATATACATGTTTGAACACGACTCTTTCGAACGATTTACCTACACAACTTATCAAAGAAATAGGTCTATAGTTACAAACTTCATTTTTTTCTCCTTTTTTATAGACCGGCATAACAATTGCTGATTTCCGAATGCTAGGGTATATTCTTTTACGTAAGGATAAATTGAAAAGTTTACACAAAGGAGCGGCTATTGTTCTACATGTGTTTTTTAACATTCTGTGGCTTATGCCATCAGGACCACAAGCTTTGTTTACATTGAGAGAGCTTAGTATATCTATTATTTCAGTCTCGGTAATATTAATACTGTTTATTTGAATATTTGTCCGGCTATCAAAAGGAGGTAGTTCTAAATTACTGTCGTCTACAGAAGAAATAGAGCAGAAATACTCATTTAATGTGGATACTTTTTCTGTATCCGTAAATGCATAAGTACCATCGGATCTTTTTAAAGGTGGAATAACTGAACTGCTGTTACTCTTCTCCATAAATCTTCCCATTACTTGCCAAAATGTTTTGCTACCCCTTTCATTGTTAGTAATCATATCTTCAAGATTATTGTTGTAATTGTCTTTTGCAAATTTCTTCATATTATTTACGTGATTTCGTTGCTTTTTATACCGTTTGATATGATCATCTTTTTGTGTTTGAAGTGCCTTTTTTCGTAAACGATCTCGTAGACGAATATTATATCGTAGTTCTGATGTGAACCAGGGTTTGTCGTTCGGCCGTATAAGAACTTTATTGCAAGGTATACATGTTTTACAAAAACTAGTGAAAATGTTTGTAAAATTTTCACTGCATTCATCAACTGATAACTCAGAATTAATTTCTCTATTCCAATCATATTGCTGTATTAGGTTGTTCAGTTTGTCAAAGTCAGCATTTCTGTAATTCCAAACATCCATATAATAACACTGGAAAAGACGTATAGGTATTTGTAAGCTTGCGTATGTTGCTTTATGATCGCTTATTTCATTATCTACTGGTATAGTTCCGGATTCCGATATGATACATGTATCGCTTACAAGGATTGGATCTATAAGCGTCGACGAATTTTGAGTGATACGAGTGGGTTCTTTAATAACATTTGTAAGATTAAACATAGATAAACAGTCTCTTAGCTGAACATTTATGAGAGGTAAGCAATCAATATTAATGTCCCCAGCTAGTACCACATGAGACGTGTAATCAAGAGCAGTTTCTATGCTTTCTTGAAGTTCCGAGACAAAAATCGACTGTGGTGCTACGTAATCGCTGCGATAAAAACAACATAAAAGAACTTTAAAATCCTTCAGATTTACCTCGACCCATATTTTTTCGAGCCTCGGATTTTCTAAGTCTTCTCGTCTGTCATATTTTAGTAAGCTGGACATGTATATCATTACCCCACCTCCATTACGGGTTCTATCTTTGCGAAGGGGCGGGTCAAAACCTTGAAACTTTAAAGACGCAGAGTCAAAAGTATTGTCTAAGTTTGTCTCACTGAAGCAAAGAATATGAAAATCGTTTGCTATATCATTCAAATATTCTGTTTTATTACGGATACTTCTCGTATTTAAGTGAAATATATCTAGAGATTTTATGTCGGTGATATTTGGTCCTGGATTTAGTTCAACATCCATACAGGCAAGCAGTAATACGATTCTGTAGACCGCATATGCATCATTTTTTATATAAAGGCACAGGAACAGCAATATAAATATTGTTCTTGCACAGTAGGCTGACAGGCGCAGATTCGTAAAAGATCCTAGAATTGCAACTCTCCTGTGCGTAGCAATGTGAAACAAACCCACCGCAGCCCTGTACGCTGAAATTTCAATCCCCATTTGGGTGCAGAAAATAATGAATTGTTATGAAGGGCTGCAGTAGTCTATAACTACTCATTCCTAAATGCAGAGAGTGATGTCTCCTAAAACGTCGACCCGATACGGGTTTCGCAATTCGGTCATGACATATATAACAAATGAGGACATATATACAAAGACAAATAACCAAAAAACATTCCATATATACAGTGTACTATTCGTGGTGGGCAAGGAACACGGATTTAGTTTTCATTTCAAAGCGGTTTTCTGTTTTATAGCTGGCGTTTAAAACTGACCATACCCCAGCTGGAACACAAAGTCGAATTTGAACATCTTCGACGTTGTGCGCCCTCTGGGTATGGACCAAATACAGGCTTCAGCGAGAGAAAAAAGAATTGAGAATAATTGGATACATTAACGTTTTTAGTACGCTCATTATGCAGTATTTGTGCAATCTAAGTTCGATGACACAAACCCCTTTGGGACCAGGAGAATTATTCGAAACAGCGGTAGTTCGAGCCAGGGAAGGTTACTATCGGTGCCATACCAGGAAACACAATAAAGATAATTGTTGGATATCTCCTCCGTGTTCCATATTGCAAATTCATGCTGCGTGCACCCACTTGAATCGCCTCGTCGAGGCGATCCGAATGAGTACACACAACACAATTAGCTTAAATAAAAGAATGGTATCTCCCTACATTATCCTGACACAAGAACAGGTTCGACCAATCCATGATATACGAGCCATCAGGGTTCGAGCCATTGAAGTTTTAATGTAGGCCTATATTAATTATTACCAAACTGTTATTAATATTGCGACCGAAAAGTGACAAATACTTCATATGAGTTTTGTTCTGTGTGCCATTACGATAACACATCCGTGTGATATAGTGCATTTTTTCATACCTCAAAAAAAGATAATTTTCTGATGAAAATTTATGATATATTTCTTATTTATACTCAAAATTTAGGTTTTGGGTACTCGTTAGAGCCGCCTCATTAAGGCGGTTCTAACGAGTACCCACAACCCATGTCTTGGAACAGAAACAAGGAAAATAATGTATACCCCCCTAAACCCCAGTTTTCTCTATATAAAGTGGGGCACAGGGGGTCTTCATTTCACGGACTTGTTCACGTGATGCATAGCCCGCCGGCATCCGTCCGAGCTCTCTCGATCGAGGTCATCCCAATCGAATGCAAATGTAGCCACCATACCTCATGACAGAACTGATATTTGAAGAATGATGCACACTCCATGATTACTTTACAAAGTGAGGCTGAAGGGTTGTGAAAGTTCTACAGGCATATCAATGTAAAGTGATGGCAGTGATGACAATAACAATAAGCCTGTTTATGCAACTGTTGGGGCTTAATTAATAATAAAAACGCGTTTATCCAAAATTCTTCATGTGAACCCCCGCCTATTTGTGCTTGGAGAAACAGATCGGACTTCATTGTGCTTCCACCCAGAACTCAAACTGATCGCCCGTGAGTACTGGTAAACCGCTAAAAAGGACTAAGTCTGCCCATGTGAAGTGAGTGAGTCGGACGGTCAAATGCATATCACCGCTAGTGGTTTCACTGGTAAGCAGGGCTTGAGATGTCATTTCATCTCATTGTCAGATTAAGTTCCACAAAGCTGGAAGCAACGATTCCAATATGACCTTTATACCGCAATCAGGCATTCTAGTAACCTAATAAAGGGGGTCGAATAACTGCACGCTATAATCGCTAGTGACCTATAATACATTCTACTGACCTATAATACGTCTAGTGACCGATTATAGACCGGACCTACTTTTCAGGTCACTAATTTACAAGTGTAAACAAAAACGTGCAACCTTTTATACAAGGGAAAACAACGAAACTGCAAGTTAAAATCTTTGCAATATTTATTCAAACAGATTTTCAGAAATTTCAGCTAAATTCTTACCTTCTCGGCTTTTCCTGGTTTGAATGGCCCGTTGGAATAACTGCGCACTGCTTCTACATTTGCGTCTCAACCGCGAAAATAATTCCTAAAGCTAAAATAAACTATTTATTTGCAGATTTTCATACAGAATGTAAAGCGCTGAGAAACTTTTATTCGAGCGTCCATGTTGTTTCCTACGGCTTTGTGGCCCGGTGACGTCAGAAACTTCGCACTCGTTGACGTCACGTTATACTACGTGTGCGCGCCATGGCACTGAATATCGTTTAACATGCCCTACAGTTTGCTGTCTTTTTTGCTTAAATTTGCTAAATTATTGCAAATTCTCTTGATTGTTTTGAATTGCGGTATAAACTAAATACATGATTAGTGTCTTTAATAATAAAATATAATCGGTTCGCCGCGACAATTTTATAGGGGCTAGCTAAAGCTCGCCCCTATAAAATTGTCTAAGGCTCACCGATTATATTTTATTATTAAGACACTAACCATGTATTCACTATATATAGTGTTGACGGGGTTCAAACAAACAAAAACAAGCGAGCCAAGCAAAAAAAGTCAAAAGAGCTATCAGAGATTTTGCTGTGCGCTGCATGGCTAACATATCAGGTCCCATATTTTTCAGACATTTGCAGGATTTCAGGCTTTTAGATTTTGATTTTTCCTCACCTATTCTGTTTAAGCCTTATCCCGCTAAACTTGAAAAACTCTACCTTTGCAAACAGTCAGTAGATCCAGATCAGATGGCTTCTGCGTCTTTTTGTTTTGGATGGCCATTTGGCCATTTTGTGGGCAAGTAACTGTCCTTTTAGCCTTCCTTTGTTTAGGTTTCCATTATGGTCTGGTCGCTTCATGTTTGTGTTTCTTTCCCTTTGGTGTCTTTGATGGGTTGAGTAAGTTAATTGTATCGATTCCTGATCTTTGTTTTACTTCTACTTTTCAGTTACATTTGCTATTCTATCACGAATTGGGGCTGATACTAGCTGCCTGAAGAATAGTTTGAACAAGTAATTTGATTGGTGGATAGTGAGAAATGGGTGTGGCTTAATTTTTTTTTTTCAGCAGGATATGGATTAAAATCACTATTTAAGGCTGCAAAATCATGCTGTTCAGGCATGGAAAAGTTTAGTCATTATGAGGCCACATATTCATGCTGAAAGAGAAAATTGCCTACCAAGTTGTTGCGCAAACTGATTTTTATTAGCTTACCTGCCGTGTCCGTTGTAACTGCGTTGTTTGTTTGTTTGATTTGAGGTTTAACGTCCCCGTCAACACTGTATCGGCCATTTTGGAGACGTTGCTTCCATTTTTGTGGGACTTTTACCCGACAATGAGATGAAATGACTTCTCAAGCCCTGTCGCCCAATGAAACCAATAGGGTTTATAAGCATGGACGGTCCGACTAGCAGCGCTTTGCCTTGGCAGGCGTAGATGCTCTAAGCGGTTTACCAGTACGCGTGTGCGGTCGGTTTCAGCTCTGCGTGGAAGCATCACGCAGTCCATCTATTTCTTCAAACCCCGATGGGCGGGGGTGAGTGCGTCGTCAACATTTACCTTGTTCACCTTCTAGAGTATTTGCTTCAATCTTCATGAAACTTTACCAGAATATTTTTCTTGATGATATCTCTGTCAAGTCAAATATGGGTCATGTCCGGTCAAAAGTTAGGTCAGTAGGTGAAATTTCTTTAACTCCTTGTAAACTCTTTGTTTCATGAAGACTGAAGCAAAACTGGGGTCTCTAACTGTGTTTGTCGGGATAATATCTTGGTCAAGTGTGAAAATGGATCCTTTCGGATCAAAAACTGCCACTAGCTCTAATTTCTGCTAAACCTTTGTTCACCATCTAGAGACCACAGTTTTGCTTCTATATTCTCGAAACTTTACAAGATGCTTTTTTAGTCAAAAATTGAAAATGTTTTTATGTCGGCTCAAAAAGTAGGCCACTAGGTCGTATTCCTTTAAAACCTTGTCCAACCTCAGTTTTGCCTCAATGTTCACGAAACTTACCAGAATGTTTGTCTTGGGTTTTTGATTTGAGAATTAACTCCCCCCCCCCCCCCCCCCTCACCCCCCCCCCCCCCCAGCACTATATAGGTCGTTTGGGAGACGTTACTTTCAATTTTGGTGAACTTTTACCCGACATTGAAATGAAATGACATCTCAAGCCCTGTCACCCAATTAAACCAATAACGTTTATATGCATAGACGAATAGACGACCCGAACCGCACCGCCTAGGCAGGCTAAGACCCTCTAAGCGATTTACCGGTACTCATGTGTGGTGGATTTCAGCTTAGCGTAGAAGCACCAATCTATTTCTCCAAATCCCGATGGGCTGAGGCCCGAATCATTATCTTGATCCTATCTCAATAACGGTTAAATATGGATCACGTTGAGCCAACAACTAGGCCAAATTTACATAGAAAAAGGTTAGCAATATATCCGTGGCCTCAAGGTTACAGACTTAGAAATTTTATATTAAACTTTTATGAGCTCATATTTTCCAAACCGTGCGATGGATTTCGTTCAATTAGTTTGGTATAATGATAGACATTGGTCCAAATGTTTAATCGTCAAACCCCTGCAGATGCATATGGCACTTTCTCCATGCGAGCTATTGCTCTTGGACGGGGGCATATGTGTCGCATTGACACACTTCTAGTTTTAAATGTTTAGATCCCCTTATCATCAGTCAGGATCTAGTCTTAAAAGGAAAGAATTTGCTCCTCAGGATCACAGTGGACGGATTTTAGAGGGAGTATGTTTATCGCAACAAGTGAAAATGAACTTCCAAACGTTGCACTCTCAATAAATAATTATTATATTAAAAAAACGACACTTGCTTGAACCGCATCAGTGAGATGGTTAGTTCTAGAGATCACATGTATCTCTTGACCCATTCAGTACCAGAAAACCCTAAAGGGATACCTTGGCAAACAGTGCAGACCCAGATCAGACGCCACAGAACGCGGCGTCTGATCAGGGCCTACACTGTTTGCAAAAAGTAAAGCCATTTCCCGAATAAACCCTAAATTTTGAAGTGGACTCTTGCGTTAATGTTTGCAGAAATTGGAAAGGAAACGAAAAACCGTATCTGAAAGTATTGTTTGTACTTGTAAAGTTATTAGAGAGCGCCCACATAGTTTTGTTTCTGGTGCAAGACAAAAATGACAACTTTTCATCTGAAAAGAGCTTCGTGGAGCTGTGAAGAAAATAGCACTTACGTGTATTAACACAATAAAGAGAAGTTAAAGGGAAGTGCTTTCACTCACACATGCCTAGCGTTCAAATATTGGGCGTTGACAAAGAGTTACCGCATATCAGAACGCGGCGTCTGATCAAGGTCTACACTATTAGTTTAAAGCACGGACATATTTGTAAAACGTACAGTAGCAATTAAACAGCTCTCACATATCTCAAATGGGAAGTGGATCAGCCCAAGTCTGTTTTATGGAAGAGTCAATTGTCAAGCATGCGTTAAGCGCAGTTATTGCATAATTATTGCACACATTTATATAGGTGGGGTGCTGCTGGTAAAATATCAACCAAAAGAAACGCAACAGTTAAATTGCAGTTAAAATCAAACATACGTCCTCGAAGAATAATTTGCTTTCACTCTAATACGCTCCCACCAAAGATTCTTAATTACAGAGCAACCTGTATTAAGCAAGCACCTGAGGCATCACGAAAACATGCCTATATAATTTTGATCCCTTTGAACCCCACTTTTATATAGTAAATCTGGGGTTTGCAGGGGTAAACCTTATTTTTCTTATTTCTGCTCTTAAATATAGATTTTGGGTACTCGTTGGAACCGCCTCGATGCGGCGGTTCTAACGAATACCAACAATCTATATTTTGAGCAAAAATAAGAAGAAAATCACGATTTTGTCATCTTAAAACTTTCGTTTTTGGGCGGTAACGTTCACAATATATTTGTATAGGCGTGTTTTCGGAATGGATAGCCAAAATGTGCTTGCTTAGGACAGGTGCTTGCTTAATACAGGTGGAATTTGCCTTTTTGGGGAACTTAAAACATGCTTGCTTAAGACAGATTGCTTGCTGAATAGAAGTGGCCATTATCACAGGTTTTACTTGCTGCGCACAATAATTCGTAACACAACCGTGAAGAACATTCCCCATAGAGAAATTTATAATAAAAGTAACATTATTCCCCTGCCTACCGAGAAGTCTCCGTGGTGTAGTGGTTACGCTACTCGCCTTGTAAACCAGGGATCGCAGGATCGATCCCAGGCGTCTCCAGACTTTCGAATGAGTCTTTAAACCGAGGTCCCGTCTCCGTATGACCTTAGCTGTGGTGGGACGTAAAACTCAAACACTCACTCACTCACTCCCCTGCCTACCGTCTTCAAATAGTCAGTTATCGTAAAATTTGTTGGTGACAGATATCTGTAAAAAACCGATTAACGTAAAAATTGTCTGCCAGACGTCTGTAAATAGCCACGCTTTAGCTTACCTGAGCCAAAGGCTCTAGGTGAGCTTTTATGACCGCTCGATGTCCGATTTACCTAAAAGATTTCTCATCCTTAACCGGTGAACGGATTTTGAAATAATTTTACAGGAATGTTCCTTGGGGCCTATCTAACGGTTTCGCTCCGCAATATATATACGGTTCCTGAGCCTTTAAAGCAGTGGTGGGATTTGGGCATGGTCCCAGCGGACCCCATGGAAGCCCAATATTGTTGGTATGAAGCTTCACCTTTTTAGACCTCCCTCAACATTATGCACATTATAGCGCTGGGGCCAATAATGGCCCTCCCAGGGGCCCACTTGTTACTCTAAGGATCAGGTGAGCGATCCAGGGCCATGCTGGCCCTCTTGTTCAGGTTTGCCAAGGTTATATTAAGTTTTGTTTTCGGAACAACGACAACGCAGGCGCCGGAGTGCTGAGAATAGCTCGAAAGTTGTTCTTTGAAAAATGGACGAGCTAAAAACAAAATCTTTTTTTTTCTGTAAATGCAAAATTGTTCGTATTTCCATAACTTAAATAAATTACCTTTCTTAAGGTATACAACTGACATTTCTATTTTTTTATATACAAGAAGACAACGCATTCGAATAATTCTATCAAACAGTTATCCAAGCAAGCTCACTCCTCCAGATATTAAGAAATAGCAAAATCGGACAAAATTGAAGTTATCGTTCTTAATCTTCATTTCTGACCAAGTCGCAAAACATTTTTCAAGGTTCCAAAGGTGTTCGAACCATTGAAGTTCGACTATAAATTCATTACGCTAACGCACCTGTGTGACATACGAGGACTGTTCAAATATGAATGCAAGTTTTCTCATGCACTAATGCGAAAATCACCTGGAAATAAATATCACAGCGTAGAAAAACATTTTACCTATACATTGATACCAAACCTGTTAAAATCCGTGCACTTTAGCCATGCATATCGTTCGATAAACACTGTCTACTCTTGTATACTAATACAAAGCATGGTTGGAAGAAGGTCAGAGTACGCCGTTGAAATACGGTCCTATATTAAGAATCGTTGTATTCTTGGTATACGGCGCAAAGACATTTTTGATGAAATATGTTCGGTTTATGGGCATAATGAAATGTCTTTTGTGACAGTTTTTCGTTGGTGTAAGAAATTCAGCTGTGGGCTAGGCTCAACAGAAGATGCACCACATGATCATCGGCCGAAAAGAGCAACATCTGCCAAGATGGTTGCTAGAGTGAAAGAAATAGTTGCTACCGATGCACGATACACCACTAGGCAAATAGCTAGTATGGTTGGCATCTCATTAGGAGCAGCTCATACAATTCTGAAACGGGATTTGAAAATGAGAAAGATCTGTGCTAGATGGATTCCCCATCTGTTGACAGATGGGAGATGGGAGAAAAAGACACGCGTTCAGTGCGCCAAGAAGTTGCTTAAAAAGGTTCAAAATTACAATGCACGGTCTTTCGCTAATGTCGTCACAGGTGACGAGACATGGGTTTACTTTTTGAGCCAAAACGAAAGATTCAGAACAAAATATGAGCAACAAAGTATTGCAAAAGACCATGCATTGCAAAGCGGACCATGAGCGTCAAGAAGGTAATGTATGCCATATTCTTTTCAAATCAGGGCCCTGCTATTCAGGTTGCTGTGCCTGAAGGCAAATCTGTAAATGCGAAGTTTTACAAGAATAAAGTTCTTCGAAAATTGAAGAAACATTTCAAAGAACGAAGACCCGCAACTGGTTTGGCCAGTGTCAGATTGCTACATGACAATGCGTCATCGCACAAGGCGTTCATTGTGCAAGACTATCTGAAGCAGGAAAAGGTTGTTGAACTCCCTCACTCCCCGTATTCCCCTGACCTTGCCCCGTGTGACTTTTTTGTTCCCGCGGCTGAAAAAATACCTTTCTGGTCGAAAATTTGTACAGCGCAAACACCTCGGTTCTGCAATATTCCAGTGCCTTCATAGTATACCTCGAAAAGACTACCAAAATGCAATCATTTTTATGTGCTTAGTTGCATTCATATTTGAGCAGTCCTCGTAGTGCATCTTTTCATATCTCTATAATGACTCCTTTTCCAATGAAACTGTGTGATATTTTTCTTATTTATACTCAAACATAGATTGTGGGTGCTCGTTAGAACCGCCTCATTTTGGCTGTTCTAACTAGTACCCACATCCTATGTAATGGAACAGGAATAAGCAAAATAATGTATACCCATCTAAACCCCAGTTTTCTGGATAACGTGGAGTTTAGAGTGGTGTTAATTTCACGGACTTGTTTTCGTCTTCGGTAATACAAGCAAAATTAACCCTTGTCTTGCTTAGCCCGGATATGCTTTATTTTCCAAACAATGAAGATCTAGATCTGATCAGGATCTACATTGTTTGCCATTCAGATTTTGAATTTGTTGCAATAATGTGCATCAAGTAATCTGATTGGTTGATTATCAGTAGTGGGTGTGGCAGATTAAAATATTCAGCAGGACAAGGGTTAAGTTCTTATAAGTATCTTCATCAGTGGTCCAAATATCCCAAGAACTAAGGAAAGTCTGGCCCCCGCCAATCGAGGCTTTAAGAAATAGACGGGCTGCATGATGCTTCCACGCAGAGCGAAACCGACTACATACGAGTACTGGTAAACTGCTTAGAGGATCTAAGCCTGCCCAGACAAAGGGCTGCGAATCGGACCGTCCATGCTTGTAAACCCTATTGGTTTCATTGAGCGACTGGGCTTGAGATGTCATTTCATCTCAATGTCAGGTAAAAGTCCCACAAAATTGAAAGCGACGTCTCCAACGTCTGTACAGTGTTGATAGGAACGTTAAACCTCAAATCAAACAACTAAAACAAACTTTAGAAAGTCTGGAAGAAAATTATTAAATATTGCCTGCAATACCATAATACTTTCAAACTTGCTGTGGGTTAATTGTATCGATTCCTGATCAATGAGGCGGTTCTGACGAGTACGCACAACCTATGTTAGGAATCTTTCCTCTATTGGATAAGCGAGGAAGAATGTTTTGAAGGAACTGCTACCCCTGAGAGCGGCCTCATTCTCATTAAACTGATCACGCTACCATTATTAGAGTGGAAACATCCCTCGCAACAAAAATATGATACAACGTTATCAATTCATCTTCAGAGATTATCTTGTCTCAATACGGCTTCGGCGTCTCTTGTTCAAACTTGTTATTTTCTTCATTAAATCCACTTTAGTCTTGTCCCATGTCTTGGAAAGCCATACTTTGATCAGGATGGGTTTATTTTCAGCTGCGCCGTGGGAAACGGAAAATGCGAATAACGCATGCGCAAACCAGGCTGTCCGATTTGCGCATGCGGTGTTTAATTCGGCTCTTGGCATGTTTATCGTGTAGCTGAAATGGTCTCGCATTCACCGGCCTGCGCGACGGAAAAGCATGACATGAAGATGCGCTATATATTTGCCTCTTGAAAGTTTTGTCAGGACTCGCCTCATTGTCACAGGAAGTAGGTCATACTGTCCGACAAAAAGGATGGTGGCTGAAGACGCGTGACTTCTATCATGCTACAGGTTCAAAAGTAGATTTCCATGCACATACGGCCAGGAATATTTAGCCAGAGAAAAAAGATGGTACGTAATTCATATTGCGGTTATGAGTGTCCATGTATTATTACTTCGCCAAGCATTTTATCCCTTTTCCTCAACGAGTTATATAAATTCAGTAATACATTAGCACGTATCCATGTTTGTATTTATCCTGAGACATTTAAAACGCATTTAATTCTCGATTTTTGTTAAAAAAATGCCATTATTCTGCCATTAGTAAACGCGACGTCGTTAAGGACGTTACGGGACGTATCTAACAAATTTGCATATTTAATCCACCAGTGGATTACCGAATTTAAAACATGGCGTTCTTTCACCGCAAAGAAATTTGCAGGGTTTTGATTGGACAGCGCAATGGCAAATATTTTCCATTTACCCCCTGAGCAAAAATATGTTAACCTCTCGCGCTTGCATTCGCTTGATTGCGATGGCCGCCATCTTGGATCTGCTGCATAGTTGATAAGAAATAAAAGCATCACACTACGTTTCAGCCAATAAATAAACAAATGAAAACTTTTGACTGTTTTATTTCTTTCGGTATCTTATTTCATTGGTTTCTGTTTTAAAACGCCGTCAACTTGTTTTCAACTGAGCAACGTTATCAACGTAATGCGTGCATAATGGTGCGATTGATGACGTCACATGTAAACAAGCACTTCTCACGGCTGTGAAAACGCTTTGCAGCACAACAAATGCGTTATTTTGATTCTTGATGGGGAACGTATGATCATATTCCCCGCCTGAAAGCCATATTTGCCCGAGCCGACAGGCTCGGGCAAATATGGCTCTAAGGCGGGGAATATGACCCCACGTTCCCCGTCAAGAATCAAAATAACTAATATTATTACATTCTCAGACGCGACGTCATTTAAGAAATGAATTTTATTTTTCTGCTGTTCATGAAAGTATGAACGCTGTGGGTCGCGTGCAAAGTAAATGAATCCCGAAGGGGTTCATGTAAACTTTGCTAGCGACCCGCGGCTGTCGTTCAACTTCATTGAAAAGTAGAAAAATTAAGATTATATTTTTATTATTATTATTTTTATATTCTTTGCCCCTCAGCATTCGGCGAAAAATGTTTAAAGGGCAAATTTTTAAAGCTGAAAAACTTTTACACGCTGTTTTTCTACAAAGAGCGGAACAGCGTTGACGTCACCAACGCTCGAAGAGAACCATGGTTTAGACTGGCGTCATTTGACGCCACTGAAAATCATGTGACTCGTACAGCTAAGACGCCGTTTGTGTCAAACTGGCGCGTTACATCATGACACGGAGTCCGTGACAACTTTGTTTCTACTAAAATTCTTTTGACAATGAAGTCCAATTTAAAATCGCTATACAATAAACAGATTCTTACACTCTTGGTAATTCTGTGTGTCCTATTTCATTGACTGATTGCTACACCTTCGAGTATTTTGTTACCAGCGAAGACTCAGATCAGCCTTTGTAGTCTGGTCAGCATCCTCGCTGTTTGCACGTGTCTTCTAAATGTTCAATGAAATATTCAACCAAGATTTCCACTGGCCCTCGCCCATCGGGGCTTAAAGAAATATTTCGGCTGCATGATGCTTCCACGCAGAGCTGAAACCGACCGCACACGAGTACTGGTAAACCGCTAAGAGAATATAAGCTTGCCCAGGCAAAGTGGTGCGAGTAGGACCGTCCATGCGAATAAGCCCTATTGGTTTCATTGGGCGACAGGGCATGAGATGTCATTTCATCTCAATGTCGGGTAAAAGTCCCACAAAATTGGAAGCAACATCTCCAAAATGACCTATACAGTGTTGACGGGGTCGTTAAACCTCAAATCAAACAAACAAAACCAAGATTTCAATGCCTTGTTTCAATACATGTTTTAGGCATCAGGGCAAAATTGCACCTCGCTCACATGATAGTGAACGTAAAACATTAGCAATCTTTTCGTCAAAAGCACCGTGCTGTTATTCGGTACCTGTATTTGAAGGGGGAACAGGTCAGGAAATGCATTGCGAATTGACCAATGTTTATCGATCTTCTGCACCATCGTATTCACAAGTTAAATTCTGGGTTGGAGAATTCAAACGATGTAGAACGTCTTTAGAAGACGAAACCAGGTCTGGCCGCCCGTCAGTGTCACCGATGAAGAAAATTGCAACAAAGTACGGGATCTGATGTAGTCTGGTAGGCGAATTAAGGTGGAAGAAATAGCGAATGCATTACACATTTCACATGGTAGCGTTTTAGAAATTTTACATGATCGCTTGGGTATGCGCAAGCTAACAGCCCGTTGGGTCCCAGAGTACCAGTATGCAGCGCACTCCTGAAGCGATTTAGGTCAAAGGAATGTGATTTTCTTTCATGTCTGATCACTGTTGTAGATGAGACCTGAGTCCATTATTATGAGCCACCAGTGGGTAGGGCCGGGGTTTCCGAGGCCAAAGAAGTTCAAATAAAACCCTCTGCTGGCAAGGTAGTGGCAACTGTATTTTGGGACGCACAATGCGTAATTATGTTGGACTTTCTAGCAAACAAAATTACAATATGTGTTTATTATGCAAATTTGCTCGACCAACTGAGAACTGCGATCCGTGAAAAACGCCGAAGGGATTCTGCTCCAAAAGGACACTGCAAGAGTCCACACTTGCAAAACTGCAATGGATGCTGTTGAGCGGAATGGTTACGAGCTAATACCGCACCCCGCCCATTCTCCGTGACTGTTTCAGGGGGAACAACCTACGTCAGAGCAGTGACGCCATAACCGTTCGTAGGTTTGCCGGCGTTTACTACACAAAAGGCAATTGTCACAACAAGTATGCGCAGTCGGTCATAAAAGAATCAAACATACTGAAATATGTCTCAGAAATGTGGCCTTTCCTTTAAATAATTCGACACAAGCTGATTTGGCAATGATGTCGGAACTACCATTGTTTACAGCGCCGAATCAAATCTTGTGGTGAAGCTATCGAAGCCTTTTCTATGTTTCTAGGTGGAATTAGCTTACTGATGGGATGCAAATATTGTTCGTTACCAGCTGAAGTATATTTTCTGAAGACACGTAATGTAGGCCCTACATATCTAGTTTGAAACATTTTATTTGCCCTATTTACACCAATATGGCCGCTTCTGAAATGGGTACGACATCTCTGCTATGACGTAGGTTGTCACCCCTGTGTTTCCTATTCCCAAACTTGAAAAAGGATATCCCCGGACGTCATATCCGGTCAAACGAAGAAGTCGTGGCGGCAGTTCAGGAGTGGGTCGGAGATAAGGACCCTAGCCGGTTTCTTCAGTTCTGGGATGGCACTTGAAAAGCGTTGGTCCAAATGTATCATTAGAGAGAGCAATTGCATCGAAAAAGAAGAGATCGATCCCACCCAGAAATAAGTTAGACTGTTTTTGTTTTTTTTTAACCCATTTTGTACCAAATGGAATCTTCCTTCTTATATATAGCCGGAGTCCATTTCAAAATTTAGGTGTGTCAGGTTGTGTTTTCATCAAAAGGGAGAGTTCCAAATCTGCCCACGCACATATTTTCTTGAAACTTCAGTTGTTGTTTACTTGAGGACTATCAACTATATATATAACTTTGTTTCATTTGATACATTACTGCAGGCCTCAGGAGAGCTCCCTGGGGTAGTCCACTGTAGAGGTCATACACACCTGTGAACTTTTCAGTCTTAAATCAATAGGTATGATTATTTTCAAATTTTGTTGCTTTGATTGGCAACAGAACTCTATAAGGATTAATCTAATACAAAAAATGTAAATGTGTCTATGTCTTTTAATTTTTCTGATGAATTTATTTACAAAATTTCTTCTACTTTTCATGAAAATTGATAGAAAAAGAGATTTTCATCATAAGTATTAGAGGTGTTACTGATCTTGTCACCCCAAGATATTGCATATAAAATAGGCCACATATATCCTCTGTATATCAAACAAATTTCAAAAAAGTCAGAAACCGGTAACATTGTTTTTGATAGCTAGATATGGGTTCAGGTCTATTTTTGTGCTAAAATCATTTGCAATATAAGGGGACAAGATTTCCTTAAAATGTAGTTTCATTGTGTTTTTAATGACCAATTAGTGCCACCTTAGCTTATAATGCTTAGCATAGGCATTTCTGTAATGAAAACTCTCCCCCCCCCCCACACCCACACACCCACACCACCCGGCACCCCCCCCCCCCCCCCCCCCAAAAAAAAAAGACACTGTTTACAGACAGGAGTTTTAGTTTGACTTTTAAAAAGTAAATGAGAACATACATTAGCATAGTATACAAGTTCAATCCAAACATTTTAAAGAGAAAAAATAAAATGCATTCATGCACTGTTCATGATGAATGTTAATGTTGACAGTATTGCAAAAATGATAATCCTGAAAAAAAAATACAATATGGCACAATAGGACTAAGACAAGGTGGATATTTTTACCCTGTTTTATTTGGTCTTTCTGTATATTTTTAAACCCTGCAGTACAAGGACACTTGATGTCAGTAATATGCAATGCCAGATTGAATCTGGTTAATAAATTACTTTCATATTCCTATTTCTTTCTTTAATTATTTTTGTTGTTGTCATTTTCTTTAAAATAAAAAACAGCAGCCAATAAATTGCCAACTGTGAAGGGACAGACTGATTTATCGATTTTTTCTAATGATTGATCGGTCCATGTGTTGTTAAATTTTTTTACATCACTTGGTCAAAGAGACTCACACTCCGCTCCCCAACAAAGGTTTTGTGAGATCATTTTCTGCATTTTTTTTCTAGATTCATTATAACATCTGCAAAAGTGTAAGCTACAATGTCCTTGTCTTCAAAATAAATGCAGAGCTAATCACACTATAACTAGTTGTGAAATTGGCATTTGGTATACATTTCCCTAAATGAAATAGATGGAAGCTAGTTGCTGTAACTAATTCATTTGATAGCTTATATTATATTTAGTTGTTGTAATACCATTCGCATTTATAGTCATCTGTATGCAGTACTTGCCATCTATGATAAGTTTTCTAGCTCTGTATTTATCAATTTTTGCAAATGGCGTAAATCAGCTGTTAGCTGTACAATTAGCATATTTCTGAGCCAAAATCTGCAGCTGGCTCTATATTTTTCTATAATACTGATAGCAAATATACCCTTTGCTCATCATATTTAAGAATATAACTTTTTGACACTGATTTGCACAGCTGGCTACATTTGTTTGTGCTTTAGTTCAGATTTTGCGGAGGCATTGTTAGAGTGACAAAAGAACCAACACAATTGTGTTTCCATTTTGTCTACAGTAATCTGTGTATACAGTGAGCCAAACGATCAGAAAATATTGTCTGTGGTGTTATGACATACCTGGCTCAACCATAATAAACATCATTACTCTTGGCCATTCAAGCAAGCTGTGCCATTCAGGTGTGACAATCAGACTTTTCAAACTCGGGTATGACAATCAGACTTTTCAAACTTTTTAAGTAGACTGCATCAGTTCAGAAAGTCAAGTGGAATTGTCTGGTTTACAGAACCATCCATTTTACTTGACATTTCAACAATCTTTGTCATAATAAGCTTCAGCAGGCTTTAGGATTAATTTGAATGCAAAAACGCCTGTTAAGAAATGAAATATATTTTTTTAATAAAATCCGATTGAATTGTTAATGAACGCTCAAAATGAATTGTGTTTTAGGTGTTCCCCAGGGTACCATAACTGATACAAAGTAGAAGTAAAACAAAGATCAGGAATTGATACAATTAACTTACTCCATCCATAAAAGACACCAAAGGGAAAGAAATACAAACATTAAGCGACCAGACCATAATGGAAACCTAAACAAAGGAAGGCCATATGGACAGTACTTTCCCACAAAATGGCCATATGGCCATCCAAAATTAAAAGACACAAGTGATACACACAGTAAGTAACAAACAACAACATAAATAAATCACCACAGAAGAGCCGCCTTGGAACGGTCAGTGGAAGACAAATGCTGATTAAATGAGCTCATACTATACAATCAAGGGTTAAACGTACATATATTCATGTGTATATATATATATATATATATATATTGGCGAACAATTTCTCGATTGAAAATGTTATACCATATCTACAAATGGTTTGAAAAAAAATAAAATCTGACCATTACTATTCAATGTTCAAATGCAGTATGTTACCGGTCTCAGATTTTCAAGAAAGTTTGACAAAATGTTCTACACATATATGGGCAATTTTCATGTTAAAATGATGGGGTGACAAGAACTGCAACAATGTGAAATTAAAAGTCAAACATACTCCAAAAGATTTTATGGTTGTGAAATCTGGGGCCTGCTCCATATGAAATCGATCATGGTCTACGGAACTTCAAGTGAACAATAGCAAATGTGATACAAAAATAATCACAAATGACTACAGCGATGCCTGCCGACAAAATAACTCCAAAAAATAAGAAGTTGTTCAGTATATATACACTTGCTTGAGGGTACCCCTATTTTTGGATGTGGAAATAAACAAAACATTGTAGATTTATAATGAAAACAGATATAAGAGTGAAATAGCTAAATAATGAACAGACATTAACCAGACATTAATTATGCAAAATATCATGGAAATCTGTGCGTGGGCAGAACTCTATGGAAATTTACTATAGGCTGGAACTCCCCCTTTATTTGGAAAATGGCTGAACGTTTTGCAAACTGTAGGCCCTGATCAGACACCGCGTTGTGTGGCGTCTGATCTGGGCTGCACTGTTTGTCAAATACCCGTTTTGGGGTTTCTGATACGAAATGGGTTAAATGACTCGCACGGGGGTAATACCATTTTCTATACCTGTGTTGTCGACCGAGCCGGTACTGTGTAAAGCTGCTGTCGACCGAGAAATATGATTTTCGACCGAGCAGTACGGATGTCGACAGAGGAGGGTAGTCGATAAATTCGGTGTAAATGTGTTATTTTTGTGTATGTTTGTCCATTTTTGTGGTGTCAAATCGTTTGTGAAATAGTTTGCTGTTGTTTCAAATGTTTTGGAAGTCTGACTAATAGCCTGTTTTGACGCTGAGCGGAATTAAACGGGAAAATATATAAAATAAGTACTTCCCGGGAAATGTGTGGCTCTTATTCAGTGTCATGGAATATCGAGGACGAAATGATGCCGATACATTATTAACATACGCGATAACCTTTTATTTGTGTGTCAACATGTCTTTATATGCATCTGTGGAACTGTTTATAGTTTCATCGATACGGCTGTCGATGAAGTGAAAAGTTGCGGGGTACAGTTGTCGACGCTACGGGGTACGGATGTCGATGATTCAACGAGAGTGTAAGGGACAGATTTACTGGAAATTAACCCCAGTTAAACAATAAAATAACTGTTGCATTCTTCGTCAGGCTTTGTTTTGTTTGAAATGGCTGATTGATAATAAACTATCGTTGCTTTGTTTTGTTTGTTTGATTTGAGGTTAAACGTCCCCGTCAACACTGTAAAGGTCATTTTTGAGACGTTTCTTCCAATTTTGTGGGCGAAAACCTGAGTACCCGTAGAAAAACCACCTGACCTTCCGTTGCAGAACTTGTGACCCGAGCGAGGCTCGAACCACAGCGGCGAGAGACCTAATGATCAAGAAGCAGCGCTCTTAACCACTAGACCACTGAGGCCCGTCACCAATGAGATTGGTCATTAGGTTTTTAGCTCACCCTAGCCGCAAACTCAGCAAGTGAGTATCCTCATGCCCCGGCATCCGTCGTCGTCCGTTCACATTCTGCAAACATCTCATCCATCACGAAAACACGCCTATGTAATATTGACCCCCGTAACCCCCAATTTTATATAGTAAAACTTGGGTTTACAGGCGTATATATTATTTTTCTAATTTCAGCAAAAACAGATTGTGGGTATTTGTTAAAACCGCCTCGTCGAGGCTATTCTAACGAGTGCCCTCAATCTATGTTTAGAGCAGAAATAAGCAAAATCCAGTATTTTCATGCGAAAAGTTTCATTTTGAGAGGCGTGTTTATGGGGCGCCGTTTGACTATTTATTCCGTATTTATGGACATCCATAATTATTTATGGATATCCATAATTCGAATTTTTGAAATTCGAATAATTTGAATTATGGATATCCATTATTATTTATGGATATCCATAATTATTTATGGATATCCATAATTCGAATTATGGATACACATAATTCGAATTATGAATCGATCTGAATTAATGATATACATAAATCGAATAATGGATATCCATTATTCGGCTGATTTATGGATATCCATAAATCAAATTATGGATATCCATAAATCGAATTATGGATATCCATAATTGAGATCGAAATATGGATATCCATTAATCGAATTATGGATATCCTTAATTCGAGTTATGGATATCCATTATTCGGCTGATTTATGGATATCGTTAAATTGAATTATGTATATCCATAATTCTCCTCTGCAAATAAACCTAATGAATAATGACTGCTGCCTTTGCAAAAAAAAAAAAATAAATAAAAAAATAAAAAAAATAAGTCGACTATTCGCGTCAGATTTCCGATTTAGGTGTGTAATAAAAGCCGGGATGGAGGTGGAGGTAATGTCGGGTAGGCTTAGTGGTGGCCTATGGTGTGGGAGAGATATGTTTTGTTTGATTTGAGGTTTAACGTCCCCTTCAATGTTATTTAGGGCATTTTGGACGTTGCTTCCAGTTATGGTGGTCATTATTTGTTTGTTTGATTTGAGGTTTAACGTCCCCGTCAACACTGTAAAGGTCATTTTGGAGACGTTGCTTCCAATTTTGTGGGACTTTTACCCGACATTGAGATGAAATAACATCTCAAGCCCTGTCACCAATGAAACCAACAGGGTTTATTAGCATGGACGGTCCGCCTCGCACCGCGGTTCCTGGACAGGCTTAGATCCTCTAAACGGTTTACCAGTACTAGTGTGCTGGCCGGATTCAGCTCTGCGTGAAAGCATCATGCAACCCATATATTTCTTCAAGCCCCTATGGGCGGGGGCGATATGGTGGTCATTAAGCCTTCATTGAGATTAAATGACATCTCAATCCCGCCGGCTTCGGTAGCTCAGTCGGATGCGCGTCTGACTGGTGATCAGGAGGAAGCGGGTTCGATACCTGCCGGGGTCGGCAACTTCTTTCGTGGAATATTTTCTACAGTCATTCTCTCCCTTCCGCTGATTCAAGAAGGGCAGTTGTCAGTTTCTGGCGAAAGAATGTGCACTGTACTGGTTAACTGCTTACGTATAAGCCTGCCCAGGAAAAGTGTGGGTAGGTAAACTGACCGGCTCCAAAATAACCTAAATTAGTGTTGACTGTGCCGTTAAACTCAAATACAAACAAACAAACAAACAAACAAACATCTCAATCCCTGTCGCCCATTGACTCGCACGACTTTGTTTGGACAGACTTTGACCTTCTAAGCGATTTACCAGTACTCTCAGCTCATGCAGCCAAATCTATTTCTCCAAGCCCCAATGGGCGGGGGCCAGGAGATATATCTGAATCTGCTTGGTACTCAATACATCTCAAGTAGAGTATTTGTTTGTTTGATTTGAGGTTTAACGTCCCCGTCAACTCTGTAAAGGTCATTTTGGAGACGTTGCTTCCAATTTTGTGGGACTTTTACCCGGCCTTGAGATGAAATGACATCTATAGCCCTGCCGCCCAAATGAACCAATAGGGTTTATTAACATGGAAGGACAGACTCGTACCGCTTTGCCTGGGCAGGCTTAGATCCTCTAAGTGGTTTACCAGTACTCGTGTGCGGGTCGGTTTCAGCTCTGCTTGGAAACATCATGCAGCCCATATATTTCTTCAAGCTCCGATGGGTAGGGGCCGTCAAATAGAGTGTTATATGGATATATGTTAATACTATATATAACGACCATGTGCATTTTTCTCCAGAAAACATGCACGGATTGCCTGTTTGGATCATTATACTCTTACATCCGATTAGGTGCGCAGTCCACTTCCAGAGGGACCGGATGCGTTGGCCAGAGTATAATGATCCAAACAGGCAATCCGTGCATGTAACTCGATTTATGGATATCCATAAATCGATCTGAATTAATGATATCCATTAATCGAATTATGGATATCCATTATTCGATTTATGGATATCTGTAATTCGAATTATGGATATCCATTATTCGGCTTATTTATGGATATCCATAAATTGAATTATGGATATCCATAATTCGACTTATGGATATCTATAAATACGGATTACATAGTAAAACGGCGCCCCATACGTGTTTTCGTAATGTATGAAAACCGATTGGCCAATCAAAGCCAATATGTTTTGAACCTCTTTGGGTAGGGGGAACGCTAGTTTGTTCACGGCATCTGGGTCACATGACCAAGATGGCTACCACACCTATATATGGTTAAACCATTGAAAAGCTTCTCTAGGACCAGTCAAGAAACTTTGTATGTAACAGATAGGACTCCAGCACATCAAAATTTGTTCAAATGATGATCTTAGGATTGCCCCGAACTTATCTCCAGACACGGTCAAATTTTGCAACCTATCCTTTTCTATAGGAAAAATTAAAATTAATTTTTCAGAAACTATTACAGCCAGTGAAAGTTGTTAGGCAACTAATTGAGATTCTTCACATGAGTGTGGATTTGGTGAGTGAGTGAGTGTTTGAGTTTTACGTCCCACCAACAACTAAGGTCATATGGAGACTGGACCTCGGTTTAAAGACTCATCCGAAAGTCCAAAGAAGCCAGGGATCGATCCTGCGACCCCTAGTTTCCAAGGCGAATAGCGTAACCACTACACCACGGAGGCTTCTGAGTGGATTTGGTACCGATTCCTCAGACGTGTGAAGTACTGGTATCAATTATACTCTTGTGTGAGAAATTAGTACCAATTCTCTCATATGTGAGGAATCGGTACCAGTTCTTTACATGTAAGACACGTGTAATAGTAATTGGTACAAATTCTCCACACCCCATAAACACAGGTCACAGGTGTGACGAATACTTACCATATCTTTACACGTCAGACATTGTCAACGAATTCTTCACATGTGTGAGGAATTGATACCAATTCTTCACACCCTATAAAAAGTCGCACTAGTTTTTCACAGGTGTGACGAATACTTATCAATTCTTTATACGTCAGAAAATTCTGACGTCAAAATTTTTCGAAATTGACCATATGTAAATTTGGGTGTGAAATTTACGAAATGAGAAATTTACGGTTCAACAAAGCCATCCCTAGACATATTGGAAGTGTTGGTGGTGACAGTGACGCAGGTGTGTGGCAAGGTATGCTGTCTTCTTTTTCTTCTTTATTAAATCATATTATGCCGATTACTAAATTTTGTTTAAATATACACGTGTAGCGTTTTAAAAAATCTTAGAAAGCCTTCCGTAGACAAGTTATAGGATACAGCGGTCTTGAACGGTTCTGCGTTGTGTTATCCAGGGTCCGACACTGGCTGCAAAACTGCATCTGGTGAGGAAATCACGACGACCATACTGGCATTGACCACCCGTCAGCATTTGTATACCCACAGTTCCAAACAACTTATTAGAAACCATATTACCGCTGATAGGTGACTTTTGTTTCAAATACAGCTAAGCACGGGACATGTCAAGACATTGCCCAGTGAAAACCAACATGTCATCCCCGTTAGGAACGACAAAAAGTCTGTTCTAATATCAACATAGACAACTGATAAACTATCTTAACATGTCGGTACAGTTATCTGGTTATGTTTGTTTGTTTGTTTGAGGGAGGTTTAACGTTCCCGTCAACACTATTTGGGTCATTTTGGAGACGCTGCTTTCAATATTGTGGGACTTCTACCCGACATTGAGATAAAATGTCATTATATGCACGGACGGTCCAACTCGCACCACTTTGCCTGGGCACGCTAAGACCCACTAAGCGGTTTACCACTGCTCATGTACGGTCGATTTCTGCTCAGCGTTAACCATTTATACCTCCTTTACTTAACTATGCACTTGCGCACGCATAACAAACGCAAAATCGAAGCACTAAGAGTACTGGTGGGTCGATTGTCGCTGACTATAGGTCGGCAAAGTCCTGGACTGTGATTTAAACTGCTAAATTTACCCTTGAAATCCGATTTTTAGCTCACCTGAGCCGAAGGCTCAAGGTGGGCTATTGTGATCGGTCAATGTCCGTCGTCCGTCGTGTGTCGTGCGTCGTGCGTCTTGCGTTGTGCGTCGTGCGTCGTGCGTCGTGCGTCTGTCAACAATTTACTTAAATGACATCTCCTCCTAAACCAGTGAATGGATATTGATATAATTTCACAGGAATGTTCCTTGAGTGACCCTCTATCAAAATTACCTAAATCGTTCCGCTCCGTTAAACAAAATGGCCGCCAGAGCTAAAAATAGAAAACCTTTAAATGACATCTTTTCCAAGGCAAATGGCCCGATTTGAAAATAATTTCACAGGAACGTTCCTTGAGTGACCCTCTTTCAAAATTGCCTAAATCGTTCCGCTCCGTTAAACAAAATGGCCACCAGAGCTAAAAATAGAAAAAACCTTTAAATGACATCTTCTTCTAGGCAAATGGCTCGATTTGAAAATAACTTCACAGGAATGTTCCTTGAGTGACCCTCTCTCAAAATTGCCTAAATCGTTCCGCTCCGTTAAACAAAATGGCCGCCAGAGCTAAAAATAGAAAAACCTTTAAATGACATCTCCTCCTAGGCAAATGGCCCAATTTGAAAATAATTTCACAGGAACGTTCCTTGAGTGAGCCTCTTTCAAAATTGCCTTAATCATTCTGCTCCGTTAAACAAAATGGCCGCCAGAGCCAAAAATAGATAAACCTTTAAATGACATCTCCTCCTAGGCAAATGGACCGATTTGAAAATAATTTCACAGGAATGTTGCTTGAGTGACCCTCTTTCAAAATTGCCTAAATTGTTCCGCTCCGTTAAACAAAATGGCCGCCAGAGATAAAAATAGAAAAACCTTCAAATGACATCTCCTCCTAGGCAAATGGCCCGATTTGAAAATAACTTCACAGGAATGTTCCTTGAGTGACCCTCTTTCAAAATTGCCTAAATTGTTCCACTCTGTTAAACAAAAATGGCCGCCAGAGCTTAAAATAGAAAAACATTTAAATGACATCTCCTCCAAGGCAAATGGCACGATTAGGAAATAATTTCACAGGAACGTTCGTCGAGTGACCCTTTTTCAAAATTGTCTAAATCAGTCCGCTCGTTAAACAAAATGGCCACCAGAGCTAAATATAGAAAAGCCTTTAAATGACATCTTCTCCTAGGCAAAGAGCCCGATTTGAAAATAATTTCACAGGAATGTTCCTTGAGTGACTCTTTTTCAAAATAACCTAAATCGTTCCACTCCGTTAAACAAAATGGCTGCCAGAGCTAAAAACTAGAAAAAAAAACTTTATATGACATCTCCTCCTAGGCAAATGGCCTGATTTGAAAATAATTTCACAGGAATGATCCTTGAGTGACCCTCTTTCAAAATTGCTTAAATTGTTCAGCTCCGTTAAACAAAATGGCCACCAGAGCTAAATATAGAAAAACCTTTAAATAACATCTCCTCCTAGGCAAATGGCCTAATTAGAAAAGAATTTCACATGAATGTTCCATGAGTGTCCTTCTTTAAAAATTCCTTGAATCATTCTGCTCCGTGAAACAAAATGGCCACCAGAGCTGAAAATAGAAAAACCTTTAAATGATATCTCCTCCTAGGCAAATGGCCTGATTTGAAAATAATTTCACCAGATGGTCCTTGAAAGACCTTCTTTCAAAATTGCCTAAACTGTTACGCTCCGTTAAACAAAATGGCTGCCAGAGCTAAATTTAGAAAAACCTTTAAATGACATCTCCTCCTAGGCAAATGGCCCAATTTGAAAACAATTGAACAGGAATGTTCCTTGAGTGACCCTCTTTCAAAATTGACGAAATGGTTCTGCTTGGTTAAACAAAATGGTCACCAGAGCTAAAAATGGAAACACTTTTAAATGACATCTCCACCTAGGAAATGGCTTGATTCGGTATTAACTGCATAAGAAGGTTCCTTAGGTGATCCTTTTTAAAAATTGCCCAAATGGTTCTGCTTTGTTAAACAAAATGGCTGCCAGAGCTGAAAATAGACAAACGTTTAAATGACATCTCCTCCTAGGTAAATGGGTCAATTTGAAAATAATTTCACAGGTATGTTCCTTGAGTTACCCTCTTTCAAAATTGCCTAAATTGTTCCACTCCGTTAAACAAAATGGCTACCAATGCTAAAAATAGAAAAACCTTTAAATGACACCTCCTCCTATGCAAATGGCCCAATTTGAAAATAATTTCACAGGTATGTTCCTTGAGTCAGCCTCTTTCAAAATTGCCTAAATCGTTCCGCTCCGTTAAACAAAATGGCCACCAGAGCTAAAAATAGAAAAACCTTTAAATGACATTTCCTCCTAGATACATGGTTTAATTTGAAAACAACTTCACAGGAATGTTCCTTGAGTGACCTTCTTTCAAAATTGCCTAAATCGTTCCGCTCCGTTAAACAAAATGGCCGCAAGAGCTAAAAAAAGAAAAACCTTTAAATGACATCTCCTCCTAGGCAAAGAGCTCGATTTGAAAATAATTTCACAGGAATGATCCTTGAGTGACCCTCTTTCAAAATTGCCTAAATCGTTCCACTCCGTTAAACAAAATGGCCGCCAGAGCTAAACTAGAAAAAAACCTTTAAATGACATCTCCTCCTAGGCAAATGGCCCGTTTTGAAAATAATTTTGTAGGAAAGTTCCTTGAGTGACCTTCTTTCAAAATTGCCTAAATTGTTATGTCCCGTTAAACAAAATGGCCCCAAGAGCTAAATATAGAAAAACCTTTAAATGACATCTCCTAGGCAACAAATTAACAAATTAATGGTGTGCTCAGCCTATAAAGGATTTTTATAGGAAGTTCCTTATTTATATCTTGCATATATTAAACAGAGCTGAGGAAACGGTGAAGATCAAGATGACACGCTGTAGAACATGGCATCTCATCGGGATCTACATTGTTTGTCACTTAAGATTAGGTAGTTTGTTTGTTTGTGTTTGAGTTCTATGTCCCACAAACATCTATGGTCATTAGGTAGTAAATTGTGCTTGTTAAAATTTGAGAACAAGAATGATATGGAGTTGAGGTACCCGAATAAAAATGGTCCAATTTCAGAGTAATTTAACAGGAATTTTCCTTAGATGAACCTCTTTTAAAATTCCCCAAATCCTCAAAAATACAAAAACCTTTAAATGACACCTTCTCATCTCGAGGCAAATGACCCATTTTCAAAATAATGTTCTATTTCAAAATAATTTCACAGAAATTTTCCTCTATTGCTGCTAAAATGGTTGCACTACAATGAAAAATGGCCTCCAAACATAAAAGACTTTGATCCACATCTCCTTAAAACAGTGAATTCTTCATTTCCATAAGCTTTGAAACATCTTGGATTCAGGTGAGCGATTCAGGGCCATCATGACCCTCTTGTTAAGTATATATTGTAGATCTTGATCAGACGCTGCATTCTGTGGCGTCTGGTCTCGGTCTTCACTGTTTGCCAAGCCCAACCTATGATTCCAAGATAACCCTCTTACACAACACTCTGACCCCAGTCACTGCGGCTGTTTTCTATAAAAAAAAAAGTTATTCGGACAAGTCTGTGATAGCCACGTGGACTGAAGAGCTTTTCTGCTTAGGAATTTTGGGTAGTCGGAAAAGGAGCTCATCACGAAAACACCCCAAAATTATTTTGACCCACTTGAACCCCACTTTTATAAAGTGAAACTGGGGTTTACAGGGGTAAACCTTATTTTCAAATTTCTGCTCATATACGTAGAGTCTGGGTACTTGTTAAAATCGCGCGTTCACACAATTCTGAAAATTTTAATTTTTGTTTTTAGGGTAAAATTTTCAATTTATTTTAATAGGCATGTTTTCGAAATGTCTGCTGATCAACCCTACTGTTTGTCATGGCATTTGTTGAGGAATATTCGTCTCGGCACATGCGCTTGAAGTTCTGAGCTCAAAACCTAGACAACGGGCCCCCGTTGCCTAGTGGTTAAGTGCGCTGACTCTTGATCATTAGATCTCTCAGCGCTATGGTTCGAGCCTCACTCGGGTCACATGTGAGACGCCAAGTTCTGCAACGGAAGGTCAGGTGGTTTTTCTCCGGGTACTCCGGTTTTAGCCCACCTCTGATTAACGATCGGCTCAATATGAGTGAAATAATCTTGAAAGGGCCTAAAACAAAACAAAACAAAAAAAAACCTAAACATGAATGTTTATATTGACGTAGTCAATATTCAATTTCGTTAGGCCCTTTCAAACAAATTTGAAATGTTTAAGCGTTTTTAACTTCAAGCGCCTGTGATCTTTCCGACATCATTCTTCAAGAGCATTTGCACAGGTTTACAACATTTTTTGCAGTTTAATTTCAATCTGATTTGGCATTTACATGTTTAAATCAGTGACCAGCCTTGTAGCCTGTTGTGTAAACTAAATATGGGAGAGTTAAGGATGGAGTTATTCTTGGCGATTGTTGCGACTGACACCAGTTTGCACAAAACATACATTTTTCTTCATGGCTCCCAGTGAAATCTGCCTAATAGTGCAGATTTCAGTAATAATCATAGAATAAATCATGTATTTTAACAGCAGTACATGAAATGTAGTTTTTATATTTCGTCGACAGCCGTATCAATCAGACTAGGATACCATCGACGGTCGTATTTCTAATAATCGACATCCGTATCCCGACATTTTTCAAAGGTCTATAAAAACTCCCAGAGTGCATGGATTATGTCAAACTCACGTTGTTGTTGAAGCGTAAATGGTAGATAAAATATATATGGTGTTTTATTGCTTTCCTACTTTTCATAAAGCATTAGATTAATGATATTCTGTGAAAACTGATTTTTTTCCGAAAGAACCGGTATTTTATAGCGTTTTTCAGACTCACGCCTCTCTATAAGTGAACAGACAATTAACAGCTTGTCTCTTTAAAACACCGACATCGTTTGTAAATGTTTAAACTAACGTTTTCGCCTCTCCAAGTGCATCAAAATCGAAGACCCTCCTCTGTCGACATCCGTACTGCTCGGTCGAAAACCGTATTTCTCGGTCGACAGCAGCTTTACACAGTACCGGCTCGGCCGACAACACAGGTATAGAAAATGGTATTACCCCCGTGGTTGTACAACTTTTTCAAGCCAATGAAAATGCAGGTCATGACTAAGCACATTGATGTAATATTATATTACATGAACCAATGTCATCGAACATCAGTCATTCTGAATTTTCAAAGAAAGATGTATAATACAAAGATACAACACTACACTAACCCATGTTAACCCTTTTCCTGTAGAACACGACAATGCATGCATTTGCAAATAGAAGCCATCGAATCAGGATCTACACTGTTTGTGAATTATATGAATACATCACATCGAATAATTTGTTTGTTTGATATCAGAATTGGGTTTGGTAAAATTAATCTATACAGCAGGACACTTGTTTTATCTGCATCAGGGGTCCGGACTTCGGCAGTTTAGTAGGACAGTGGTTGGGATTTTTGATAAGGATACCCAGTTGTATCTATCAAGCCGCTTTACCATGTAGCCACCATGAGAGGAATATGAAAAAGTTCTATCTGGGTTCAGATCCCATTCAAACAAAAGTTGTCTTTTTTATTATCCGTTGGTTACTTTAAAAGTCATTGTTGCATACAATGTTACGGAACCGGGGAAGGCAAATGCAATATTATTTTTATTATGTTGTGCGAACAAGATATTAAGTTGTGCGCACAAGATATTATGTTGTTCGCACAAGGTATTAAGTTTTGCGAACAAGATAATAAGTTGTGCGCTGAAGATATTATGTTGTCCGCACAAGATCTATGTGGTGCAAACAAGATAATGTGTTGTGCGAGCAAGATAATATGTTGTGCGAACAAGATAATAACTTGTGCGCACAAGATATTATATTGTGCGCACACGTTATTATGTTGTTTGAGCAAGACAATAAGTTGTACGCGTAAGATATTATGTTGTCCGCACAAGATCTATGTTGTGCAAACAAGATACATGTAATATCTTCGCACAACATATTAAAATATAAATTGCTTGTCCCCAGCCAGTTTATTTTCCTTCAGAGATGAATCGTGACCACATTAAGCATTGTATAATATCGTTCAGTAGCTATAGATGTCTTGTCGTTTTTAAACTGATTAATTCGGTTTTAAATCTACTTTATTACCAGGCTTTGAGTGAGTGTAATTAGGCTTTCCGCCTAAAAGCTGGACAGAATTTCTGGTATTATGTTTAATGTTCTTTTGGTAGAGGGAATGCGTCTGATCATAGCAGTACAAATTCCCAAACTACAGGTTTTACTGATTATATCGGAGTAGACCTACATGTTATGTTTTTGTACAGTATGGCCCATGTTTTGTTTGTTTGATTTGAAGTTTGACGTCCCCATCAACACTGTATAGGTCATTTTGGAGACGTTGCTTCCAATTTTGTTGGACTTTTACCTGACATTGAGATGAAATGGCATCTCCAATAGGGTTTATATGCATGTACGATCCAACTCGCACCACTTTTCCTCGGCAGGCTTAGATCTGGGTTGCACTGTTTGTCAACTTATACCCGTGGGAAAGTAACTGTCCTTATGGCCTTCCTTTGTTTAGGTTTCCATTATGGTCTGGTCGCTTAATGTTTGTATTTCTTTCCCTTTGGTGTCTTTTATGGGTGGAGTAAGTTAATATTGTATCAATTCCTGATCTTTGTTTTACTTCTACTTAGAAACTCTAAGCGGTTTACCAGTATTCGTGTGCGGTCGGTTTCAGCTCTGTGTGGAAGCATCATGCAGCCCAATCTATTTCTTAAAGCCCCGATGGGCGGGGGCCCATGTTCACCTCAGTGGACGGTACACATTTGGGACAAAGGGAATTTGTTCTAGACAATGTTAACCCTTTTTGCACCAAATGGAATCTTCCTCATTATATATGGCAGGAGTCCATTTCAAAATGTAAGGGTGTCAGGTTGTTTTTTGTTTGGAAAATGGCTTAACTGTTTGCAAACAGTGTAAGCCCTGATCAGACGCCGCATTCTGGGGCGTCTGATCTGGGCCTACACTGTTTGCCAGGTATCCGTTTTGGGGTTTCCGGTACCAAATGGTTTAATTCAAGCCCATAACAATAGTACAGCCGTATGTCATTCCATCTCGATGTCGGGTAACAGTCCCATAAAATTGGAAGCAACGTCTACAAAATGACCAATCTGATTGAAACCCGATCTAAGCTGAACTATGTACGCTCGAACAAATTTTGGACCATGAAAATCTGTTCGAGAGCCACTGAGGGTTACTGCCAGGAGGCATAACGGGATACGTGGATAGTTCGGGATCTACAACAAAAATGTATGCTGTTTGTGCTCATTAGAATCGCTTCATCGAGGCGATTCTAATGAGTACACACAGCATTCATTGGCAAGATAAAAGTCGAAAATATCCTGTATTTTTTCATTTCTTATGAAAAAGGAACTGGCTAGGGACTTAAGAACGGGTTCGTTCAGACATGGTATACGAACCATTTGTGTTCCAGTCATCGAAGTTCTAGTGTATATTGAATGTACTGGTGGGTCGATTGCTTTTAAACGTAGGCTTGAAAAATGGTCCTGAACGGGGACTCGGACTGTTTCGTTTAACCCTTAAATCCACATACAATGTACAAACTGTTCAGTAAAGGCTATGCCAGTCGGATGCGCGTCTGACTGGTGATCAAGAGGAGGCGCGTTCAATAACTACCGGGGTCGGCAACATTCTTTCGTGGAGATGGATCATGGAATCTTTTTTACGGTCATTCTCTCCCTTCCGCTGATTCAAGAAGGGCAGTTGTCAGTTTCTGGCGAGAGAATGTGCACTGTACTGGTTAACCGCTTACGTATAAGCCTGCCCAGGAAAAGTGTGGATAGGTAAACTGTCCGGCTCAAAAATGACCTAAAATAGTGTTGACTGGACCGTTAAACTTCAATACAAACAAACAAATCAATAAAGGCTACTGAGTCGTCAGAGGATTCACTCAGCGCAATTTTTTTTCTATCTGAATCATGGGCTCGATGGAAACACATGCGTGCGCAGGCTGATCAGTCTTTACCGAGCGCACATGCCCTAAGAACCATTTTTCCTTGTCGCGGCTCGCACTGTAAGCATTACCATAACATATGACAGTCTTTCATTTGTCCAAAATGGTGATTTTTCTGATGAATTTAACTGTGATATTTTTCTTATTCATGATCCAAACATAGGTTGTGGGTGCTCGTTAGAACCGCCTCATTGAGGCGGTTCTAACGAGTACCCACAACCTATGTCTAGAGCAGAAATAAGTAAATTAATATATACCGCCGTAAACTCCAGTTTTCTTTATATAATGTAGGGTTTATGGGGTGTTCATTTCACGGACTAGTTAACATGATGGGTTGTTTCAGCTGAGTTGTAGAAATTTACGGCACTGAACCCAAAGAAACGTCAACGCCTGGGTTCGATCCGAACAGGAACCGTTAGCATTCTAAGATCGAGATCGATCACGAAACATTTTTATAAGGTCATTCTTAACCTTCCTATTAGTCATTTAAAACACGTACAGCTCGGGTGGGTCCACTGTCTCTGAGTATAGCTTGAGTCTTTAAACCGAGGCCCCGTTTCCGTATGACCTTAGCTGTTGGTGAGACGTAAAACTCAAACATTCACTCACTCTGAGTATAGCTGAATGATTCTGAACTTGGACGTAAAATGTTTCGTTTAGCCCGTAAATTTCTGTTACTGAAGGCCCAAATCCGACGCAGCGTTCCGTGACATCTGGTCTGGGTTCTGCACTGTTAGCCGATGCAGCTCAGTTTGTGACGTTCAACCTATTTACAATACTTGTGGGTTCTTTACTGGGTCGATTGTTTATCAATCAGACCCAAAGTTAAAAAGCGCAAGCAGCTAGTCAACGTGACTATCACTTCAGGTTTCGTTTTTTTTTTTATTTGTTTGTTTGTTTTTTAAGAAAATTATCGCTGCGAGGTCAGCACGTAGCGTAATAAGATTACGCTGGACTCTGGATTGTTTTCATGGGTTAAGATTGGCAAAACTATAATTTTAGCGTCAGACGAAGAAGAACGAAGCGTCTGATCAGGGTCTACAATGTTTGTTTACAGAACGGGAAAGAAATGTTAACAGTCTACTGCACCTTTCAGGACCTACACTCAGAACTATTTAACTTTATTAGTAATAATCACGTACCCAGCAGGCACATGACGTAATTGTGATGTCACATCACCGTCGGTGCACCGTCATGACGTTTATGCAACGTCACATCTACGTCGGTACAACGTCGTGACGTTGCACCGACGTTGATTTGACGTTGCCCTAGCGACGTGTGCCTGCTTGGTTAGGCAATAATATTGAACGAAACAAACAGCAGACTTGTCAGTTATTGACAAAAACCTGACCACTGTACTTGACAAATTTTAGGTGGACAAATGTCAGGAACATGAGAGGTTAAGTGAACTGATCGGCTCGGCATAACCTTGGAGGTGATTTTTTATTCATTTTTTTACATTTTTGATGCTTTTGTGACCTTTTGCTTATTTGTTAGTCGATATTTCAATTAGATTGATCCAGCTGATGCCAACGTTAAAAAATAGTTTTAGTCCCATGAAAGGCAAGTTCGTATAAAAAAAACCTGTATTTCGCAAGCACATTTCTTATGCCCTTGTATTAAAAGGTCAGGTTCTTCTCCTTTTAAAGATAAATTTGTTAATGCACCTCAATTACCAATGCGCCTGTCCAAAGCACCTGTACTGAAGGTCAGCTGTTGTATCCTTTAAAGGGCAATTCGAATAACCGAACCTAATGTCTTGGCTTCAACACCTGTACTGAAATTAAGTTTTGTATCCTTTTAAAGGCAAATTCTAAAAAATGAACCTGTTTTAACCCTTTACCACTCAGATACGTGTTTTTACGTGTCGGCACCCCCCCTCCCCCCCCCCCCATTTTAAGCCCCAGAAGCACCTAAAATCTGCATTTTTACCCCTGGATAACGTGTTTTTACGTGTCGGCACCCCCCCCCCCCCTCCCCCCCCCCCCCACATTTTAAGCCCCAGAAGCACCTAAAATCTGCATTTTTACCCCTGGATAGTTATGTTTGCTTTAGGATTTGTTGGGCAAAAAAGTGACCTGTTTTTTTGCGCGCCTCCCCACTAAAATTATTCTGGGGGGGGGGGGGGGAGATTGAAGGGGGGCGTTGCCCCCCTCACATCCCGAAAAAATTTGGGTGTATGGCCCAACCGGCCGCTAAAATTTGTACCTGAGGGTGTCTGGGGTCAAAAATGCCTGAAAATTGCTGCTGATAAAACATGCTGCAAACAGTGAAAATGGCCAGTGCCAAACACCTTACTTGTTGCCTTTACAGCTGTGTGAAGATTAAAATGTGGTCAAAAATTCATGTGAAAACACACTTTTTGCCAACTTTGAGATGCCCCCTCTTTACCATGACAACAATGATCAAGTCATGAAAGGTTGCATTTGAAAGGCTACTGCCCAATGAACATTGATACCGAGTTTGGTGTAAAACAGACCATCCATTATGAAACAATGGCTAGTTGAAGTTGCTGTCAGGTGCAACACTGTGAAAATCAGCGAAATTCACAAAATCCCTGAGTGGTAAAGGGTTAAGCAAGCATCTTTCTTAAGTAGCTGTATTAAAATGTCTGTTTGTGTATCCCTTAAAGACAATTCTATATAACTAAACCTGTACTAAGCATGCACCTTTTTTAAACAAACATGATTTGGCTTTTCTACAGGCGTTTTTTTTTAAACAAAAATCGACTAACATGTACCTTTATGTTATATATGACAATGGAATCTCCCATCTGATAAGTTTAGAGTTGTCCATTTTCAATTATCAAATTATAGGAGTTCCAGGTTTGTTTTGTTTGCGGAAAGTTTTGCAAAAATGTATGTATTTTAAGCAGTGTAGACCCAGATCACACGCCGCGTTCTGCAGCGTCTGGTCTGAGTGTACATTGTTTGCCAATGTCCCCAAAAGGGCCGCGGCATATATGGGTTAAAGCATAGGGGCTTGAATCATGAAAAAATTGAAAAAAAAATTTTTTTTTTTTTTTGGTCCTATAATAGAGACAAGGGGGGAAACTTCGGCTCCATTTTTTGGGGGGTTACCTCATTTTACCCAGTGTATCTTTTTCGTAAATGCAGTTTTTCACCTGCTTATTACGAAATATACAAGTTAAATATGTCCACTTTGCAACAATAATCCACCTCTGTCTGTCACTTGCAGGAAACATGTTTTTCTCTCATGGATTAACTCAGCAAAGCAAAATTCGGCATAAACGTGTGACAAAAATTTTCAGGTTTTCATCAATCACAAGCGAACTAGTGTTACGGAGGAAACTTTTTTCGCTTTCAACTGATGTCTTTCATTAAAATGAACCTCTCATGACCAATTTGAATCCAAAATGATGTATTTGCAGCTCTAAATTTAGATTTTACTACTTTTACATCGCTTTATGTAACAGATCAAGAAAACAATCGTCGCGAAGCTTGGTTTTTCTGCTGATTCCGGGCTACTCTATCGATGAACTAACGACCGGAACGACTGGTCCTGTTTAATTTTTATACCGTTCGAAGTAGTGACAAATGAGCATTATCGCTATTTTTCTTCCATTTTCAACTAAACCCCAAGAAGGGACACAGACGATGTATACTGCATATAGTCCAGTTTTGAAGGCTGAAAGAGTACACAGTCACCATGTAATTACGGTAGGAATCTTTAACCTGCACAGGGGATGGTTATCCCTGCACAGGGGGTCTCCAGTTAACGTCCAGATTCGAAGGACGATGCACTTTATGATAGTCATACCTGCAAAATTTATGATGTCAATGGAATGTGTTCTGACGCCGAAATTTTGTCACCGCTGCTGGGGATCGAACCTGGGACCTTTAGCATCTGAGGCACTGAGCTAGGTGGGTGGCTAAATTTAGGAAGGCAGGGATTAGCCGTAGTTATCTCCTTACCGGACTCAGAAAAAAGTGAAATGTATTTTTTGTTAAAATCGTGGACGTTTTGTGTTATTTTCAAAACAGTTTCACTCATGCTTGTGTAGACAGAAAAAAACAACAAAACAGCCAGCTTGTTAAAAATGCCACCAATACGTAAATGTTCAAAATGATGCAGCATGAAAACAATGTTCCCTATTGCAACATATTCCTTTTTATGTTTTGAAATTTTGATCCTGGGTCGCTAATGGCCAGTAAATGACAATAAGCACTACTTAGGTTGGGCCCATTGGGTCCTTTTCCAACAGGGATTTAAGGGGACAGAACCCCTACAGTGCAGCACACATGTGCTCTCATCCGCGAGTTTCTGAAGTGGACGCTTCTTTTTATGAATTCGGCCAAATCCATTGATGTAGGGACTTGGGTAAAAAAAACACTACTCAATTCTTCTGCTCAGCAAGTTTGTATTAATCTGAATAGGCACCACAATTCACCACAACACGGCAAACAAAAAAGGTCATTTACGGTCCTTTCGAGTTTATTTCACTCATATCGAGCCGATTGTTAATCACATGTGGTCGAAGACCGTAGTATCAGGTAAAAAAAAAAACAACAAAAAAAAAAAAACAGGCCTTCCGTTGCAGAACTCTTGAATGCCTTGAAATAGATGACTTTTATGAAAGGTTTGATTGTGAAGTGCTTAGATCTGTTGAAAAAGTACTTGTATTAGCCTAGAGTGTATTGGAAAGTAAGTGAGAAATGGGGCCTTTTCAATATATAGGGCATTTAATTTTGGTGCTGTTGAGTAAAAAACGGCATTCCAATCTTAGTGTTTCTCGACCAGGCTATTAAAAGGTTATAAAACGTTTTTCATGCTCAATTCAGTCGAGGGTTAAATTTGTAATGCTCGCTATTTTTAGATACTAACAGTTCATAAATTTTCCTGCTTATATTTTTGTTTGATTTGAGGTTTAACGTCCCCGTCAACACTGCAAAGGTCATTTTGGAGACGCTGCTTCCAATTTTGTGGGACTTTTACCCGACATTGAGATGAAATGACATCTCAAGCCCTGCCGCCCAATGTACCAATAGGGTTAATTAACATGGACGGGCCGACTCGCACCGCTTTGCCTGGGCAGGCTTAGATGCTCTAAGCGGATTACCAGTACTCGTGTGCGGGTCGGTTTCAGCTCTGCGTGGAAGCATCATTTCTTCATGCCCCGATGGGCGGGGCCGTTTCAACTGAATAATAGAAGGTATGATGGGATTGAGGCAAGTTTTCAGTTTAGTCAAGTATCATGTTGGGTTTTGTCGAGCATGATACTTTAATTCACTGAAAACGAGCCCGAAGCCACGACCGCAATATTAATTATTTTTCTCACCCAAACACTTTAAGGAATTTATTTGTTTGATTAGATGTTTAAAGTGCCCATCAACAGGTCATTTTGGAGACGTTGAATCCATTTTGTGGGACTTTTACTCGACACTGAGATGAAATGACATCTCAGGCCCTGTCGCCCAATGAAACCAATAGGGTTAATAAGCATGAACGGTCTGACTCGCACCGCTTTGCCCGAGCAGGCATAGATTCTCTGAGCGGTTTAGCAGTACTCGCGTGCGGTCGGTTTCAGCTCTGCTTGGAAGCGTCACGCAGCCCACCTATTTCTTTAAGCCCCGATGGGCAGGTCCGAAAACTTTAAAGAATGCGTTATGAACTGCACAAATATACAGAAATTAATAAGCGATAAAGCACATTCACACCAATGTAACACAACAAAATGTCAGTATTTTAATATTCATACCTCCTGAAGAATATCGTCATCATTTTTCCAGTGAACCGCTTAAGTTTGTGTCTAAAAAAAGATCCGTTTTCATGTAAAGTGCTACGCATGAAATAAAAACCATTGCATGTACATTTCATGACCTGCTTTCTTTGACACTTGACAGCAGTTTGATGACAAATTGAATGTCCATTTCATTAAAAGTTGATCATGGACATGTCATTCTGACTGTTAAAAATGTACATTTAAGGGGAAACTTACAAGCTGCTCCCCTAATTGCATGGATAACAAAACATGCTACAGAAGACGGTTTTGAAAACAAAATTACCTCCGGCTCAATGTGGGTGTTTTGCAATGACTTACATGAGATAGCTAATAAACCCTAGAGTGAGGCAGCAGTATGAGGCAAAGAAAACAAACACTTAAGAAATGAAATTTATTTTTCTGCTGTTCATGATAGTACGAAAGCAGTGGGTTGTTTGCAAAGTAAGTGAACCCCGAAGGGGTTCATGTAAACTTTGTTAGCGACTCGCTGTCGTTCATACTTTCACGAAAAGCAGAAAAATTAAGTTTATTGTTTTATAATTACATTCTTTGCCCCTCATCACTGGGCGAAAAATAATGCTTATAGGGCAAACTTTTTAAACTAAAAAACATTTACACGCCATTTTACTACAAAGAGAGGAACAGCGTTGACCTCACCAACTCTCGTAGAGAACCATGGTTTAGAATGACGTCACTTGATGTCACTGAAAATCATGTACTCGATGCGTTCACGGAAGTATGAATTACACTGTTTTCTATGTGTTTCACATTACATTTTTTTATTTATGAGCCGGATAAATTTCATACCCTATCAGTTGAGCATGAAAAAAAGTTTTATAATCCTTAGGCCAGGTTGGTTCAGTTTAGGTATGTACACCGTTCTTTCTACCTCTGGAATGAACAGTACACAATATTTCCATGCCCCTTTACTAAATCTTAAGACCTCCAAAAATGTAATCCAAATATCTGAGAGAGAGAGAGAGAGAGAGAGAGAGAGAGAGAGAGAGAGAGAGAGAGAGACAGAGACAGAGAGAGAGAGAGAGACAGAGAGAGAGAGAGAGAACAGCAAACATTAGACAAAATACATGTTGAAACGCTTTTTCCTTGGTTTCGACTTATCACAAAGAAAAAAAGAAGGAAAATTCCTACAGGCCTATTGGCACCAAAACAGCCATTGTTATTAAGGTAACAATATTAGAACACAAGCCAAAAGTCGTCAGTCATTCCGACCACTATGAATTCAAATTTGTAAAACAATTTCAAGTTATTTCTATAGCCGTATCTCTTTTAACTAAAATTCGGAACCGTTTGGCTTAACACTGCTGCATTTTTATTTATCTATTTATTATTATTATTTTTTTTTGCATAGCTAACCGTCGCCGTGTACCGGGAACGAGCGTTTAAACATAAGCTTGAAGAAATATATGGGCTGCATGATGCTTCCACGCAGAGCTGAATCTGGCCCCCCCACTAGTACTGGTAACCCGCTTAGAGGATCTAAGCCTGTCCAGGAACCGCAGTGCGAGGCGGACCGTCCATGCTAATAAACCCTATTGGTTTCATTGGGCGACAGGGCTTGAGATGTCATTTCATCTCAATGTCGGGTAAAAGTCCCACAAAATTGGAAACAACGTCTCCAAAATGACCTTTACAGTGTTGACGGGGACGTTAAACCTCAAATCAAACAAACAAACAAACGTCATGTACACACGTTCTTTTGCACTCTGCCAAAAACACATAGATTTTATACGATACCCGTGTGCAAGAAACTGACAAACATTTCCCTTCAATACGGAGCTCTCTAGCAATCTCCTCGATAACGTGAGTTGTGCCCGTCCCAGCCTGGACATAAACAAGGCAGTTGGGCCTTTTTTTTTATCAGATCAAAGGCCGTCTTCTGCTTTTTAGTAAACATTTTATTTCCTTTTTGCGCATATGTCAAAAAAGTTACAGCGGCTGAGTGGAAGTTGACCGCAAAGCGATACAATACAAAATTCCCAGAGCACAGCCCATTATACGTAGAAACACCATCCCGTTATCTTATCTGCGTAATAAGTGTATACGTAGTCCTAGCAGAATATGTTACATTGAAAAAATAAATCAAAGGAGAAATCAAGGCAATCACACACATTTTAACAGTAACAACTCCACTGCCGGACGTAGTTTCCGAAGTTCCGGATTATATCTGTCCTGCACGTCCCGCTTTTTAAACACGATTATGGCAAGCGCCCGGGTTTCTGTACCGATCATTGACAGAACACTGCGGAAAGTGAAGCAAAAGTTGCAAAATCTATATTTAGAGCTGCGAGTACATCTTTTTGGATTCCAATTGGCAAAGCGAGCTAAAGTTAAATGACAGACAACGGGTGAAAGTGAAAAAAGTTCCCCCCCGTATCACTAGTTCGTACGAAAGAGCATTAGGGCCACTTTAACTTTTATTTTTTTGACTCGTATCTCGAAATTTCGACTTAGTAACTCGAAATTTCGACTTACTATCTCGAAATTTCGTCTTAGTAACTCGAAATTTCGACTTACTATCTCGAAATTTCGACTTAGTATCTCGAATTTTCGACTAAGTATCTCGAAATTTCGACTTACTATCTCGAAATTTCGACTTAGAAACTCGAAATTTCGACTTAATAACTCGAAATTTCGACTTAGTATCCCGAAATTTCGACTTAGTATCTCGATATTTCGACTTATTAACTAGAAATTTCGACTTAGTATCTCGAAATTTCGACTTAGTAACTCGAAATTTCGACTTACTATCTCGAAATTTCGACTTCGTAACTCGAAATTTCGACTTAGTAACTCGAAATTTCGACTAAGTAACTCGAAATTTTGACTTACTATCACGAAATTTCGACTTAGTAACTCGAAATTTCGACTTACTATCTCGAAATTTCGACTTAATTACTCGAAATTTCGACTTACTATCTTGAAATTTCGACATACTAACTCGAAATTTCGACTTACTGTTCCGAAATTTTGACATACTAACGCGAAACTGACTCTGTGATCAGCGCTGTGCATTCAACTCTGAATAGGGATCAGCCATAATAGGAATCTTGTTATGGTCAACTCAGAGTTGAAAGAAGACCTCAGATCTCAGAACCAACTTTCCACAACATCACGCTTTAAATATGGAGTTTGGATATTTTTGCATGTTAAGCGCCAGAAGTCATGCCTCATTTCGAGAACGAACCATTTACCACTAGACCTGTGTGCTAGACCCCGCCGTGACATTGGCTTGGCTAGCTAGAAGCCCGGATTTGAATCTCCTGGAACATATTTGGGAGGTTCTTGGGCGTCGAATACAGAACATTGAACACCCCCACGCACCCCCCCCCCCCCCCCCCCCACCACCACACACATGCGTGGCTAGAGCTGACCAGCCATCAATTTCGACGTCAGACCCATGGGATGAAACGAAGGGTCTAGGAATCTGCTGCTCTGTCAAAATGATACATCTTGAAAACGCAACGTATTCTGATACCGCATTTTCTGTCCGGTTGTTGCTTTGTTAAGTTAGTCATGGTGTTCGTGTTGCATAGTTTGCCATCTTTTGGGTCGATTTTTTTTTTTTCATTCGACCCAAAGTAACTACCTACAGAAGCTTCTCGTCTGCTATTGTCCACGTGATTATCGCTGACCATCTACACCATGAACGTACCGGTTATTTAATGAAGCTCTTTTCTGCGGCGTCTGATCAGGGTCTACACTGTTTGCAATGTCCAAGTTCACCGGCCCAGTCTACATGGCGCACTGACGTCACAAGGAAAGACTATAGCACTGCTATAAATAACTGGTACCTGGATTTTGAACATGGTCAGTGATAGTCACGAGGTCAATAGAAGGCGGGAAGCTTTTGTAGTTAGTAACTTTTAGTCAATTGATAATTAATCGACCCAAGCGCGGCATCTGACCAAGATCTACACGTTTTGCTTATAGTAAAGGAATTTAAAGGATAAACGAAACATGTTCAAATCCACACTCGAAGACAATCGACCCACCAGTGCTGTCAGTGCTTTGATCTATACATGATTTTTACAGCACACGATGAGAAAGTTTGATACCGAAAAAAAAACTGTCAATATGACTTTTAGCCCGCTTTTATTTTACTGAAACGGGGTTGAATTTGTTTGTTTGATTTGAGGTTTAACGTCCCCGTCAACACTGTATTGGTCATTTGGAAGCCGTTGCTTCCACTTTTGGGGGACTTTTACCCAACGTTGAGATGAAATGATTTCTCAAGCCCTGTCGCCTAATGAAACCAATAGGGTTTATAAGCATGGACGGTCCGACTCGCACCGCTTTACCTGGGCAGGCTTAGATCCTCTAAGCGGTTTACCAGTACTCGTGTGCAATCGGATTTCAGCTCTGCATTGAGGCACCATGCAGCCCATCAATTTCTTCAAGCCCCGATGGGCGGGGGCCGTGAAACGGGATTGAATGCGCGACCGATGGGCGGGGGCCGTGAAACGGGATTGAATGCGCGACGTCCTGATGAGATAGAAAACCCTCTGTAACTTACATGATACATTTGGGCCTCTAGTTTTATAGTTCTTGAGAAATATTTGATAAAATTAACATTGGCCAATATAGAAAGAAAGAAGAATGAAAGAACATGTGAAAAAATACACCGAGAAAGGTCATTGGCGTTTACACGATACAAGTAAGCCGATAATGACCCTAGTCTCACAATGTTATCACATAATTTGCATAATCTGCTTGATGTAAACTGGTTAAAGCGGGGGTTTAATGAAACGGGGGTGTTTAACATTAACTGTGTGTATAGGACTTAATATCTCGTCAGTCGAAATTTCGAGTTAATAAGTCGAAATTTCGAGTTACTAAGTCGAAATTTCGAGTTACTAAGTCGAAATTTCGAGATAGTATGTCGAAATTTTCGAGTTACTAAGTCGAAATTTCGAGATACTAAGTCGAAATTTCGAGTTAATAAGTCGAAATTTCGAGTTATTATGTCGAAATTTCGAGATACTAAGTCGAAATTTCGAGTTACTAAGTCGAAATTTCGAGAAACTAAGTCGAAATTTCGAGATACTAAGTCGAAATTTCGAGTTATTATGTCGAAATTTCGAGTTATTATGTCGAAATGTCGAGTTACTAAGTCGAAATTTCGAGTTACTAAGTCGAAATTTCGAGAAACTAAGTCGAAATTTCGAGTTAATAAGTCGAAATTTCGAGTTATTATGTCGAAATTTCGAGATACTAAGTCGAAATTACGAGTTACTAAGTCGAAATTTCGAGATACTAAGTCGAAATTTCGAGATACCTATCAAAAAAAATAAAAGTTAAAGTGGCCCTAATGCTCTTTCGTAAGTTCGGTTGTGATTGATGAAAACCTGAAAATTTTTGTCACACGTTTATGCCGAATTTTGCTTTGCTGAGTTAATCCATGCGAGAAAAACATGTTTCCTGCAAGTGGCAGACAGTGGTGGATTATTTTTGCAAAGTTGACTTATTTAACTTGTATAATTCATAATAAGCAGGTAAAAAACTGCATTTGCGAAAAAGATACACTGGGTAAAATGAGGTAACCCCCCAAAAAATGGAGCCGAAGTTTTCCCCCTTGTCTCTAATATAGTACCAAAAAAAAAAATTATTTTTTTTTTTCATTTTTTTTTTTTTTTTTTTTTTTTTTTCATTTTTTTTCATGATTCAAGCCCCTATGCTCTAACCTTCGTTTCGGGTATAAATAAGAGAAATTTCACATTTGTTTCATTAGAAAATGTCAGAGAATGCATTATATTGTACGGACGTGTTATCGTAATATTTGCATTTTCAGAGTAAAGCCTAATCGTAAACCTATAGAAAAAAATGTTGTTCATACTTCCATGAACGCATAGAGTCACATGATTTTCAGTGACGTCAAGTGGCGTCAGTCTAAACCATTGGCGAGGGCAACGCTGTTCCGCTCTTTGTAGAAAAAAAATAGCTTGTAAATGTTTTTCAGCTTTAAAAGTTTGCCATACAGGCATTTCTTTCGCCCATTGACGAGGAGCAAAGAATATAAATATAAGAAATAAACTTATTTTTTCTGCTGTTCATGAAAGTATGAAGGACAGGGGGTCGCTATCATGAACAGAAGAAAAATAAAATTCAGTTTTTAACTAATATGCATGTAAACATTCTTGAAAGTTTAGATATAGAAACTAGAGGAAATGTTCTGTCCAAGGTGCTGACCAGACTGCGCGAATGCGCAGGCTGATTCGCGCAGGCTGATATGCTCCCAAAAAGCACCACGGATAATTCTAGAACAGACGACAATCTTCTGTTTCCTTATTTTTTTTTTCAGAGAAAATAAGGTCCGGCATTTCATGTGAAGTATCTGCCCACGATTCAATATAATGTCAATCCTTATTTTCTCTGATAAAATATTTTGAAAATGTCTGCTATTCGAGATAGTCGCTTAAAGGTCAATCCATTTTACCCTAGGGAGAATGGCAAACAGTGTCAGACAGTTCAACCTTCACCGAACGCAAAGTCTGATCCGGATATACACTGTTTGGTTGAAGTACATGAATTGAGTCAAAAAAAAAGCCTATATAATTTTGACCCCTTTGAACCGCACTTTTATATAGTGAAACTTGAGTTTACAGAAGTAAACTTTTTTTTCTTATTTCTGCATCGAGGCGGTTCTAACGAGTATTCACAATCTATATTTTGGGCACAAATAAGAAAAAATCACAATTTTTCATCTTTAAATTGTTGTTTGTTCGGCGATTAAGATTACAATGTATTTGTATAGGCGTGTTTTCGTAATGGCAAATTTCACCATCCACCCCTTAAACAGGTAATGAGCCTGTCCCGAACTCGCGCAGGCTGATATGCTCCTTTGTTCGCAAATGCCATATACGAGGTTTTCTCACAATGCGACTAAGAGTACACATCTATTCGCAAGGGAGGAAAAATATTTATGAATGAGTTGCCTCCGCTGCAAGTATATCTTTTCCTCTTAACGTCCTTCAGTCCTCTACTGCTGATATCCATGTGGTTATCACGGAACAGTGAAATTAAACCGTGCAGAAATTAATGATGTGGTGTACTTTTTTTTAGAAATTGAGCGCAATCTAAATACATGTAAAGAACCCACAAGTACCGGAAAGGGTTTTCTTTGAACTCACATATGCCTGGTGGCTCTTTTCTGGAACACTGGCTAACAGTGTAGGCTCAAATCCGACGCCACAGAACGCGGCGTCTGATCTGGGTCAACACTGTTTGCTTAAAGAACATTCGCTTTTGTAAAATTTGCCACAGACAAAAACAAACCTGACACCCCTAAAATTGGAAATTGTTTGTTTGATTTGATATTTATCGTCCCCGTCAACACTATAAAGGTCATTTTGGAGACGCTGCTTCCAATTTTGTGGGACTTTTACCTGACATCGAGATGAAATGACATCTCAAGCCCTGTCGCCAAATGAAACCAATTGGGTTTATAAGCATGGACGGTCCGACGCGCACCTCTTTGCCTGGGCAGGCTTAGATCCTCTAAGCGGTTTACCAGTACCCGTGTGCGGTCAGATTCAGCTCTGCGTGGAAGCATCATGCAGCCTATTTATTTCTTCATGCCCCAATGGGCGGGGGCTGAAAATTGGAAATTGACCACTCCAAACTTACTAGGTAGAAGATTCCATCGTAATATATGGGTTAAGGGTTAATTTTGAATGGACAAAAACAGTCTAAGACCAAGTTCAGAACCATTTTCCCATTCTACATGCGCTCAGTTCGCCCCGCCCATTTGGGCTTGAAGAAATAGATTTGGCTGCATGATGCATCCACGAAGAGGTGACACCGGTCGCACATGAGTACTGGTAAACCGCTTAGGGGCCTAAGCCTGCCCAGGCAAATTGATGCAAGTCCCTACATATTAACCGTTTTGGTTTGTTTGGGCGGCAGGTATTGAGATGTCATTTCATCTCAATGTCGGGTAAAAGTCCAACAAAATTGGAAGCGACGTCTCCAAAATGACCTATTCAATGACCTAAATTGTGTTGACGGGGACGTAAAACCTCAGTTCAAACAACAACAAAAAACATGTACTCAGAGCGGGGAATCGACGGTCAGTCAGTGCTATGATTCACTACCGCAGAAACTAGAGCAATGGTTTATAAGTTTGTGCAGATAGGAAAATGCTATGCAAACACGATTTGTGCAGAAAAAATAAACCTCTCTCTCTCTCTCTCTCTCTCTCTCTCTCTCTCTCTCTCTCTCTCTCTCTCTCTCTCTCTCTCTCTCTCTCTCTCTCTCTCTCTCTCTTTTTTTTAAAGAGACACCTGAATAAAGATTGGTATTTTGCGTCATCGATTTTGAAATTCTTGAACTTTGTTATGTTTGCTTTCAGATTGAGTAATCTTAGCTTGATTGGCTCCTAACGTTACACAATATAATGTTTAATACCCTCTGGAATATACCGGTAACTTGGCCGGTTGGTTGACACTTCCAGTAAAATAGCACTTACGAACAGCGAAGCTCAGATCAGACTGCGGAGATGCACAGTCTGATCTATTCTTCGCTGTTCAGTGTTCGCATGAGCTGTTTATCGCTATCAAGCAGCTCATCAAATGTTCGCCCCCGCCCATAGGGGCTTGAAGAAATATATGGGCTGCATGATGCTTCCACGCAGAGCTGAATCCGGCCCGCACACTAGTACTGGTAAACCGCTTAGAGGATCTAAGCCTGTCCAGGAACCGCGGTGCGAGACGGACCGTCCATGCTAATAAACCCTATTGGTTTCATTGGGCGACAGGGCTTGAGATGTCATTTCATCTCAATGTCGGGTAAAAGTCCCACAAAATTGGAAGCAACGTCTCCAAAATGACCTTTACAGTGTTGACGGGGACGTTAAACCTCAAATCAAACAAACAAAAATCATCAAATGTTCAGAATAACGTTCTACAGGCTAACTAGTGTCTTCTGCCTCGTATACTCCGTTTTGTAAAGATTTCCACGAACTAGCTGAAGTATGGATAAAACATCTAAATAATTAAGGTTAAGCAGCTTGGGATGACCCTACTAATTAATCTGATTGATTTTATTATACATGAACATTGCTTATATAAAATCAACTTCTGACCATTGGGACTTGGAGAAATAGATTGGGCTGTATGATGCTTCCGCGTACTGATCGATAAACCGCTTAGAGTGTCTCAGCCTGTCCAGGCAAAGTGGTGCTACATGTAGTTGGACCGTCGGCGGTTAGGCTTGGTGTCATTCCATCTCAATATCGGTCCAACAAAGTCGACTGGTGTCTAGGTCGATTGTCTCTAAGAGAAAGCTGGAAAATGACTAAGACTGTTTCGTTTAACCCTTAAGGGGAAAGGGAACACTTTCAGGGGAGGTAACCATGTCAATAGTGGTCAACTCTTAAAGGAAAGAATTTGCTCCTAAGGAGCAAATTCTTTCCTTTAAGAGTAGACCCTTTTTTAGTGGGACAGGGCTTATAGAAAAGTGAACCGGAAGTCCCGAAAGTTGTCCCCCTTTGAAAAAATGGCGGACAAATCTGCCAGGTGTTCTTATTCCCCTTAAACTCATGTACTGTAAACAAAACAGTGAAGAACCTGACCAGACGCCGCGTTCTGTGGAGTCTGATCAGGGTCTTCGCTGAACGCATGTTAGTCCTGATTCTATAGATAACCCTCTTACGTAGCACCCTATTCTTACAGTGCTAAGAATAACGCGGCTATTTTCTAGAAATATCAGTCACCTGGATTTCCTACAAATAAGTGATTTTCACGTTGACATCGCTAACGAAAAGCTACTGTGCGTAGTAACTTTGGGTTATTTGACAAACAATCGACCCAATAATGATTTAGAGGTGTTTTGAATTTAATTTCAACCAACATATGTATATGACATGGTCAGCGGCCGAAAATTCGGCGTTTGAATAAGGTCTTCACAATTTGTTTAAAGAGATTGGAGTCTGATCAGACATCCATGGGCCAATTCCAAGATGGGAAACCATCTCAGTAAACATCTCAGAATAAGATTTTTTTTCATTTTGTTTCTTATTAAAGATGGAAGCAGCTTAAACAACAAGAAAGTTTTTTCTACGTATATATTTCGTTTTGAAGGAAAAAAAGTATCATGACATCATTGGATTGCCATTCGATCTTATGCGAAAATATGCGATACAGATTCGCTCTCAAATGTAAATTTGTGCATAATCCGTACCCATAAAACTTTTTATTTCAGCTCGCCTGAGCCCAAAGCGATTGTGGTATGCCTCTGTCCGTCGTCCGTTTTGCTTTAAACGACTTATACAACAAAATGCTGGACAGACACAGGAATGCAATTAAAACCATTCCGCTCGGGTAAACAAGCTGGCCGCAAGAGCTGAAAAGACTTTTTGTACCGACTGGAATCTTCCTCCTTATATATAGCAGGAGTCCATTTCCAATTTAAGGGGTGTCATGTTGTGTTTTCTTCAAAAACTATTTGGAAATTGGCTGAAAATTTTGCAAACAGTGTAGGCCCTGATCAGACGCCGCGTTCTGCGCAGTTTGCCATCTACCCGTTTTGGGATCAGTACTAAATGGGTTACTGAACGACTTCTCCTCCGTTACCAAAGGTAATTTTCACAGTTTCTTGGGTAACCAAAATTGCTCAAACTGTTTCGCTCGGACGAACAAGATGGCCGCCAGAGCTAAAATAGAAAAAAACTTTAAACAACTCTTCGTTAACCAGTTGATGGATTCTGAAATAATTTCACGGGAATGTTTTTGGGGTGACTCCCTATACCAACATTGCCAGCTCGGATGTCAGAGCTAAAATAGAAAGAGAGAAAAAAAAAGCAAACTTTAAACGACCTCCTCCTTAACTAGTGAATGGATTTTGACAAGAAATCGACCGAAAGATGTGACAAATGTCGCTGTAAAAAGGCATTCTCCAGATCAATTAAAGATAGCCTTATATGGCATAGGTGAGTCTGCTAATGCTGTCACAATTGTTCTCCAATTTCTGTGATACAATAGCCTCACCAAGGATATTGCTAATTTTATTACAGAACCCAAAAGAGCATCATGGATTATTCTAGAACAAACGACACTCTTCCGTTTCCTATTTATTTTTCAGAGAAAAAATGCCTGACATTTCATGTGATTTATCTGCCCACGATTCACAGATAATGTCAATTCTTATTTTCTCTGAAAAATAATAAAACACTTTGATAATGTCATCTGCTATTGGAGATTGTCGCTTAAAGACTCACCACATTTTAGCCTAGGGAGAACGGCAAACAGTGTCACGGACAGGTCAACTTTCACCGAGCGCAAAGTCTGATCCGGGTATACACTGTTTGGTTGGAGTACATGAAATTTAGTCATCACGAAAACACGCCTATATAATTTTGACCCCTTTGAACCGCACTTTTTACAGGGGTAACCCTTAATTTTCTCATTTCTGCTCCAAAATATAGATTGTGGGTACTCGTAAGAACCGCCTCATGAGGCGGTTCTAACGAATATCCACAATTTACTCAGTATATTTTGGGCAGAAATAAGTAAAATATCACAATTTCTCATCTTAAAATTGTTATTTATTCGGCGATTAAGAGTGAGTGAGTGGTTGAATTTAAAGACTCATCCGAAAGTCTGGAGAAGCCCCGGATCGATCCTGCGACCCCAGGTTTACAAGGCGAGTAGCGTAACCACTACACCACTAAGGCTTCTAAGGCGGCGATTAAGAGTACAATTATTTATATAGGCGTGTTTTCTTAATGGAAAATTTCACCATCCACCCCTTAAATAGGTAATGAACATGCCCAAACTATTACGTGGAAGATTCTATTGTAATATATGGGTTAATGTATCTGGTGCTAGTGATCATACAAGGGTGGTGTTATTTCTATAAAAATGGAAGAAGAATCGATTCCTTCTCAGTTGAAGAAAATCTGTTGACTGGTTTGGCTTACACGTTGGATGTACAGATAGTCATCAGAAAGGTAATTTGTTTATTTATTTATTTATTTATTTATTTATTTTGCTCTACTTTATTTATTTATGTGGAAATCAAATAATATATATAATATGCAAAAAAAGTATCTCGCAGTAGTTATTAGATAAAAAAATTCAGTAAAACTCCTATAATAAGACCACCTTTGAGACTGTTCAAAAGTGGTCTTTAAGACCACTTTTGAACAGTCCCAAATGTGGTCTCTTTCTACAGGACACTGCGTGCAGAAAACACACAGGAAGAATGACTGAAACCTTTTAAATATGTTTTTATAAAGGAGAATTAGTCGTATATAATTTTAAGTGGTCTCAATAGCTGAATTTCACTGTAATATTGTTCAGACCATGGAAGCTGGTATCATCATCGTCGGCGTTATCATCACCATCATCATTTGCAGCTGTAAAAACAAAACAACAAAAAAAAAAACAAGAACAACTATACTACTGCTACTTATAATAACTATAATAATAATAATAATAATAATAATAAAGAAATAAAACAACGATACTGGACTGGTTACATATTCGAGAAGTTCGAATGGGGCTAAATGTTCCTATAAAGCCGCATCTGGTCGGATAAGAATCAATTTCTCGGCTTTACTTCCGATTAAATTATGTTTACTTTTAAAGCACCAGTCACCATTAGCAGACGAACTTGTCATCTTTTTGTCTTATTTTCCCGAGGAAAATAAAGCTTGAAATTACATATGTATAATCCGCCTAGCTTCGAAAGATCTGTAAAGTCTTAATGATTTGTCACACATAACGTTTAAATTTTTACAGAGAAAAGTGCATAACACATTAGCATTAATACATTTTTGAAAAGGAAATTTGTTTCTCCTAAGACAACAGTCAGCAGTCAAAATTGATCAGATTTATCCAGAATGATTAAACTGAATTAGGGGAGAACTGTATTCAACATTGTCATTTGGGGAGGTAAATCGGCGTTAGCGGTGCCGTAAAACGTAATTTGCGATCGTAAAACCGACGATTTACCTCCCTAAATGACAATTTTCAATACAGTTATCACCATTCTAATGTACTTATTTACTTGTTTTGTTTAAAAAATGTTGTTGTTTTTTTTCCCTAAACGGCAAGTGCTGTGAGCTGCGTGAAACCAAATTCCAACCAATTAAAAGCGACGTTACATGATGACGTCGGGTTTCCGACAGTATACCGCAGAATATACTGTCGCAAATTTTTGACGTTATCCAATCAAACGTCGCGTTACATACGGAAATGCATTATAATTCGTTTTAGTTGAGGAAGTTAATAAGGTACTCCTCGGTCCAGGGAAAACCACAAGAGATCATAGGGGATGGAGTCTCTTATGGCTCCCCCACACACCGATGATTAAGTCCCTGCACGGGAAATCCCAAAGTGCCACGAATGGAACCTTTATATGTTTAAGTGATCTTTTTTTTTTTTTTTTTTTTGCAAATATAGAAATGTAGGGATAATGCATATTAAGAAATGAATTTCGAATTTTAACCTATCAGTAAAATATCAGGATCACTGTTAACTCATTTAGTACTGGCAACCCCAAAATGTGTATTTGGCAAACAGTGCAGATCCAGATCAGACGCCACAGAACGCGGCGTCTGATCAGGGCCTACACTGTTTGCAAAAAGTTCAGCCATTTTCCAAAACACACTTTGAAGAAAACATAACCTGACAGCCCTAAATTTTGACAGAGACTCCTGCCATATATAAGGAGGAAGATTCCATTTGGTACAAAAAGCGTTAAAATAAGTTTAACACACTTTTTGAGGCCAGGCAAAGAAGTTTGACCATCTAACGTACAAAGAAACATAATTTCCAATTCTGACATATTCTTCCCTTAGTAAGTTCGGCCGCATTGTGTGGCCTGAAATAGACCGTTGGTTTTCTTTAACCCCTTTTGTACCAAATGGAATCTTCCTCCTTATATATAACAGGAGTACATTTTAAAATTTAGGGGTGTCAGGTTGTGTTTGCTTCAAAAATGATTTGGAAAAATGTCTGAACTTTAAGCAAACAGTGGAGGCGTCTGCGGCGTCTGATCTGGGCCTGCACTGTTTGCCAGGGTACCCGTTTTGGGGTTTCTGCTGCCAAATGGGTTAAGGACACCCAGCCCTCAACTGAACACTTTTCTGTTCAGTTTAATTGGGCAACTTTTCTAAAACACACCAAAAATTGTCAGATAAAAAATTCTTATATTTTCATATTCTGCTCAAAACAAAGATTTTGAATACTCGTTAGAACCGTCTCTCCAAGATGGATACTCGTTACGTTCTAACAAGTACCCACAATCTATGTTTTGAGTAGAAATAAGAAAAATAAGGTATACCCCTGTAAATGCCAGCTTTACAATAAAAGTTGGGTTAAAGGGGGTCGAAATTATACAGGCGTGTTTTCATGATAAACAGGAAGTTGTAAGAAATCGTCTCCCTTGGAAACATGGCGGTGAAATGTTCTCTACATAATTCTTTCTCTTTTACTCAGAAGCATCAGATTGAACATGTCAGCCAAATATGCATATTTGTGTAAGAATTATGGTTTTATGATTTAAGCCTTTCACCCATTTTTTTTTCTTGTTTTACTACAATTTTTGTTTTAGCTACAACATTCATTGTCACTGCTGTCAAATGTTCTTTTTATCTAAAGATCAAAGTTTTGTTTGTTTGTATGATTTGAGGTTTAACGTCCCAATCAACACTGTATAGGTAATTTTGGAGACGTTGTTTCCAATTTTGTGGGTCTTTTACCCGACATTGAGATGAACTGATAACTCAAGCTATGTCGCCCAATGAAACCAATAGGGTTAATATGCATGGACGGACCGACTCGCAGCGCTTTGCGGGTGCAGGATTAGATTATCTAAGCAGATTACCAGTACCAGTCGGTTTCAGCTCTACGTGGAAGCATCGTGCAGCGCATCTACTTCTTCAAGCCCCGATGGGCGGGTCCTCTAAAGCAGAAATATTTTTCACCCCAACTAGATCAAGAACCCAACCACTTGTCGGTGATGACCATTGATTGGTCAATGTTTTGTGTCATGATGATACATGTTCTTTACATCATGTACTGTTCCGTTTTTGAGGTCACAGAAGCAAAGTTGTCATACTTGACTGTCAAACATGTTTGACTTGTATCCAAAGAGCCTGTACATTCTTGCCATCAGATACAAGGAGGTAAATGGAAATCCTTTGATCTGACAGTTAGGAAATCGGGGTTTTAGTTGAATGAAGAGAATGTTGCAGCTAAATCAAAATGGGCAGTGTGAGACTGAAGCCAACCATGTTGACCACAGATAGAGGGTCAACCTGTTTAGAAAGCAGCGGTAACATTTTTTTTTTAAATGGTTTCAAGTATTGTCTTTTTTTTTTTCTTTTTTTTCTTTGTATCATATATGATTTGTCATTTTTAAACTTGTGTAACGGTTATGGATAAATACCACTTCTACAGCCTTGCTGTAGGAGCCGGCTCTTTTAGCGCCGCGGGTAGAGTGGTAGGCTTATTCGCGAAGTTAAGCAACGGATATCACGGTTAGTACCTGGATGGGTGACCGCGTAGCTAAACTTCGTGGACGCCCCGGTACACGCAACATTGGTGGCAGCGGTGGGATAGAAACAGTGCCGCTTGTTTGTTGCATAGACTCCGCCCTCAGGTGTAGCCTTGTGAGGCATGTGTAACTTCGGGACGGAGTCAAGAGATGAGGGGGGAGAAATGTAACGGTTATTGATAAATACCACTTCTACAGCCTTGCTGTAGGGGCCGGCTCTTTTAGCGACGCGGGTAGAGTGGTTGGCTTATTCGCGAAGTTAAGCAACGGATATCACGGTTAGTACCAGGATGGGTGGTCGCGTAGCTTAACTTCGTGGACGACCCGGTGAACGCTACACTTGTATTGGACGGCAGACAATAAAACAACTTATCTTTATCTTAAAGACACAATTTTCGATTACATAACATCCTAATGACCGTTTATTAAAGAATCCAGCATTGAGATAAAATACACTTAGGGTATTCAGGCTGTCATACAGGTAGGGGACCAAGGGAGGGTAATAAATTACCTAGGAATATGACTTTGACAAATGCAATCTATTCATTTACACCTATTAGTCCTTATTTTGATTTGCATGGAAGAAACAACAGCACTTTTTCCGATTTTATATTTAGTAGCCATTATTTATAATCATTACAGAAAATGCCAATTCAAATATATTGGTATTTTTTTTCCACCAAAAATGATTTTTTTTATTCAGATAAAATCCTGATAACTTTATTATTTCTGCTCTAAACATATATTGTGGGTACTCATTAGAACCGCCTCGGCGAAGCGGTTCAGACGAGTACCCACAATTTGTTTTTACAGTGTGACTGCTCGTTAGAACTGCTTCCATGAGGCGGTTCTAACGAGGAAACACAATATATGTTTTTGAGGAAAAAGCAACATCCCCTAAACCCCACTTTCTATAGAGAAAAGGAGGTTTAAGGGGGTATACATTATTTTCGTTATTTCTGCTCCAAGTCATAGGTTGCGGGTGCTCGTTAGAATCGTCTCATTGAGTCATAGGTTGTGGGTACTTGTTTTAACCGCCTCAATGAGGCGGCTCTAACGAGCACCCACAACCGTTTTTGCAATATAAATAAGAAAAATAAATTTAATTGTGCTTGTTATTTTCGTTTTTAACTTGAGAGGGTGAAAATAAAATCTTATTTTTTTCTCTCTTTTCTGATATGATTGTGTCTAAAACAAAGAACATTTTATAGTTCCATCTTGACCGAAACTATAAAATGCTAATGCTTTAGACATTATATGATTTGTGTATCACATACTTTCAACAAAAATAAAATTAATAAATAAATAAATATAAATAAATAAATAAAGGTAAATTGATTGATTAAATTTTGAGGTTAATCAATTCTTTTACCTTGTTTGTTTACTTCTTTGCACTTTTGAGTAAAGGAAACAATGGATATCAGTGTTTTTCTTTACTTTATTTTAAAATAAAAAAGAAGTTATTTAAACAATATGTTGTTGGAAACAATCTCAGTAAATTATACTATCACTCAAGTACCCTTATTGAACCCCCATATTGAACAAGAAATATGCTCATGATCACCTCATAATTACTTAGATAAGATAAGCCTTTGATGTGCACTATGGTCCGAAGGAAATGTTTATTGGAAATCATTAGACAGGCCACCCCTTTTATATAAGGAAAAAAAATGTGTCTTTAACTTCTTATCTCATCTTATCTTATCTTATCTTATCTCAACAAACTGAATTGAGCATGATCCTGTCTGCATGAAGTTGCACTAAGTTCACGCGCATCCACATGCCAAACAGCGAAGACTCCGGTCATATTGCGCATTTGCTTTGCGCATATGTTCAAAGATTCATTTTGACTTGTCAATACTCATACTTTTCTCAAATCTGGACGAGTATATGGTCATGATTTTCCGCGTATATATTTTATGTATGACCACTGGGTTTGTGTACCGGTCTAATCAGTTTGGCTGTGGGCGCAAGTGTTGTCTTGAAATTGCTAAGTTACATGGTTTGTCAATAGTTATTTACACTATTTTACAGAGGACCCGCGTTATAACGGCAGTACATTATGAAAAATTATGAAAACACGCCTATGCAAAAACATTGTAACCTTTATCGCAGAAAAAATGTAAATTTTATGATGAAAAATTGTGATATTTTTCTTATTTCTGCTCAAAATATAGATTATGGGTACTCGTTAAAACCGCCTTGATGAGGCGGTTCTAACGAGTATCCACAATCTATATTTTAGAGCAGAAATAAGAAAAATAAGGTTTACCCCTTTAAACCCCAGTTTTACTATACAAAAGTGGGGTTCAAGGGGGTCAAAATTATATAGGCGTGTTTTCGTGATGATTTTTTCCCTATTGTTGTGCCGTTATAATGAATAACCAGTGCTTCAGCTGAAGTGTACGACTCGCCGGATGCTTTTAGCTTTATGAGTGTTACCACATATGGGTATGGCGGCCATTTTTGTCATGTGACATGGACCTAAAACGGTTCCCCCAATAAATGCGCCTTATGGTAAGGAGCAAAATTATATCTTATACTTTAGTACTGTATTCTGAATCGTTTGCAGGATAAAATGCATTCACACTTTTCCAATACAAAAGCATATGTGTCACCGTTTGACCTAGGCACAAAGGAGGTCAAGGTCAACCCAGGGTCACCATTTTAGCAATTTATGATGGGCCTACGTCCCAGATGCTATTTATCAAGTTTCGTGAAAAATCTGCCCAGTGGTTCTGGAGAAGGCTATTTTTGAAGGGTTTTTACCATATATGGCTTGCCGGCCATTTTGGTCATGTGACCTGGACCCCATGAGCAAATTTTGGTTTCCCCCATCCCATAGAGGCTCCATATGAAATTTGACTTCAATCGGCCCAACGGTTTCCGAGGAGAAGCGGTTCGAAAATTTTCACATTTTTCGACTCGGCGAGGCTATACTAAATGAAATGTAATATTTCGCAAGTTCATTGGTTAGATCTCATTGATATCTATCAGTATGCCAAAAATGGTTTAAATATTCCAAGCGGTTAAGTCACTATCACCAATTTTCACAAACGGGTTACGGACGGACAGACAGACAGACCATATACGGCTTGGCGGCCATTTTGGTCATGTGACCTGGACCCCATGAGCAAATTTTGGTTTCCCCCATCCCATAGAGGCTCCATATGAAATTTGACTTCAATCGGTCGAACGGTTTCCGAGGAGAAGCAGTTCGAAAATTTTCACATTTTTCGCCTCGGCGAGGCTATACTAAATGGAATGTAATATTTCGCAAGTTCATTGGTAAGATCTCATCGATATCTATCAGTATGCCAAAATTGTTTAAATATTCCAAGCGGTTAAGTCACTTTCACCAATTTTCACAAACGGGTTACGGACGGACAGACAGACTGACAGAATGACAGAATGACACCGTGATTTTAGGGCACTCTTAGAAAATTAACCGACTTCAGTCGGTCATTTTTCTGCGGGTCGTGCAATCCCAGTTATGTGATAGACTAAAAAGGCCTTTTCCACATCTTTACTCCAAGAAGCAAATGTTATAGACATTTGTTAGAATCGCCTCGATTCTAACAAATATCTATAACATTTGTTTCATGGAGTATTTAATTTCAAGAATCTTTCATGACTATGGATTCGATTTGAGCATTTCCAACCCGAAGGAAGCCCACGTCGCTCGGAATCGAGGCTAAGCCAATTCATTCCATTGAAATTGTCGTTATCACGAGTTTTGCCGTTTTAACGAATGTCGGTATATAGAGGGTTTACTGTACCTGGCTTTTCAACGCATTTTCTGCAGAGTATAATCTTCCCTGCTATACAGTAAGACCCCTCTTTATACCGACATTCGAGATAACGACAAAACACGTTAAAACGTCAGAAACCATAAGCTGAAGATGAGAAAGTCAAGAAAAAATGTTTTAATTACTAAGCAAAAACAACTAAGGATTAGGATAATGTCCACAAAATTGTTTTTGGAGTAATTAAGACCAAAAGGCTCTTTTGCCGAAAATAGTACTCCTTATTGAAAATATTTATAGCGTCAAATTCTTTTAAGCGGCAAAATGTTAGGAAAACGACCGAACAGGCACAAAACGTAATTGTGACGTCACGTCAACGTCAGAACGTATGGTAAATAGTGAATATCTTGATCAAACATCGCATTCTGCAGCGCCTAATCTAATCATGCACTGTTTGAAAATGTGCCGTTTTTTGCGGGTTTTCGTCTAAAATGGGTTACGTTCGACAGAACTGATACTGTAAACAGATGAAAAAGTTGAGATCGACCGTTTAATTCCTGATTGTGGACACTTGGTTGACTTGTTTATCGATCTAGCCAAAATTAATGATATTGTCGCAGCCTTATAGCTATTGTCCACGTGATTACAACTGACCAATAAAAACAAACAAACAGCACGCAACGCAAATAAAAAACAAACATAGCGAAATGGAAATAAACAGAGCGCAATGGACAATAAACAGAGTGCAATGAACAATAAACTGAGCCCAATGAAAATTGGAAATAAGGACCCGCAAGTACCCGAAAGTGTTTTTTCTTAATAATTACGTATGCAGATAGTCCGATAATGGGACATTGGCAAACATTATATACGCAGAATGCGGTGTCTGATCGGGTCTACAATGCTAAATGAACACGATGGGTTAAACGACATAGTCTTAGCCTACATTTATGGACCATCGAACTATCAAGACTTTCGGAGGTGTCTATAAACCTAGCTCCGTTCTCCATATGACCTTATTTATTGGTGGGGCGTAGAAATCAAACACATACATTCATCGATCTATCAGTTCTTTCATTGCTTTCATTAAACTCTAACAGACTGTATCTTGCGAGACATGCAGATACAATTTCAGGAACTGGGATGAAAGATTAGTGGCTATTAAAATAAGAAGACAAATGAGACAAATGAGCAAAGTTGCTTTCGCCTAGACAACCAGCATCGGCTCTGACGGGCCTGCGCTTGCGCGCAGGCTCGTCAAAGCCGACGCTGCTCGTAGACATGTAGAAGAGGTCTTGCGCTAGCTTCATGCTAGTTGGCATGTGTCTAGGCCTTGTAGTTTGTTGCACATGCGCATTTGAAGAACAAAAAAAAAAACGGAAAATGCTAGGGGCCTTTTTTGATAGTTCGGCTCAAAGAATGAAAATAAAATGTGGGTTGTTAAAGCCGACAGGGCTCTTCAATCTCATAGGTCTGACAGGTCTATGACCAGTTGAGGCGTGACAAGCGGAAGTGGGTCTTCGGGCATGCGCACGCAGCGAAAACCTAGAATACGACTGCGCACTCACATAATATGTCTGCTCGCAGAAGATCATCTGAATTGCGAAAAGTGAAGATTCAGACGCGTATACGCAGGCTGATCTGAATTTTGCTGTGTAGGCCTATATGGGGCGCCCTTTTACTATTTATTCCCTATTTATAGATATCCATAATTATTTATGGATATGAATAATTCGATTTATGAATATCCATAAATCGATCAGAATTATCGATATCCATAATTCGAATTATGGATATCCATTATTCGATTTATTGATATCTATTATTCGAATTATGGATATCCATATATGTCGAATTATGGATATCCATAATTCGAATTATGGATATCCATAAATCGAATAATGGATATCCATAATTCGATTTATGAATACAATTAATTCAGATCGATTTATGGATATTCATAATTCGAATTATGGATATCATTAATTCGAGTTATGGATAGTCATAATTCGGTCCATTTATGGATATCCATAATTCGATTTATGGATATCCATAATTCGTTTTGGCAAATAAATACAATAAATAATGACTGAAACCAAAGGCGTTTGTCTTGAATTAGTGATATCTATAATTCGAAATATGGATATCCTTATTTCAGCCCGATTTATAGATATCCATAATTTTGATTTATTGATATCCTTAATTGGAATTAGAGATATCCATAATTTTTATTATGGATATCCATACATCGCTCTGAATTAATGATATCCATAGAACGAATTATTCCATTATTCGGCTGATTTATGGATATCCATAATTCGAATTATGGATGTCCATAAATGGAATTATGGATATCTATAAATACGGAATAAAAAGTAAAACGGCACCCCATAGGCCTACACATATGCGAAAGGAAAAAATTTGTTTCATGTGCGCCACTTTTATTGAATGGAATCTACCCTCTTAAATACAGCAGGAGTCCATTTCAAAATTTAGGGGTGCCAGGAAGTTTATTTAGAAAATGGATGAACATGCTGCAAACCGTGAAAGCCCTGATCAGACAGCGCCTTCTGATCTGGGCTAGTACTGCCTGCCATTGTCCCGTTTAGGGGATCTCTTGTAAAATGGGTTAAAAAACTGTCTGGACTACTTTCTTAGATCACTTTAATGCGCTAGAACCACCCCCCCCCCCCCCCCCCCCACACACACACACAATCCACTGGATTTCCAGGGCTATGCCTCAAAATAATCCAGCTCGTGAGAAAAAGTATTTATCGTACAGGAGAATAGCTAAGGCTCAGCCCAGACTGCGCTAATCCGCAGTATCGCCAGACACGTTGCTGCTACCAGACATGTAGCTTTATTCTTCATGCGACAAGTCACCCACCTAGTCGCGGTTTAACTTCATTCGTCAAGGATGATCATGTGACAACAGCTCTTAGGCGCTGCAGTTTTTTAACTTTGAGTCACAATCGACCAAAAAAAAATCACCGTTATCGGTCTTAAAGTGCCATTTATACTTAGCTCACATGAACACAACGTAATCGGTCACCGTCCGTCGTTATCGTCGTCGTCGGCGTCTGTGCATTCATAATAATGATAACTAGTACGTAACGTCACTTCGTAGACCTCTATCAAAATCAACTTATAGCCCTGTGGTCAAAAATGGTCCATTAATATACAGCGACTTGTATAAGACAACTTAAACAAAAGTCTTGTGTGAAACTAGCAGGCCAAGTCCTGTGATACAAGGTATCTAGCTCCATCTAGCGTTGTTCAAAATTCAGCCAAGAAGTCGAGATAGGTTCCGCATCAGGGTTTTATATAGACTATATGGGGAATATTTTGCCATTGTCCCGTTTAGGGGATCTCGTGTAAACTGGGTTAAAACTGTCTGGACTACTTTCTTAGGTCACTTTAATGCGTTAGACCCCCCCCCCCCCCCCCCCCCCACACACACACACAATCCACTGGATTTCCAGCGCTATGCCTCAAAATAATCCAGCTCGTGAGAAAAAGTATTTATCGTACAGGAGAATAGCTAAGGCTCAGCCGAGACTGCGCTAATCCGCAGTATCGCCAGAAACGTTGTTGCTCCCAGACATGTAGCTTCATTCTTCATGCGACAAGTCATACACCTAGTCCGGTTTAACTTTATTCGTCAAGGATGATCATGTGACAACAGCTCTTAGGCGCTGCAGTTTTGTAACTTTGAGTCACAATCGACCAAAAAAAAAAGCACCGTTATCGGTCTTAAAGTGCCATTTATACTTAGCTCACCATGAGCACAACGTAATCGGTCACCGTCCGTCGTTATCGTCGTCGTCGGCGTCTGTGCATTCATAATAATTATAACTAGTACGTAACGTCACTTCGTAGAACTCTATCAAAATCAACTTATAGCCCTGTGGTAAAAAATGGTCCATTAATATACAGCGACTTGTATAAGGAGAACTTAAACAAAAGTCTTGTGTGAAACTAGCAGGCAACGTCCTGTGATACCAGGTTTCTAGCTCCATGTAGCGTTGTTCAAACTTCAGCCAAGAAGTCGAAATAGGTTCCGCCCCAGGGTTTTATATAGACTATATGGGGAATATTTAAAACTAATCTTTTTGTTTGCCATTATCCCGTTTAGGGGATCTCGTGTAAAATGGGTTAAACCTGTCTGGACTACTTTCTTAGGTCACTTTAATGCGCTAGAACCCCCACCCCCCCCCCCCACACACACACACACACAATCCACTGGATTTCCAGCGCTATGCCTCAAAATAATCCAGCTCGTGAGAAAAAGTATTTATCGTACAGGAGAATAGCTAAGGCTCAGCCCAGACTGCGCTAATCCGCAGTATCGCCAGAAACGTTGCTGCTCCCAGACATGTAGCTTCATTCTTCATGCGACAAGTCACACACCTAGTCGCAGTTTAACTTTATTCGTCAAGGATGATCATGTGACAACAGCTCTAAGGCGCTGCAGTTTTTCTTATGTGAAACTAGACTGTTTGCTAGGTAGCTTCTCCTGGTAAACATTTAACAAGATTGTTCAAATAACATCCCCAGGGTCAAACTGCCCCACACCAAGGGTCCCTTTAACAAGATTGTTCAAATAACATCCCCAGGGTCAAACTGCCACACACCAAGGGCCCCTTGTTAGCTAACCTGAACACACGGTGAGATATTATGATCGGTCACCGCCCCTCATCGCCGCCCGTCCGGTCACATTTTTTTACTCATGCAAAGTTAGCAGGAATAATCATTGGATAGTCTGCTTTATAAATATTCATTACAAAAAACACGCGTATATAAATACAATGTAAACTTTACCGCCAAGAAAAACAAAATTTTAAGATGAAATAGTGTGATATTTTTCTTATTTCGGATGAAAAATTAGATTGTGTGTACTCGGTTCTAACGAGTACCCACAATCTATATTTTAGAGCAGAAATAAGAAAAGAATTTTCCGTGCATAACTCTGGTTGCTTTTGTACATTTTGTAATGAAAAGGGGGAAATTTAGAACCCTCCAGTCAAATAGCTGTGCTGATCACAAACCGTCCTACCAAAACGATCAAGGTATTTTGATAGGAAGAAATTGAGACACCCCTTGCAAAATATGCGGCATTTATACTTCATATAGGACCATCATGGCACTCTTGAATCAACAGATTATACGAAAATCTTAAAGCAATCTACTTGTATGAAACTTCGTTTTTTTATCTAAGATGAGCGATAAATGGCGCTCTTGTCTTAGTTCCAACTAACATACACAGGCATTTCGTGGAAGCCCCAAATTACTTCATACAGGTATGCCTTTTTTGTGTTAACATGAACTAAAACCTTGAAGGTGGCACTACAGTAAAAAAAATACCCTTACTCACAATGTAAATTGGGGCATATTCCATGTTTTACCACATTTCAGCAAGTCTAATGCTTCCATTATGAGGCTTATAATTTGACAGGCTGACCATTTACCTCCCAGAAGCAGCTAAAAAATATGGGTGCTGTGTGGCATATTTTGGCCTTTTTGGCAGCAAGTGTCAACAAACCCATACCGCAGCGAATAAATCCAGGCATTTCCAGTGGCCAGTCAGCACAATTTTCTGGTTCAATTTAAATCAGCTGCATTTTACAATAGCAAATACCTACTAGTATTTCTTCTAATAAACAATAATACTTCTCAGAAAAATAATGGCTCAGCACCAAATCCAATCAGAAGCAGCAGAATATTCAATTCTGTACTGAAAGCTCTCCCCGAAGCAAGTGCAGCTTTCATAAAGACCAATTATTTACTGTAGTGCAACCTGAAAGCCTCGTCTCTTTTAGCATCACCAAGCACTTCCGCATTTTCTGAGTAACATCGACTGTACATGTATATTTAACGTCTTTAAAAAACAGACTTCTTTACAGTTTCCCTCACCATTTCTATATTCTTTGTTCAGAAACTGCCATATTTATTTCGACTTTCACCAGGAAACTTTGACAGTATCTGATTCAGACATATGTCTGCATCAATCAAATAAACAATAATCATATCATTAAAAGCACTGGTGGGTCGATTATAAACTAGGTCTATAGTGTTTGCCAATATCACTTTTTGGAAACCTGGGCTTATATGGTTTAATCAATTTAATACTGAAAAACACTTTATTATATGACGTCACGTCTGAGAATTTAATAACGCCATATATTACATGCATACTATTCGTGCTCATGTGTTATTAAATTTATAAAACTCGTTGAGAAAAGGGCATGAAATGCTCTGCATAGTCTCGCATTTTATCCCTTTTCATCAACTCGTTTAATAGATTCAATTAGTAATATGAAATTTATAAAAATCGTTTAGAAAAAGGCATAATATTCTTGGCAAAGCTTCTCATTTTATCCCTTTTCCTCAACTCATTTGATAAATTCAATAATACATGAACCCTCTTATATGATCCTCTGTTTCCGATATGTTCGGGGCCTTTTATTATTGCACTCTTAATTTGCGCGAGACTTAACTTCACTGGTCAGTGATCATCACGTGGGCAATAGCAGTGAGTAGGCAGTTGTTTTCAAACGTTGGGTCGATTGTGTACCAGTCCGGCCAAACCATTTGTACGTTATGAACTTTCCTGAAGCTGTCTCTTAGTTTCAGGAATGCGCAGAACCGAGGCGGGTCTAGTTGATTTAAGGTAACAGTATCACATTTTACAGTTATTTCGCAAATCTATGCTATTAGAAGGACTTTGATCGCGGCCTCACTGTTGGTCTCGTATGTCCCTTTGTTGGGAGATGATTTTCATATACAGGTCTTTTTTTCCCCTTGCAATGAGTTCCAGAATTAATGGAATTCAGGATATATATGTTTTCTATATTACCGGCGATATAATCTACAATTAAATGTTAATAATCACACTTAAAAGGTAAAATGAGATTAAAACTGATAATCAGATTGAGGAGGCATTAATTAAAAGATATTTGAAAGATTATTCTCAGACCAACTGCTGCTTAAGTTAAAATGTAGATCGTTTGACTAGTCGTGTTTAGCTAAATTCGCTATTGAAAAATATTAGATGTAAAAGCCCATGGTGAATTGGTTAAAGAACAATATTGGAGACTGATAAAAAACGATGAAACTGGCTAAATGAAAGAAGTGAAAACAGTCTCTATCACTCCTTATCGCAAGCTGGGCACTCTGATCATTAAGATACACGTCACCTTAGCCATGGTCCCGGGTCACGCCCAACCACAGCCTGCCACAAACACTAAACCGATGAATATAGCCTTACTAGAAGTGAAGGCAATGACCAAAGGGAAAGAAATATAAACATGAAATAACTAAACCTTAAATGGCCGGCCTCGGTAGCGCAGTCGGACTGGTGATCAGGAGGACGCGGGTTCGATACCTGCGGGGGCGGCAACATTCTTTCGTTGAGATTGATCTTGGATTCTTTTTCTACGGCCATTCTCTCCCTTCCACTGATTCAAGAAGGACAGTTGTCAGTTTCTAGCGAAAGAATATGCACTGTACTCTTATGTATAAGCCTGTCCAGGAAACGTGTGGATAGGTAAACTGACCGGCTCAAAAATGGCCTAAAAGTGTTGACTGAGTCGTTAAATTCCAATACAAACAAACAACAACAAAAAACAACAAAAAAAAAAAAAACATAAAGGAAACATCACTAGCGGCAGTCACTTTCCCACAAAATGGCCAAATGGCTATCAAGCAATATGCACACATGCAAAGACAACCTAAAACAAAAATAAACCGCGACAGAAGAACTGCCATTCAAGCTTGTCGACTGGTACAAATATCTATTCAGCTACTGCAGATCTAGATGAGCGGTTCATCAGGATCTACACTTCAATGATTCTGATTAAAACCCTTGTCAGTATAAATGGACAAGTCCAAAGTCTGATATGGAAGAATCCACCTCAGAAACTTGGGGTGTGTGTACCTTCAAATCCCACCATACTGTAAACAACAAATTTGCACTTTATCTTGTCCTTTAAAACAGGGCTTCATATTACTTTAATAAATGCAATGAAATGCCAGGTCTTAGTTCAAAGAGACTGACTTATTTTCACAATTGAAAAAGGTCGATTTTTAACCTGAAAAGATCGATTTTTAATCTTTTTGTCGCGTGTTTTGGCGAGAACATATTAATTTCTATTTTTGAGCAATATGCCAAGCAGGAAGGTTATAAGGCTGAAAAGTCTCGAAATATGATCATCGTCAAGCATATATTAAACCCTTTGCTCATATCAGATGAATTTTTATGATTCTAGATTTTTAATTGGAAGTGTCTGGTTGCAGACAACTGCAAATAGCCCAAAAGTTGACAAAATAGCCAAAAAAGACCAAATACAAAAAAACAACAACAAAAAAACGTTAGAATGACATCACGAAAACACGCCTGTATAATTTTGACCCCTTTGAACCCCACTTTTGTGTAGTAAAACTGGGGTTTACAGGGGTAAACCTTATTTTTCTTATTTCTGCTCTAAAATATAGATTGAACCGCCTCGATGAGGCGGATCAAACGAGTACCGCAACCTATATTTTGAAAAAATATGACAATTTTTTTAATCTTAAAATTTTCATTTTTTCGGCGGTAAAGATTACAATGTATTTGTATAGGCATGTTTTCGTCATGTGCAGTCAACTGCAGATAGCACCCCCCCCCCCCCCCCCCCCTCAACCACCACTACCAAAAAGCAAACACGTTAAAATAACTATTTGCAGTTGACTGCAGTTACCTATATATATGTGTCAAATGAACGTTTGAATGTCTATTTGCAGATGCATATTTTTCCTGCCTGTTTCATATATAAAGGAAAGAATCTGAATATGTCTGATAACACGGTGAATGGCATATTACAGCTGTTTTACTAGACAAAATCTCGTCGAGGAATAACTATTCTCTTTCCTGATTGTTTCCTATTGTTTTGTACCGACGCAAGTACGGAACCTTTGGCTTTCACGCGGAGCTGCAACCGACCGCACATGAGTACTGGTAAACCGCTGAGAGGTCTAAGCTGATGCGAGTCGGGCCGCCCTATTCGTTTCTATGGTTTCATTTCATCTCAATGTCGGGTAAAAATCTCACAAAATTGGAGGCAACGTCTCCAAAATTACCTAAATAATGCTGATGGGGAACTTCAGTTCAAACAAAATTCCGAAGGTAAAACAGTAAATCTTTTTTTAGCTCACCAGAGCCTAGACTCGTTGCATAGATCTGTTAACTTGCTGAGAAACGTGCCGGCAAATCACGATTCTGTTATGTAGACTTTCAGCTTTGTGTCAAGTCTGATTCATGTTCGATCCCAAACACTACTACGCAGTTGGCCAAATGCTGCACTAACTTTTCCAATCCTGGAATTGTCTTCATCATCAATGTACACGCATCTTTACAGTGGGCTCCCAAGGTTAGTGAGCTTGTCCACCACTTGCAAACTTTCACTGTGATGGTGGGTTCCTTGTAAGGCTTGCCAGGTGCTGGTTGATAGACCACCTCAGTCTTTTTGATGCTGATTGTGAGGTTATAGCCGTCACAGTCGGCAGTAATACAATATAGTGCTCGGTATAAACCATACCACGTGCGCCTGAAAATGCAGGCTAATAAATTTAGACAGTCTAATATTTGAATTATGAAAACTGGTTGCATTTAAGGGGAATGGGAACACCTAGCAAATTTTTTCCGCCATTTTTCAAAGGTAGACAACTTTTGGGACTTCCTGTTCACTTGTTCTTCTATAAGCCCTGTCTCGCTGAAAAAGGGGTCTGCTCTTAAAGGAAAGCATTAGCTCATCAGGGGCAAATTCTTTCCTTTAAGAGTTTATTGACCCCTATTAATATGGGAGACAAAAATACTTTTTCAGGAGTTGCCTCCCCTGAAGTTGTATCCATTCCCCTTCAATAGAAGGTCACTGTCTTTTCGAAGGGCCTTCACCGCTTCCTTCCCTGGACATCAAAAGTTTACCATTCGGCGCACTGGCAACACTGCCCGTATTATCTCGCTATAGTACGAGCCCCTACAGTAGCAGAATGGATTTTCTTTCAGCATTATTCGGAGATTTGATTAGATTTTGGTGACCCTGACCTTATGTTCAAGGACACAGGCCCTACAAACTGTCAATGAACAACAACAACCCACACCTTCCCCCCACCCCCACCCCCAATCTGTTAATTTTAGCTTGTCTTCACCATATCGCATGAACGAATTAATGGAATTTGGTCAAACATGGTGCAATAAATCATTGCCACCTACCAAAGATTTTTGTGACCTTGACCTTGTTTTCAATATCACAGGCTCCCAAAAACTGTCAATTTTGGAAAAAAATAGGCTACTCAGTTTAGAATTGATGAGTGTTGGTCAAATTTGGTGCAATAGATCATTGCAACCTGGCAACATTTAGATTAGATTTTGATCTTAACCTTTTTTTAATGTCACAGGTTCACTAAATGGTCAGTTATTGTCCGAAAACGGCTTGTATGTGCCTTAGATTTTGGTGACCTAGCCCTAGTTGTCAATGTGAAATGTTGTGTTTATTTATAGTGGGGACATTGTTTTCCTAAAACTTTCCTTAACCCTTGTCCTGCTGAGCCCGGACATGTCTTATCTTTCAAACAATGTAGATCCAGATCAGATGGCTTCTGAAGAAGCTATCTGATCAGGATCTGCATTGTTTGTCATTCAGTTTATGAATTTGTTGCAATAATTTGCATCAAATAATCTGATTGGTTGATAATCCGTAGTGGGTGTGGCATATATGAATATTCAGCAGGACAAGGGTTAAACTTTCGTGTAGACATTTGTAAACAAAATCTGTATATCATATAACGAACTTCCCCTGCAAACCGCACTGTATACAGAGAAAAGTGGGATTTGAGAGGTATACTATAAGAATCTTACATTGGTGTGAGGGGTGGATGGAAAAATCCGTTCCGAGAGTCACTGTCCGGCATCACGAGGCTTGCCGAGTGGTCCCGAGGGACGAATTTTTCTATCCACCCCCCACACCCATGAAGGATTCTTTTTCTTGCATATAGCCGGGGACATATAACTCATTTTCGAAAATTTAATTAGTCAGCGGTTTGAAAGGCCGAAATGGATAGATCAAAGTCTAAACTTTGGCATTCTGGGTGTTGTCACATTTGTAAGTGGGGACAAGGTCTTCAAAACGGACCTTTTTGCTAACCACCCGAATTATGTAAAAAGATGTTCAAAATATTACAAGCTTTTTTTTCAAAACTTCACGAAAGCCTATAAAATCTGTTCATGTCCCGTAATTTGGAATACATTGAGCCAATGTTCACGGCAGTATATGTCATTTAATATCAAACCATATTCTTTGAAATAATGTCTGAAAATTAAACCTCAGAATGGTAAAAAAATTCTGCATTGTTTTTTCTTAGGGTACATAACCATTGGATTTAAATGATTTTTTGATGTCATATAAAGAGTCTATATATCTTTAATTGACAGTAGAAAAATGGTGCGAATACGTTGAGTAATTCTTTTAAAAAATGAAATTTAGTAAGCATACCCGCATAATTCCATAATTCATTATTGCGCTTTGAAAGATTTAATTTGTATAGAAATTGAATAAAAGCCTTACTGGTTACAGTGCCGTGGGTAGCTTGATATTTAAATGTCACAGATGTACGTAATAAACATCACGTTAAATCAAACAAACAAAAACAGTGTGTTTCATAAATGTCATAAATGCAGCGCTACAACTCGATATATTATGTAGTACCGTAACGGCCAAAAAATTGAAAGTATCGATTAAATCTAGGCTATGTCATTAATACTACGCTACAAACTGAAAAACATGAAAAACAATTATAGGTGTGCACGTGGGAATCGGTGTTGGCATATATTCCAACATTAAAGTTTTGTAATCTGCTGAAGCAAGGTAGTAGTTTCTGCAAGCCAAGGAAACGCATTATATTGTAAATACCCAATGTAGTTTGTCATCTTGTCACACTAGTCTGTAATACGACATGCAAATACTGTACTTTGTAAGTTTGTAGGCACCCCCTATGTTAGTCTTCTTGTCTAGTTCAGTACTATAACCAAATATTTCTGGCCTATATTGTGGGCGTGTTTTTTCTGTCTTTTGTCTCCTCTATCGGATTTCTTTCTTTTTCTTTTTTTTAGATTGTTCATTATACAAACGAGTCAAAACATGATTGAATGTAGGATGTTCAGGTCAACATTTCCTTACATGAAAATGTTTTACCGAAAAGGCAAATCAAATTTTGATAGAATTTATCTGTCTCATTGTTGATTGTTAACATAGCGAGTCGTAGCCCGCCCCAGAATCACTAGCCTGACTTTAAGTGTTAGTAATTTACTGCATATGTGAAACTACAAAGAATAAAGTAATGGTATGCTCTTCCAACACCTTTGGCAGTCCGTTAAAACTGTTGCCAAATAAAAAGAGGCGCAAAAGTATGGACTGGGCGAGATATAACAGATGTCAAACAAACAATGATGAAAAACTTAGAGACGTTCTGAATGAAAATATATAATTGAATTGACTTCAGCACCCAATTTCGTAAAATCATTCTTCGATATAAAAAGATATGGTACAACATAAATGTTATACGACAGAATTCGTGCTTGGTAGTAACCCAATCAAAAGTGACAGCTTTGTTTTCCTCTTTATTTGCACGCCGGTGGGTCAGGCCTCATATTCTATGACGGTTCCAGCGTAAAGGCTACTCTGATGAGTTAGGAGGCCTTCATGCGTACTGAACGAATTATTTGTCTTAATCGCGACGGAAGTAAGGACGAGGATTGTGGCCACATAAAATCGATTAAAGCCACCCCCCCCCCCCCCCCCCCCCAAGTGGAATTTGTTTCCGCTGACCGTTCCAAGGCGGTTCTTCTGTCGCGGTTTATTTTTGTTATGGTTTGTCTTTGTGTGTTTGTGTCGCTTATATTATGTTATTTTTGGACAGCCTATTGGCCATTTTGTATTTGGCTTTCCACTATTGACGTTTCCATTAGGTCTGTTGTTTCATGTTTGTGTTTCTTTCCCTTTGGTGTCTCTGATGGGAGATGTGGGTTGATTGTATCGATTCCTGGTCATTGCCTCCACTCTATTTTACTGAGAATTAGAGAGAATCTAATTCTTTGTAATGTTGGTCGATGCCTGATGCTCTGTCTCTCGTTGGGCCCATCGGAGTCTAACTGTTGGTTTTACTTTCGCTCCAGCATTTCAGTGGTTTCTTGCTGTCGAGTCCTCACCGTTCTTTCATCTCTGTGGTTGTTTGATTTTTGTGTTCTCGGAGGTGTTGCACTGATGAGTTAGGAGGCCTTCATGCGGACTGAACAAATTATTTGTCTAAATCGCGACGAAAGTAGGGGCGAGGATTGCGGCTGCGTAAAATCGATTTAAGCCCACCAGTGGAATTCGTTTCACTGAACGTTCCAAGGCGGTTCTTCTGTCGCGGTTTATTGGTGTTATGGTATGTCTTTGAGTGTATGTATTGCTGATATTCTTCGTTTTGGATAGCCAATTGGCCATTTAGTGGGAAAGTAACAGTCCTTTTGGATTTCCGCTATTACGAGTGTTTCCATTAGGGTTTGGTTATTTTATGTTTGTGTTTCTTTCCCTTTGTTGTCTTTGATTGGAGCTGTGGGTTAATTGTATCGATTCCTGCTCATTGCCTTCACTTTAAGGGCTTTTACCTTGGGGTTGGGGGGTGGGGGGGGGGTAAGGAGGCTCGTGTGCCATCATTTTATGAAACAATATAGAATATAGAATTTGTTAGGGTAGGAGCATACGCATTTACGAATTACTAGCCGTTGTCAGTCTGTAGATATTAATTTTTTGTCCGACCTTATGTGATCTGTTAAACAAACAGGTATGAATATCTCTTTATATCAGACATTTCATTTATTTTTTATGAATTTTATCATATAAGCTGTAATGCTTAATATAGTTTCTGTCCTCCAAATCTGTTTTATCATGATAATGACACTTTTTTTAGGGAAAAGTACGATTTTATATAGTAAAATGTATGAATTGTCAAAAAGGTATGTTTTTGGTGCATTGTTCCCATTATTTCTTTATCAAACTAATAAAAAATATGTTTACAACCTTTCTACACTGTTTGCAAAGATAGGGTTTGTCGTGAACAGCAAGATAAGAGTTAAAATGGAATGGCTATTTGCAGTCAAAACCCGTTAAAAAATGTCTGTTTGTAGTTGACTGCAAGTAGTCAAAAAACGTTAAAAAGGTTATTTGCAATCAACTGCAAATAACAAAAACTGCGGCGTTAGAATGACTTTGCAGCTGACTGCAGATAGCCAAAATCAGTTGAAATGGGTATGTGCAGTCAACTGTAAATAGCTAACCCGCCTTCCCTCCCATAAAAAAGAAAGAAACAAATAAACAAGTCATAACAACATTAAACCAATTGTACCTTTAGAATAAATGTTGTTATAAAATGTTGTAGAAAGGTTGTGAACATATTTTTTATTAGTTTGATAAAGAAATAATGGGAACAATGCATCAAAAACATACCTTTTTGACAATACATACATTTTACTATATAAAATCGTACTTTTCCCTAAAAAAAGTGTCATTATCATGATAAAACAGATTTGGAGGACAGAAACTATATTAAGCATTACAGCTTATATAATAAAATTCATAAAAAACATTTTGCATAAACAAGAAAATACAATAACCTTTGCCAAGACAGCTAAGGAGTATGAAGCCTTTGAGAAGTTGGCACAGCCTTACCGCAGGACATATTGCTCAAAAATCCAAAAATTCATGTATAAAAGTTATTGCCGAAAATTTACAATCGATGGAAATGTATCTAGGGAGCAAACTCTCAATATTGGGTAAATGAATCAAGTGCATTAACCAATTTCAGACTGGAAACCCCTAAACGGGTACCGTGGCAAACAGTGCAGGCCCAGATCAGACGCCGCAGAACGCGGCGTCTGATCAGGGCCTCCACTGTTTGTTAGAAGTTCAGCCATTTTCCTAATCAATTTTGAAGAAAACACAATCTGACACCCCTAAATTTTGAAATGGACTCATGCTATATTTAAGAAGGAAGATTCCATTTGGTACTAAAAAGGGTTAAAACTCAGCGTACATGCGAATAGGAATATATCTATATGTAGACATCTAAGCTAAGGTCAAAGGTTAGGAGGAACTATGATGTAATTCTGTATGTATCCCAGCATTATTGTCTGAGATTGTCTCCGATTGTCTTAATGATAGCTGTTGAGAAAGATAAAACGTGGGTCACGTCACAAGAAACACTGCTTTAGGGTTTGCGATCGGGCAAGTGACACAAGCCCGTCTCCTCTGATTTTGTTTGTTTGTTTGAGGTTTAACGTCCCCGTCAACACTGTATAGGTCATTTTTGAGACGTTGCTTCAAATTTTGTGGGAGTTTTACCCGACATTGAGATGAAATGATATCTCAAGCCCTGTCGCCCAATGAAACCAATAAGATTTATAAGCATGGACGGTCCGACTCGCAACGCGTTGCCTGGATAGGCTTAGATCCTCTAAGCGGTTTACGAGTACTCGTGTACGGTCGGTTTCAGCTCTGCATGGCAGCATCATGCGGTCCATATATTCTTCAAGCCCCGATGTCTCCTCTGATACACAGACATGCAAGAGTGTTGACATTTCAGATATAGATACTGGAGTTATCATACTATCCAAGCAGCGAACACAAAGGTACAGATCAGCCTGTGCGCATGCGCAGGTTTATCTGCACCTTTGTCGTGCGCAAATGACATAAAACAGGTTTCTCAGTGGCGTGGCTCATGTAAATGACAGGTCGATTTGCATTACAGTTCTATGGCTTCTGCTCATTCAAAACTTATTATAAGTCTGGAATTATACGCATCCCATTGATCTACATAGTTTAACCCTTATCTTGCTGTTCACGACAACCCCTATCTTTGCAAACAGTGTAGATCCAGATCAGATGGCTTCTGAAGAAGCCATCTGATCAGGATCTACACTGTTTGGCATTCAGTTTATGAATTTGTAGCAATAAATTACATCAAGTAATTTGATTGGTTGATAGACAGAAATAGGTGTGGCTTAAATGAATATTCAGCAAGATAAGAGTTAAATTATTTTTGTTCTCTTTCCCCACTGTAGGATGACACAGTTTCATAATTGAGATCCTTTTTTTAGGCCGCCCACAGGCTCGGGCCCAAAATATTTGTTCCATGACGGTTCCACAAATGTTGTTGAGATGTTTTAGAAAGGACGTAGAAAGATTTTCTGCAACGTTGTACAAAAAAACACGTTTTGCAAATACATTGACGAGTTAATCTTCGCAAATAAATTCATGATTGATGTGTGCATATAAATAACCATGGTAAGCAATGTATAGTCTCCATCAAGCCTTCTGTCGGCCCCGCCCATAGGGGCTTGAAGAAATATATGGGCTGCATGATGCTTCCACGCAGAGCTGAATCCGGCCCGCACACTAGTACTTAGAGGATCTAAGCCTGTCTAGGAACTGAGGTGCGAGGCAGACCGTCCATGCTAAAAAACTCTATTGGTTTCATTGAACAACAGGGCTTGAGATGTCATTTTATCTCAATACCGGATAAAAGTCCCACAAAATTGGAAGCAACGTCTCCAAAATGACCTTTACAGTGTTGACGGGGACGTTAAACCTCAAATCACACAAACAAGCTTTCTGTAAAATAATGAATATTGCTTATTAATGAGTATGTAAGCCCAAACAATCAAACTAATGAGAACTAGTTTTCACAGAATGTGTACCACTATCATATTGCTATTTTGTTTGTGTTTGTTTTTAGATATTGTTGCAATGATATCATCGATATTCAGATACGAAATTAGAAGCCTCAGTGGTGTAGTGGTAACGCTACTCGCCTTGTAAACCAGGGGTCGCAGGCTCGATCCCGGGCTTCTCCAGACTATCGGATGAGTCTTTAAACCGAGGTCCCGTCTCCGTATGACCTTAGCTGTTGGTGGGACGTAAAACTCAAACACTCACTCACTCACTCAGATACGAAAGTAAGATTGAAACAATTGCGGCCAGTGACGAGTCGTCACGGTTTTGTGAATGGTCTCCAGGACGGAAGGTCTATTATCCCCCCCCCCCCACTACCCCCTCCCCACAACAGGATTTGTCTCCCCTAGTTTATTTATAACTCTGAGTTTGTACTGAAGGGTATCACCTTATATATAACAAATGTAGGGGTGTCAGGTTGTGTTTTCTTCAAATCGATTTTGGGAAATGGCTGAACGCTTTGCAAACAGTGTATATATATGCCCTGATCAGACGCCGCGTTTTGCGGCATGCACTGTTTGCCAATTATCCGTTTTGGGCTCAGAAGCAAAATGGGTTAATATGTAATGAGCCATAAGTATAGTTCGAACAACTTGACATGAGACTGACCTTTATGCAAGGAATAAATTTGTCAATGTTATCGTCTAATACGTCGACTTTCGTAAACTTCACGTGAATTTTCGGCATCTCGTGAATAACGACCCATTAACCAACCTCTTCGGAGCCTGGCAAACAGTGCATGCCAAGATCAGTCGCCGCAACTGTTTGTACTGAGCCATAAAATCACGCAAGGCGAATTAATCTACGGCATTTCATCCATTAATTGTACACGGAGAATCCCTTGGTAAAATTTATTATTATTGAAAAGTAAACAGAAAGGCAGGTGCGTTCATGAAATAAATTGACAGAAAATACAAGTTATTATATTCAGCTCCATTGGCAGTTTAAGATATCAGGAACTTTTGAAACTGTTCGAATTTAGAGCAATATTTTCTCACGGATGTTTGGCAAAGAGTCTTGGTGGTGATTAGGTCATCTGTATTAGGCCAAATTTTAGTCTAATATTAAATCTGTGTCGATTGTCATACAGTAAAACCACTTTTGAACAGACCCAAAGCTGTTCTCAGTCTAGACTGGGTCTAGAATATAAGTATCTGATATGGGTGTGAGGGTTGGATAGAAAAATCGGTCCCAAGGGTCACTGTCCGGCATCACGAGGCATACCGAGTGATGCGGGACAGTGATCCCGAGGGGCGGATTTTTCTATCCACCCCTCACATCCATATTGGATTTTTTTTTCTTGCATACCTTCAATTTCTTAGCGCGGAATTTCAATGCTGCAGTCACTTCGGTTACCAACGTCCGCCATATTGTGTTGACACTGCAGGAATGTAAAGTGACGTCACGGATCGTGCATATCGCCAACCTTAACGACGGCGCACACAAGGTCGTACTCAACCAGTGCATTTATCAAACACGCGATTATATTCGATTTGGGGTCGGAACACCAGGATCAGAACATAAAGTTCTATCCCAGGGTAAAATCGCGAATTTCCTTGTCTGGTGTGCAAGACAACACAATCAAAGAACAGCTGTAATCATTTAAATATGCTTTTAAACGCGGAATTTGTCTTGGCTGGGCTTAATAGGGGAATTCCACTTTATCATATGACGTCGCGCCTGAGCATGTAATAACGCCATGTAATAAATTCGATAATCCACTAGTGGATTAAATATGCAAATAAGTTAGATACGCCCCGTAACGTTACATGCACGACGTCCTTAATGACGTTGCGTTTATTAATGGCGGAATGTTGACATTTTTGTAAAACAATTGTGTATAAAATGCATTTTAAATGTCATATAATAAACAGAACCTTGCATTCGTGCTCATGTAATATTGGATTTATTATGCTCCGCCTATTTAAAGAATAGCGGAAGGGCATTAACTGTTACCCCAGTCCGTCCCGTCCGTACGTCCGTCCCACTTCGTGTCCGGGCCATAACTCCTAAACCATGTTATATATTTATGAAACTTTACAGGTGACTGCATGGCAATTAGACGATGTGTCATGAACAAGGAAGATAACTCTTTCTTTTTCTTTTTTTTTTAGTTATCTGCCTTGACTTAGTTCCTTATATATACTGTGTCCGGGCCATAACTCCTAAACCATATGTAATATATTTATGAAACGTTACAGGTGCATGCATGGCAATTAGACGATGTGACATGAACAAGGAAGACAACTCTTGCTTTTTTGGTTTTTGAATTATCTGCCCTTGACTTAGTTCCATATAGTACTCCTTGTCCAGGCCAAAAATCATAAACTGTATGGAATAAACCCTTTTTCTGAATGGCGTTTTGGCGGGGGCATCCATGTCTATGGGCACTTTTTCTAGTCAAACCCGTTGAGGAAAAGGGATAAAATCCTCGGCAAAGCCTCGCCTTTTATCACTTTTCCTCAACTCGTTTAATAAATTCAAGAATACATGAATACTCAAGTAAGATGCTCTCTGTATATTGATGTCTTGAGTTATGAAAAAATCCGAAGGGGCCCAAGAACAAGTTTGAAACAGCTTTGGTAAACACATTACGCAAACACGCCCATACAAATTCATTGCCACCTTTATCGCCGCAAAAATGAACATTTTAAGATGAAATAGTGTGATATTTTTCTTATTTCTGCTCAAAATATAGATTGTATGCACTCGTTAGAACCGCCTCATCGAGGCGGTTCTAACGAGTACCCAAAATCTATATTTTAGAGCAGAAATAAGAAAAATAAGGTATACCCCCGGAAACCCCAGTTTTACTATATAAAAGTGGGGTTCAAGGGGGTCAAAATTATATAGGTGTGTTTTCGTGATGAACAGACCATCCGTGATCGAGTCATTGAATGTTCACTGTAGTTTGTTGCACCCCGCCCCCAGCTCCACCTCCAGCCCCACCCCAAGCCCCACCTATTTTCTTGGAAATATCAACGCGCGTATTGCTGCTGGAAGGCGCCACTAGAAAAAAAGTTGTCTATTTATCATTTGTGCTGAGGTTTAACGACACATCAACCTTCCAGGGTCATTTTATGTCGTCTCCAAGAGAAAGGATGAAAAGAGAAAGAGATAGCAGGCAAAGTGAAAGAGAGTGACAGGTCTGGAAAAGCAAAAGAAACACAGAAAATAAAAACATCACCACCTAAATCCTTATCTGCTACAAGGATGGCAGACCTTGCCCAGCTGTAAGCCAATATCAGCTGGACGCACCGGGGCCACACCCAAGCACCCCTGGACTAATAATACCATAGAACACAAGTTAAATTTGATGATAAAATCTGTCTAATTCTAAATTCCGGATAGCTACAACTGTTTAAATTCAAAGGGAATGCAAATGACTGCGTCCCCACAAAGCTCCAACCCCTAGAAGCCTATAGAGTCCCATAAAAGATACAGTGGCGAACAGTGCAGGGCACGAATAGAACGCATTTTCTGCTCAAGGAACACACTGCTTGGTTTAAAAAGTAAAATTTGTTTTCTACATGCTACAAAGGAAATTCAGGCGCTCATACACCAGGAAAAATGGAACTTTTCCAATATATATATATAACTATAAGAGTCTGTTTGTCAATTATAAATAAATATTACAATTCACCTTTACTCTATGAGTAAGCAGGACTTACCAGGATGATCATATCATTGTGTGATAAAGATGTGTGTCATCACGATAACTCAACCGTGCGACATAGTGCATTTTTCACATCTCCAAAATGGCTTCTTTTTTTATGAAAGCCCTTGATATTTTTGTTATAAATGTTCAAAACATAGGTTGAGGGTGCTCGTTAGAACCGCCAGTGTTCTCGCCTAACGAGTACCCACAACCCATGTCTTGGAGCAGAAATAAGAAAAATATTGTTTTCCCCAAAAAAACCCAGTTTTCTCTATATAAAGTGGGGTTGGGGGGGGGGGTCTTTATTTCACGGACTTGTTCACGTGATGTCAAGTTTTGTAATAATTTTAGAAATATGGCCATGGTTTATGTTTTTTTTTGTTACATTTTAAAAACATAGGTCGAAGTGCGAAGGTCAGAGGATTTGTTCTTGCACACCAGACATCTCCAAAATGGCTTCTTTCTTGATGAAAGCCCTTGATATTTTTGTTATAAATGTTCAAAACATAGGTTGAGGGTGCTCGTTAGAACCGCCAGTGAGGCGGTTCTCGCCTAACGAGTACCCACAACCCATGTCTTGGAGCAGAAATAAGAAAAATAATGTTTTCCCCCAAAAACCCCAGTTTTCTCTATATAAAGTGGGGTTTAGGGGGGGGGGGGGGGTCTTTATTTCACGGACTTGTTCACGTGATGTCAAGTTTTGTAATAATTTTAGAAATATGGCCAAGGTTTATGTTTTTTTTTTGTTACATTTAAAAAACATAGGTCGAAGTGCGAAGGTCAGAGGATTTGTTCTTGCACACCAGACAAGCAAATCCGTGATTTTACACTGATAGAAACTTATATTCTGACCCTGGTGTTCTGACCCAAAATTGAATATAATCGCGTGTTTGATAAATACACTGGTTGATTACGACCTCGTATGCGCCGTCGTTAAGGTTGACGTCACAGCACGTTACGTGACGTCATTAAACATTCCTGCAATGTCATCACAATATGGCGGACGTCGGTAACCGAAGTGACTGCAGCATTAAAATCCGCGCTAAGAAATGGAAGGTATGCAAGAAACAGAATCCTATATTTGCGTGAGGGGTGGATAGAAAAATCCGTCCCCCGGAATCACTGTCCGGCATCAGACAAGCAAATACGTGATTTTACACTGGGGTAGAAACTTATGTTCTGACCCTGGTGATCTGACCCGAAACTGAATATAATCGCGTGTTTGATAAATACACTGGTTGATTACGACCTCGTATGCGCCGTCGTTAAGGTTGACGTCACAGCACGTTACGTGACATCATTAAAAATTCCTGCAGTGTCATCACAATATGGCGGACGTCGGTAACCGAAGTGACTGCAGCATTAAAACCCGCGCTAAGAAATGGAAGGTATGCAAGAAAAAGAATCCTATATGGGTGTGAGGGGTGGATAGAAAAATCCGTCCCTCGGGATCACTGTCCGGCATCACTCGGCAAGCCCTCACACCCATATAAGATTCTTATAATACTAATTGAAATGTATTGGCCCAAGGAGAACACATGTGAATCTTGAAAGCTGTATTGTTTGTGATATGAAAATGAGAGACCTAAACGTTTTCTTGAAACGGGCGTTTTTATTTCGTATATCACAAACGAAGATAAATCACTCAAATTGCATGATAGAGTTATGGAACTTTGTAGCTCTTGTGATCATATAGATCTTTATGAAGTTTCATGAGGCTAATGCAAATCCTTTTGGAAATAAGGGCACGATTAAAGTTTTTGGTTACATTTTCGAAAATAGGTCAAATTTCAACGGTCAAAGTCACAGGTCACAAAGCTGTCAATGGAAAGGTTCTGTCCCAAGAAATATCCGTGTGAAGCTTGAAGGCTGTATTAATAGTGGTATTAAAATCAGTGACAAAACGTTTTTTATTTAAAAAAAAAAAAAAAAAAAAGACGGAGAGAAAAGGGGAAATTATTCAGTAAAATTGAATGATAGAGTTATGGAACTTGGACAGAATGTAGCTCTTGTGTGGTGAGTATGTGTGAAGTTTCATGAAGGTAGGCCAATTACTTTTGGACAAATGGTCAAGGTTAAAAGTTTTGGTTAAATGTTTGAAAGCTAGTTTAAAGTTTAAAGGTCAAGGCCACAGATCAAAACGTTTGGTACCAATTGAAATGTCTTGTCCCAAGAAACATCGATGTGAAGTTTGAAGGCTCTGAAGGAAGTATTGAAATTAGAGGATAAAGGTTTCAGAAGAAAATAGGTCAAAGCTCAAAGGTCAAGGTCACGGGTCAAAAACATGGTACTAAAATGAGTGGCAAAACATTTTTATTTTAAACCAGTGAGAAAAAGGAAAATACAGTAGAACTTCGATGGCTCGAACACCGATGGCTCGTTTACCATGGCTGAGTCGAACCCGTTCTTGAGTCCCTAGGGAATTTCTGTACGTAAGAAATAGGGAGAGTAAAAATTAGGATATTTAAGTCTTTTATCTTGCAAATGTATGCTCTGTGTACTCATTAGAATCGCCTCGATGAGGCGATTCTAATGAGTACACACAGCATACATTTTTCATTATAGGACACAGAAAAATGTCCTGAAGTATGTCGTTATGCCTCCTGGCATTAGCCCTCAGTGGCTCGAACTACTCCTGTCTCGAACAGATTTTCATGGTCCCAAAGGTGTTCGAGCCATCGAAGTTCGACTGTAATTCAGTCAAATTGCATGATAGTTTTAAGGAATTTGAATAAAAGTAAGCTCTTGTGATGATGAGTATGTCTGTGATGTTTCCTAATGGTAGGCCAAATTCCGTTGGAAATATGGTCAAGGTTAACGATTTTGGTTATATTTTCGAAAACAAAGGTCAAAGGTCAAGGTCACAGGTTTGGTATCAATGGAAAGGTCTTGTACCAAGGAACATCCATATGAAGTTTAAAGACTTATAAATAGTATTGAAGTTAGAGGAAACATGTGTTGCAGAAAAAAATAATAGAAAAGGGGGGATAATTCAGATAAATCAATAATACAATTATGATCCGCTGTTGTGATGGTGAATATGTGTTTGAAGTTTCATGAGGCTAAGTCAAATACTTTTGAAGTTATAGCCAAGGTTAAGTTTTTTTTTTCGGAACAACGACAACGACGGTAATGGCAACGCAGGCGCCGGATTGATGACAATAGCTTGAAAATGTTTCTTCGAAAAAAAACCACACACACCAAAAAAAAAAAAAAAAAAAAAAAGACGAGCAACTCCCTAAAAAGAGCAAAAATATGTAAGTCCGAAGGCTGTTTCCTTTTCAAGAGACTATCAGAGCTTCTCCACTTTCAATAAAAATATCGTCGACATATGCAGCGATATATAAAAAAGATAGACTTTAGAACGAAGAATATGGAAACAACTTTATTTTTAAACATGGTTTTCTTAAAGAATCGATACAGAGCATTTGGTGCAAATGCATCTGTCATTAATATTTGCAGTTCGTTGGTATTTCGTTTCATTTTATGAGGAGGATTATTTGGTACACACCTGCGTTCTAACATTTTCTCCGCCAAGTTGACTTTTGTTGTTCTTAAAATCGTTTAAAATACATTTGGGACAAATATAACCCACTCACATATATATGATGGCAATTTATAGGGCAGATACTTGGCTTATTTTGCTGCAAAATTCTGATGAATTTAGGTTAGGAGAACGCACCCCTTTCATTTTGTTTTCACCCTTATATGTCTAAATAGGACTTAAAGTAAAAATAACTTACAACAACGCAATCGGCAAGTTAGCAATCGGTCTTCTCCCAGACGTACTTTTGATGTTGTTTGAGACGAATATCAAATACGTGCCGAAAGCTTTGTTGCACCGTTTTGAACTTTCCATCACGTGCTTCTGAACCGGTATTTTAGATGATTGACACACGTCTTTGGACGGTTTAAGCGTGGGCGGGATAATAGCGCTGTCAGTTAATGTTACAATCGATTTTAATACTGCTCAAAAGAAGATTGTGGATACTCGTTAAAACCTCGAAGCGGTTCTAACCAGCAGTACCCACAATCTATAGTCTGCTCAAAACAAAGATTGTGGATACTCGTTAAAACCTCTAGGTGGCGACATGGCTTGAGATGTCATTTTATCTCAATGTTGGGTAAAAGTCCCACAAAATTGGAAGCAACGTCTCCAAAATGACCTATACAGTGTTGACGGGGACGTTAAACCTCAAATCAAACAAAATACACAAAACCTCGAGGCAGTTCTGACCAGCAGTACCCACAAGCGAATATATATTCATCTCAAAACAGACTGCGGGTACTCGTTAAAACCCCGAGGCTGTAGCAGAAACAAGAAAGAACAATGGATGAACCCCTGTATATACATGTATTAAAGTGGTCGAGCCGGCACTCGACATTGAATCAAGCGTGGTAACTCAATGGTATAGTGCACCTGCCTGTGATGCTAGAGGCCCCCGGTTTGATTCCCGGCAGCGGTAATAAAACTGCGGTGTCCGAACATGCTCCGGGTGAATGCCACAAAGTGCACCGTCCTCCGCATCGGGACGTTAACTGGGAGGCCCATTCTGTGCAGTTTAAAGATTTCTTCGTTATTACATGATTACTGTGTATGTTTTCATCCTGCAGACCTGGATCGGCAATGACCGATCACACTGGAATTGAAAACGCTCCAATGTTGATTCGACCGATATAGATAGAAATAGTAGAAAGAATGAATTGGAGAGGAGCAAATTCTTTCCTTTAAGAAAAGAAAATAAATAAATAAAAAAATCAGAAAATAAATAAATAAAAAAAATATTTGTCACTTAATTGCTCGACTCGACGGTTACTGATTTTTGCGTGCCCCCCAGGAGACCTGTTGGGTCCACACTTTTAAATCTTGAAATCTTCCTGCACAACTTCATTTTCATATCTGTCTAGTGGTTACTGAGAACTTATCGGGACAAAAATTGGGCGGAAAAAAGAGACGAAACCCAGAAAAACTAATGTCTCGTTTTGGAGACTTAACCCTTATCCTGCTGAATAAATTAATTTAGCCACACCCATTGTTCGCTACCAAAGCATCATGCAGCCCATGTATTTCTTCAAGCCCAGATGGGCGGGGGCCGCAACACTGTATAGGTCATTTTGGAGACGTCACTTCCAATTTCGTGGGACTTTTACCAGACATTGAGATGAAATGACTTCTCAAGCCCTGTCGCCCAATGAAACCTATAGGGTTTATATACATGGACGGTCTGACTCGCAACACATTTCCTAGGCAGGCTCAGAACCTCTAAGCTGTTTACCAGTACTCGTGTTCGGTCAGCTCTGCGTGGAAACATCATGCAGCCCAGTCTATTTTTGCAAGCCATGATGGGCGGGGCTATTCACAGAAACAGTAGGAAGTTCCAACTTTGAGCGGTAGGGGTCAAAATTAAAAAGGTGTGTTTGTATGGTTCGTATCAACTACGAGTCTATGAAGATGTAATCACAGTGTTGGGAACAGAACTTTATTGAGCATCAATGATGGGAAATGCCGGATCCGGCGTATTTTTTACGCCAGTTTTGTTTGTTTGATTTGAAGTTTAACGTCCCCGTCAACACTGTAAAGGTCATTTTGGAGACGTTGCTCCCAATTTTGTGGGACTTTTACCCGACATTGAGATGAAATGACATCTCAAGCCCTGTCGCCCAATGAAACCAATAGGGTTTATTAGCATGGACGGTCCGCCTCGCACCGCGGTTCCTGGACAGACTTAGATCCTCAAAGCCGTTTACCAGTACTAGTGTGCAGGCCGGATTCAGCTCTGCGTGGAAGCATCGTGCAGCCCATATATTTCTTCAAGCCCCTATGGGCATTTTTTACGCCAGATTTTGCGTAAAGTTTCCAGTCGTGGCCAGTATTTTTTCTCCTGTCGCGTTCGTCTTTGTAAATTACAGCGAGTGCTCAATTGATCAAAGGATTTAACAGTCTCAGGTCTATTGCCTATCGCGACTGCGGAAAAAAATGACACACTCGGGTGTGCTGTGACAAATCAAGCATGTGGCTGATTAACACTTATTGAATGTTTTGCTTCCCGGATTTTTGTACACACACTTGGATTATCGGTAATTTGATTGTTGAGAAAATGTCGGGGTATAATTAAAGAAAGCGCTCATTACCTATATTTTGATTTAAAAAAAAAAAAAAAAAAAAACAGAATCGTCGATATTGCGATTCCCTATCTAACACCATTATCCATACCATCAACAAATAACAAAATGCGTTAAACTGGCAAATAAATCAATTTTTGGCTATTAAACTTTAAAAACAGAATAACCAAACTAATCATAACTGAACTTTATTTTATCAGATGCATTAGTTTGAATTTTAAAAATTGATTCGAAAATAAACGTTTTTAGGTGGAAGTTCGCCATTGCGACTGACCGGAGAAATGACCCGAATTACATATGGTTCAAGCCCCAAAGTCTTTCGGATCCTTACGCGACACATGTTCATGGTGCTGCCTGACACAACAGCCTATAATACTGGCGCTTCAGATGTCTGTAAACTTTAGCCATAAACTCCCAAAGCCTGCCCTGGCGAGTCGGACATGCAACGCTTCAGATGTCTGTTAACTTTAGCCATAAACTCCCAAAGCCTGCCCTGGCGAGTCGGACCATCCGAGCATATAAACCATATCGGTTTAACTGGGCGGCAGGGATTGAAATGTCATTTTATCTAAACGTCGGGTAAAAATTTCACACAAAACTGGAAGTAATGTCTCCAAAATGACCTAAATAATGTTAATGGGGATGTTTAACCTCAAATCATGTAAACAAACAATCTAACAGAAAAGCAGAACTATTGGTCAATTAAAGTCCGTTATTGGTCACATGAAATCTGATGGGAATGACTTGGCAGATTTTCCACATTTTTCAAAAGGGGGCAACTTTCGGAACTTCCTGTTTGCTTTTCTATAAGCTTTGTCCCACGAAAAAGGGGTCTACTCTTAAAGGAAAGAATTCTTTCGTTTAGAGTTGACCCTCATTGACATGGGAGACTAAAATACGCTTGAAAGAGTTGCCTCCCCTGAAGGTGTATGCATTCCACTGAAAGTCTGAAAAATATATATTTTTCACTTAATTGCTCGACGATTAGTAAAATATTTGGGCGGATTTTTGCGTGTTATTTCGTGATTTTATGGGCCCACCCTTTTAAATTTTGAAACCTTCCTCACAACTGGACAAAAAATGGGCGGGAAAAAGAAACCCAGAAAACCCAATAAGTCTTAACCCTTATCCTGCTGAATATATATATTTAGCCTCAGCAATTGCCGACTGTCAAACATGAAAATTTCTTAACATTATTCACAAGCTGCATGGCAAACAGTGTAGGACCTCATCTCTGTTTGCAAAAGTAGGAGTTGTTATGGGTTAAATATACACTAAAGCCACTTTATAACTGAGCCTCCTGTTGTGCCCATTTCTGTTTGTTTGTTTGATTTGAGGTTTAACGTCACCTTCAATACTGTATAGGTCATTTTGGAGACGTTGCTTCCAATTTTGTGGGACTTTTACCCGTCATTGAGATGAAATGACATCTCAAGCCCTGTCACCCAATGAAACCAATAGGGTTTATAAGTATGGTCGGGCTGCCTCGCATCGCTTTGTATGGGCAGGCTTAGATCCTCTAAGCGCTTTACCAGTACTCGTGTAGTCTGCGTGGTAGCCTCGTGCAGCCCATCTTTATCTTCAAGCCCCGATGGGCGGGGCCGACCATTTCTGTATGCATTGGAATTGCACAGGGAGGGTAAATTACAAGGATTCGTGTCAAAAATACATTGTGTATAAAGAAGTTGTTTTGTGAAAGCAAAATGTAGGACAAAGGGTTAATTCTTTCATGGAGGTTTGAAATATTAGGCAATAGTAATTATATATCAGTTCTCAACAAGCTGTTGTATGATAAGCACTAAATCAAGGCGAGATGCAAAGGAATAAACTCAACCATTATAGATAAAGGTATGCACATGTATGTAATCAGACCGGACAGTCGTCGGCAGTCGCGAGCGGACGACAAAGGCGACCAGCGGAAAGGGGAAGCGTTCCCGACTGCCACCGAGTGTAGGCTGGGAATTTTTTTTTTTTTTTTTTGGTTTTACGGCCCTTTCAAGATTATTTCACTCATATCGAGCCGATCGTTAATCAAAGGTGGGCGAAAACCGGAGTACCCGGAGAAAAATCACCTGACCTTCCGTTGCAGAACATGGCGTCCCACATGTGACCCGAGCGAGGCTCGAACCTCAGCGGTGAGAGACCAAATGATCCAGAGTCAGCGCTCATAACCACTAGGCCACGGAGGCCCGTGTAGGCTGGGAAAATAGTCCCGGACTGAGATCCAAACTTTCGTTCAAGCCCTAAATTCCACTTTCTTTGTAAACAGTGTAGACCCCGATCAGACGGTGCGTTCTGTGGCACCTGATCTGAGTCTCCATTGCTTGCCAAGCCTCTCACAGCGAACATTCTCTACTGAAATCATATATAGTTGGCCATCCAAACCACGAAAAAAAACTTCTGATGGCAAAATTGAGTAGAGTATGGCATCCATGCTTATACTGTTCTTTAGTGTGATGCAAAAGTTATAGGGGTGGATGCCACTTCTGAAAATGCCCGAGAGCCTCAGAATTAGGTCAAAGGTCAACTGAGTGCAAACATACAAAAAAAATTTGTACATGCTGGTATTTGTACCCCCTTTCTATCTAAGCAGACCAAAAAAGTTAATTAAATCACCAGCCATGTACTTAGGACATATTATTTATGCATCATATGTGAAAAAGAAGTTGTATAATATATTTGGCTAGGGTCAAAGGTCATTTAAAGGTGCATTATTGAGCTATCGGGCTTCAAAAATGGAAAGCGTGTTTTTCGGTTTTATTTCTTCTATTCATGTAGCTATGCCATTTGTAATCTTCTGAAACCAAATACCACTTCAGAACTTTGTGAAAATCGTCGTTTTCATTTTTGTTTATTTGTTGTTTTTGGGAATTTCAATCTAAAAATATTCCTGTCACGTGACAAAAAGCCGGGCAACATCACAGCGGCGAACAATAAGATGGCGACCTCCGGTTCATCTGAGGAAAGTAGAATTTTTAGTCCAAATTACAAGTATTTGACTTTCAACTGCACTGACACAATACTATCATGCATGTTAATCTGTTATCAAATGCTAACGCATCAATTTACAGGCAAGAAGATAATTTTACCGTCAATATCTAAGGATGAATTTCTGAATCGATGAGAATTGACATGGGGTCGTTTCAAAGATACACAAAAACCGCATACATGTGAGAGTACATGTATGATGTGGGTATTTGTTAGAATTAGACGATACTAGCAATAACCTTTTGATTTGTTTGATTTGAGGGTTAACGTCCCAATTAACACTGTTTAACGTCCCCATCAACACTGTATAAGTAATTTTGGAGACCTAGCTTACAATTTTGTGGGACTTTTATATACCCGACATTGAGATGAAATGAGATCTCATTCCCTGTCGCTTACGGGCCTCCGTGGCCTAGTGGTTAAGAGCGCTGACTCTTGATCATTAGGTCTCTCACCGCTGTGGTTCGAGCCTCGCTCGGGTCATATGTGAGACGCCAAGTTCTGCAACGGAAGGTCAGATGGTTTTTCTCCGGGTACTCCGGTTTTCGCCCACCTCTGATTAACGATCGGCTCGATATGAGTGAAATAATCTTGAAAGGGCCGTAAAACCAAAAAAAAAAAAATCCCTGTCGCCCAATGAAACCAATAGGGTTTATATGAATGGGCGGCCCGACTCGCACCGCTTTGCCTGGGCAGGCTTGAATCCTTTAGGCGGTTTACCAATACTCCTAAGCGGTCGGTTTAAGCTCTGCCTGGCACCATCATGCAGCCCACCTATTTCTTCAAGCCCCGCCATGGGAGCCGAGCAAGAACTTTTTAATACCGAAACAAAAGAGAAACACTATCCATATTCGCACCGCCCATCGGGGCTTGAAGAAATATATGGGCTGCATAATGCTTCCACGCAGAGCTGTAACTGACCCGCAAACGAGTACTGGTAAACAGCTTAGAAGATCTAAGCCTGGGCAAGCAAAGCGATGCGAGTCCGTCCATTTGTTTCACTGGGCGACAGGGCTTGAGAAGTCATTTCATCTCAATGTCTGGTAAAAGTCCCACAAAATTGTTATCAACGTCTCCAAAATGACCTTTACAGTGTTGAAGGGGACGTTAAACATCAAACCAAACAAACAAACGTGCACCAGGACCTACTCACTGATACTGGGATCGGCCACATTTTACCATAACTTGCAGATTTACAGCACACATCAATCTTGCGCTGGCCTCGGTAGCTCAGTCGGATGCGCGTCTGACTGCTGATCATGGGGAAGCAGGTTCGATACCTGCCGGGGTCGGCAATATTCTTTCGCGGGGATTGATCAAGAAATCTTTCCTACGGTCATTCTCTCCATTCCGCTGGCTCAAGAAGGGCAGTTGTCAGTTTCTGGCGAAAGAATGTGCACTCTCCTGGTTACCTCTTACGTATAAGCCTGCCCAGGAAAAGTAAACTGACAGGCTCAAAAACGGCCTTAACAGTGTCGACTTGGCCGTAAACCCCAAAACAAACAAACAGTTAACCTGCATAGGGGATGACTCTCCCTGAACAGGGCGCCTCCAGTTTGTTTGTTTGATTTGAGGTTTAACGTCCCCGTCAGCACTTTAAAGGTCATTTTGGAGACGTTGCTTCCAATTTTGTGGGACTTTTACCCGACATTGAGATGAGATGACATCTCAAGCCCTGTCGCCCAATGAAACCCATATGGTTTATTAGCATAGGCGGTCCGCCTCGCACCGCGGTTCCTGGACAGGCTTAGATCCTCTAAGCGGTTTACCAGTACTAGTGTGCGGGCCGGATTCAGCTCTGCGTGGAAGCATCATGCAGCCCATATATTTCTTCAAGCCCCTATGGGCGGGGGCCGGTGCCTCCAGTTAAACGTTCCGATCCAAAGGGCGGTGCGCATTTTGACATTCATCGCTGTAAATGGTGTTCAGACACCGAAATAATCACCGCCGGGTCGAACCGAGGGCCTCTGGCATCTGAGTCAAGTGCACTAACCACTCTGGGCTTAACCACTGAGCTGTCACGCTCAGTTTATTACATAAACTCCAGGTTTATAGGATGAGACTCTGCACAGTAATCGGCTCTTTCGTTGTACATTGGGTCGTTCTCTCTGCTGGGGGGGGGGGGGGGGGGAGGGGGTCATGTGAGTACCAGCTGATAGCAAGCCGGCGGAATGAACAACTCACAGCGCATAAATGTCATCCTACTAGATTTCAGTAAGGCCTTTCACGAGGTTCCGCACAATTTCATTGCTGATGGATACCAGAAAGTCGTAATTGAGGATTTCTTCGTCTGCGCCCGTTACTTCTGGTGTTCCACAGAGTACAGTGCTCGGCACTCTCCTCTTCCTCATATAAATCAACGACTTGCCACCACGCGTCTCCCCTGTTCGCTGATCACTGCCTGTTGTACCGAGTTGCTGTCGCTCAAGAGGACTTTAATTATTTACAAGCATGGGAGAGAGACTGATAGATGCGTTTTCACCCAGACAAGACTTAGTCTGAGTACATCAGAATCGGCAACAAAAGCAAGATAATGGAGTCATCATACAACATCCATTGCCAGAAGTAAAGCAAAAAACCTGGCTATAGACAGTACACTGGTGTGAAATAGTCACACTGACATGCTTAGACTAGCTTCTAGTCGGATATCATATTTTAAAGTTAATAAGTAATATTCTTCTACCCCTTATTTGATCTTGGGAAGATATACTCTGACTAAAATGCCAGTTTGCCTTATCAGTTGGTGTTCGGTAAGGGGTACAGAAAGGCAATAAACATTTCATGACTTAAGCTGTAATCAATCATTTACCAAGGATCTTGCGAGGTAAAATTCGCATTGTACTAGACCTTGGTGTCTGAGACAAGATTAAAGTCTAACAAGGTTTCATATTTGATAAAAACACACATGAAGGTTGGTAATTGGTAAATATGACATCAAGGTCTAGTAGCTAGACTATGACATGCTATCTACGACAGACAGCCAGACAGCTGCTTTCCTATCCTACGCAGGAATCTCTCTGCATGCCCAAAGGACATCAAGGCAACAGCATACAAGTCACTAGTTAGACCTAAACTAGAATATGCTGCCACCCCCTGGGACCCCTACAAACAAACTAGTCCAGTTCAATCGCAATTTTCCGCTCACATCGTCTATCTTACTGATCATGTGTATATTGGAAATGAAAAAAGGGAGGTTGGTAAAACCTAGTATTCCTTGAATTTCTCGAATCAAGGTCTGCTTTATTAAGGAAATTTCGTAATCCCAGATCGTTTTGTTATTGACGAAGAGCTCTGTGTGAATGATCCATGTCAGAAGATATCAGACACGAAACTTCCATTGACTTAAGGCTTTGTAAAAAAGGCATGAACATTGGGTTTTTAAATATTCAAGGATTACGTTCTAAATTTTCTGAAGTTCAGGCAATGTTAACATCTACAAAAAATTCAAATCTGCACGTATTTGGCATGTGTGAAACAAAATTCAATAACAATTGCATGTCAAGCAGTTTTAATATCCAAGGTTTTCAAGATGCGTTTCGTAAAGATAATCATACAAATGGTGGCGGCGGCATACTTGTTTACGTTAGGGATCAAATAATGGCTAAACGTAGGGAAGACCTTGAGAGTAATGAAATATCATGCATTTGGCTTGAAATTAGTCCTACTAAAGGAAAGTCCTTTTTACTTGGATTCTTGTACAGAAATCCTGTCGAACGTGCCGAGTGGTTAGACCGTTTTGAATGTTTTTTTGATGGCGTTTGGAAAGAAAGTAAAGAAATCATTTTACTGGGAGATTTTAATAAAGATTTATTAAATCCAAATATAAAAAGAGAATGGTCAATATTTACAGAATCATTAGGGCTAAGTCAACTCATTACACAGCCAACAAGGGTAACGAACAATTCTAGCACGCTTATTGACCATATTTATTCAAATCATGAAGATAATATTTCAGAAGTACACGTAAGTCAAATCGGCATCAGTGACCATTTTTCTGTTATCTGCAACAGAAAGTTAAATGCAACTTTTATTAAGAACGCACACAGATCAATAACATATCGATCGTTCAAAAACTTTGACGAAAATAAGTTTTTGATTGATTTGCAAGCAATACCATGGAATGAACTCAGTAGGCTTGACTCTTTAGATGACATACTTTGTGCCTGGTATTCATTTTTCAATGATACGGTCAATAAGCATGCACCAACAAAAACTCATAGAATTAAAAAAGACATACAACCTGACTGGCTAACACCAGATATTCTTGACAGTATGAAAGAAAGAGACAAACTCAAAATACAAGGTCGTTTTGAAGAGTACACACATACACGGAATCAGGTATCATCAATGATTAATGAATCAAAAAAGGCAACTTATAGAACTAAAATTGAACAAGGAAAAGATGATCCAAAATCAATTTGGAGACTTTTTAAAGAGTTCGGTGCTTCAAATAAAAAGGCCGACAATAACGATATCTTAGGACTTAAGATAAACGAAGAAATGGTTGCAGACAATAATGAGTTAGCCAATAACATTAACGATTACTTTACAAACATAGCGGCAAGACTCAAGGAGCCTATACAACATAACGAATTTAATAAACTAAATGATTACATTAATTCAAAAATTCCTGCAGACGTAAGTTTTGAGCTCCCTGAAATAAGCGAAAGTTTTGTTTTTAAATTTCTTTCTTCACTTGATATTTCTAAAGCAACAGGGTTAGACGGAGTTGGGCCTAGACTCCTAAAGTTGTCGGCAGGAATAATTACTAAAAGTATAACAATTATTGCTAATAAATGTTTATTGACTGGGGAATTTCCTTCCCTCTGGAAACAAGCTAAGGTCATCCCTCTTCATAAAGGGGGTGCAAAAGATGAAATCAATAATTATAGGCCAATATCTATCCTACCTACATTGTCGAAGTTAATAGAGAAATTCATTCACGTACATTTCATGTCTTTTCTGGATAACTTTGAAATAATGCATAGTTCCCAGAGCGGTTTTAGACCTGGTCACTCCACTGAAACGGCTTTGTTATTAATGACGGAACATTGGTTAAAAGCTTTAAACGACGGTAATATAGTAGGGACTGTTATGGTTGACTTCAGAAAAGCTTTTGATCTTGTTGACCATACGTTACTTTTAAAGAAACTAGCATGCTACAAATGTAATAGTTCTTTTCTGAAATTAATGGAATCATACTTAAGAAACCGTACACAAATTACATCTGTAAATAACAAAATATCAGACCCAGGTCTTGTTACGAGTGGTGTACCTCAAGGGTCTATATTAGGTCCTCTTTTATTTTTAATTTTCATTAATGATTTGCCTTTAGCTTTGTCGCGAAACATTTCCTCTATAGATCTCTATGCTGATGATACTACGATATATGATATGCAAAGTGACCTGCACACATTAAAATTAAATCTGCAAGAAGCTCTTTTTTCCCTTCATATATGGTGTAAACAAAACGGGATGCTTTTAAATACTGAGAAAACTAAAGTTATGATAATAACAACAAGGCAAAAAAGAATACATATAGATGAGAGTATTTTAACTTTATCATATAATGGCACTGAACTAAACTTAACTACTGCTGACAAAATACTTGGTGTTAACATCGATGCTAATCTCACGTGGAATGAACATTTCAACTTTATATGCAAAAAGATATCCACTTATATTTGGCTGTTGTCCAGGATCCAACACTTCATTAATTATGAACACAAAGTTATTTTCTATAATGCGTACATTCATCCACATTTCAATTATTGCAATATAATATGGGGTAATTCATCAAATTATAATATGTCAAAAATAGTTAAACTACAGAAACGTGCTTGCAAAATAATCTTAGGCAATGAATACTCAAGTTTCGAAGATGCAAAATCAAGGCTAAGTATCCTTTCTTTCGAGCAAAGTATGTTCGTAAATAAGGCAAAAATCATGTTCAAAGTCACGCACAGTCTCTTACCAAAGTATATTTGTGAGTTATTTGAGAAAAAAAGGGATCAATCAAATCAAACAACACTGAGATCAACTTCTGGTCAAAATTTTAGAATTCCAAAACCTAATATAAATGTTTTCAAAAACAGTATATCATATTCGGGTCCTATTATTTGGAATAGCATACCAACTGAAATTAAGAATTCTTCATCGTATAATGCATTCTCACGAAATTGTATTAGCTGGTTAATTAACTCTTGATGTTGTTGTATATATTGCAACGTGCGTATGCCTCCGCCACCTTGAACTTTTAAATGTCATATTACCATTTTGCATCTACAGTCGAACTTCGATATCTCAAATACATACTGGACCAAGAACTTACTTTGAAAAATAGGTACCCAATAGTACATAATAGAAATGATCTTGGGGCATATTTTCGACTTTCTATAAAATACACATGTTTTGTGTGTGCTCATTAGAATCGCCTCAAAAAGCAATTCTAATGATGCACACATAACATGCATTTCCAAGTAAACACCAAACAACCCCCACCATAACACAAGTATAGCTGGAGAAATGTAAACAAGGGACCCAAGAGTGAGCTCGAATTAGCCAAAGTAAACTAATTATCTGTATTAGAGTTATCGAAGTTTTACATACGAATGCTTCAATCATTTCTTCTTTTTCCACATTATGTTATCACTTTTGTTAATACCCATGTACTGTTCGTTAAATGTTTTGCATTGTGTTTTAGATAGAGGGCCTTGTGGAAGATTGGTTTTACCAAACGAGTTACCCTCTTTAAATAAAGAAATTACTTACTTACTTACTTACTTGAGATAGATATAAGAGCTTTATTTGTTTAACCGTCATTCATGAAGGCTTACAAAAGTATTTAGGCTGATGAAATATATATATTGGATTTTTCAAGTACGGCAACTTGGATTTTTTTAAGTACGGCAACTTGGAAAAAAAAATGCTGAATTAACTGTACGGTTACTTGCGTCACAAAATTGCAAATTTGGAAACTACTGACACCATTTTGACATCGTTTGGAAGGAAAGGCCGTGGTTATTATCATGTTTGGTTTCATCACATAGGGATCGATTATAATGCTAGTGCTGATCGTAAATCAATCTATTTTTGCATGAAACAGATGGAGATGTGAAATCTACACCAGGGCCATATTTCCTTTTGAGAATTCTTTGTCGTTGCTTTCGCTTTGTTTCATTACTGAAAATACTTTGGAAGAAAGTCTGTCCCCTATTGGTCTATTCAACGGAAGGAACTTTCCTTTCGTGATGGGAAGTTTTTTTTTTTTTTTTTTTTTTTTTTTTTCTTTTTGTTGTTTTTGTTTACGAAATAAAGTTTGTTTTTCAGTGAGCTGAAATAGTTTCTACTTCGTTCTTGTGAAACTTACAACTAGAATAGACGTTAGTTTATGCTTTGAGAAGTGTTTATTCCTTTGACGAGAGTTTATTCAAACGAAGGTCCTGTAATATGCATACTATACTCCAGTTATTTAAGATTATGAGTGAGGCCATTATTATTATTATTATTATTTATTTTTTTTTTTTTTTGCATTACGAAAACATGCCTTTTCAAATAAATTGAACATATTTCCACCCAAAAAAATGAAAATGTTCAGATAAAAGATTCTGCTATTTTTCATAATTCAGCTCAAAACATAGATTTTGGGTACTCGTTGGAACCGTCTCGACCAGGCGGTTTCTGACGAGTACCAAAAATCTATGTTTTGGGCAGAAATGCGAAAAATAATGTACACCCATACAAACCCCATTCTACTGGATTAAAGTGGAGTTTAAGAGGGTCAAAATTGCATAGGCATGTTTTCATGATGGTCTTCTGTTTTTTGTTTTTTTTTTTTGTTTTTTTTTCGAAATCGGCCACGTGCACACATGTTGCAATTTTTATCTTGTATATTCTAACCATTTCACATTTGTACGGTTTAGTAACGCCACAGACAACAAAAAGCTACTTTAAAGAAGGTGATTTAAGGTTCCTCAATACAGTTATTTCACTACATTTGAGGTACTGAAAAAAATCATATTTGCAAATAGTTACCCAAACAGATTTTTCATCAGATGGTAGTCCATGTAAATGTAAGAATATGAAAGCAAAATATTTTTATTGGAAAGTCACCATGTTAGTAATTTATTGCATTTTTCCATGGTTTTGCAAAAATGATATCTTAATCCACAGAACAAAAATGTGTAAAATACTATCATAGAATTGTGGCTAAAGGTTGCCTTTAGGCACTGCAAGAGTGGAATTTCAAGTAAAATACCTAAATAGTACTGAAAATTAATGATTCCTCCCCCACCCCGCCAAAAATGTAATTATTTCACCTTGTACTATTTTTAAATTCAGTGTATGGTAGCCAAAAATGACCAGTTCTACCAAGTTGGCAGTAAGATCACTGATTGGGTTGAGGTGTTGCAATCTCTTGCATTTAGCTTGTAAAATGATTGACCTTCTTTGGTGCTTTTAGTATTTCATTTTATATATTTCATTCATGCAATTTATAACAATTTATGAATCACTGCACCAAAGTTTCACTGTATTATCGATTGTGTTTACTGGGTGGATGATTTGATACTGGAATAAAATCCAAAACCAAAAAAATAAAAAAAAAATAAGATAAAAACAGTTTATCCCCATATTTGAACTGAAAGAATGAAAGCAGCCTGTTCAGCACCAGGATTTTTGTGCAAAAGGCTTCTGGTCATTTCCTATAACTGCTATGTTATAGCAGTGATTTTTACCCATTGATTTGTTACATAAGAATCAGAATCAGAATTGTTACTGGTGACACGTCAAATGACATTCATACACCAGGACCTGTGATATGGGAAGTTAGTCCCTAGCTCTAACCAAAGATGTAAACTTAGCTACACAATCATCAGCACCTTCCGCCGTCGAAATAATAGAATCCGGAAGGGCATTCCAATCTCTAATGGTTCGGGGGAAGAACGATTCTTTATAAATATCCGTTCTTGCAGTAAGGGTCTGAAACGTCATTGAATGGTGCTGTCTACAGTGCCTAGCCGGGGGAACAAGGTCATCTGTTGGAATGCTGGCAGCACCCTTTAGACCTTTGTATAAGAGTATGAGCCTACTGTCTCTTCTCCTTTTCTTGAGAGACTCCCATCTTAATTTTCCTAGAATTCCAGTCATGCTCCCAGTTTCAAAGCAGTAATTTCCAGTTACAAATCTAGCCGCTCTATTCTGAACTTTTTCAATTTCTTCATTTAGGACCACTCCGCTTGGGTCCCAGATGCAACTACCATATTCCAAGATTGGGCGAACAAGTCCCCTGTATGCTGTCTCTTTCACATCCTGGGGACACTGATGAAGATTTCGCCTCAGGAATCCAAGAGTTCTATTCGCCTTTGTACACATATTGCATATCTCAAATCGTGAGTGATTGTCACACCAAGGTATTTAATGGAATTCACATTTTCGAGGACCGTTCCCTCTAAAGTGTAAGAAGCCTCAACTTTATTAGATCTCTTCCTTGTTATCTGCATAATATTGCATTTAACTGGCTGAAAACTCATGCCCCATTTTCGGGCCCAACATCCTAATCCATCTATGTCAGCCTGAAGTTTCAATGAGTCATCTGTATCTCTAATTTCCCGGTAACAAACACAGTCATCTGCGAAAAGTCTTATTTCTGAGTCAATGTCAGAGGAAATATCATTGATGTACAGGGAGAACAATAGAGGACCAAGAACAGTCCCTTGTGGGACTCCAAACAAAACTGGCGCCCATACTGAAGATTCACCATTAACAAAAACACGCTGTTTTCTGTTCACATGAGTCACCATAAACAAATAATTGATGTTTGGACATATTTATCTAATCCAATTAATGATCTGTTGTGTCACCTACTTACCAATGTGCGGGTTGGTAAAATTTCATAGAAGCCCAATACTTTTAATATGTTTTGCTGAAAGAAGTTAAAAAAGAAATCTACCCTTTTCAACTTGTTTACTTGGGAACAGGGGTGAACAACACAAACAGGACAATGTTACACGTAGAAACTAGTTCAGAAATGAAGGCATACTATTCATGAATTAACGAACAAATTATGTTAGAAAGTATGTGAAAGTAGGCGCAAGACAGTTTCAAATATGAATATTATGTTTTAAATTTAAAGCAATGGTGTACTATTGTTTTTTTTTTTTTTGGTGGGAAATTAGTTCCAAGGCGTATGAATACGTTTTTGCATTTGGCAAGATGGAAATCTCTTCAATTTGACAGCTACACTAATTTATCAGTGATGACAGGCTTCCAAGATAGGCGATTTCATTATGGTATACGCAGGAAGAAGGCTACATAGCTGACTTTTCAAGGTATTTTCATTGATGATGGAGAAAATAAAATGTGGAAGGCATAATTGATGAAATCTCAGCATTTCAGATTTACCGCAAGACAAGGAGATGATGGCGCCCATCGAGAATAAACATGTCAAAAAAATCTGGTTTTCAATTCAGGTAGCCTTTTTGATAGAAAGCTTTGACCGACTCGTTAGTATTTGATGTGAACTATTGATCTGCAGCTGTTTTAGTAACTTTTAAAAAGTCTATAAAGCGGTTTCCTTTTTTCCTGGTAAAAGTGAAAAATACAGAATTTCATTTATTTTCAAAGGCACAGGGATGTTGCTAATGCAAGAAAGTACTTGCTGTAATAACCGTTTATACCTCCAAACCTTTTTCTTGTGGGACATGGATTTTTAAACGGAAATCAGGATTATATTTTGGGGAAAATCAACTTGCAAATCTTTCATCTATATTTTTCTTGTGCAAATGTATTGAGGAAACTTAAGATGTCCTGAGATAAAAGTACTTTCATAAATTTCTTTTCCGTTCACAAAAGGTTACTTTCGCTGTAATATAAAGTGCAGCTAAAATAATTTTCATCCTAGTTGTAATCTAAAACTGTTAGTTTAACACTTAAATACCAGCATTTTAAACAAGAAGTGCAGATCTGGTAAAACGCAGCATTATGCCGCCTTCCTATGTTTTGATTCCATGGCCCAGTGAGATTCTATGATGGGGCGGTCTAAGTCCCTCTGGAGGGTGACCGAATAATCAGGGAGAATTATGGTCAGGTACACCCCAGTGTCACCAGCAAATAGGCGAACCCGGGACCACACATTGTCGGGTAGGTCGTTAAGGTATAATAACAATAATATTGTGCCTAGAACTGATCCTTGTGGTACACCTGAAGTAACTGGAACCTCATCTGAGTACTCACATTCAAGTGCAACTGTCTGTCTTCTCTCAATCAGAAAAGACTTAATTCACTGGATAGTTAATCCATGTACCAGTAGCTTGCGAAGAAGCTTCATGTGATTCACCTAGCCAAAGATCATGCTAAACCCAAGATAAGATCTATTTGTTGACCATTTAATCATGATCTGGTAAGGTCATAAACAAGCAGAATCACATGAGTGTCACAAGATCTGCGCTCCCAGGCTGTTGAGTATTTTGTGATCATAAGGTATGTCCAAACCAAATCTTATGCGGCGAAATTTAGTTTCAACCTACAAAAATCCATTTTTTGAAGGATTTTCTGCTTGTCGGAATTTTGTAAACCTGTCCCCGTAGAAAACCTAAAGCAAATTCTTATATGCCCATTATGACATAAAGACCACATTGGTAATGGGAAATTGTTTTTAAGAAATAGGTGCGATATGGGCATAAGAGCAATTTACGATCTTACTAGTGAGGAAGTGGTATTTTATAGTTTTGAACAGTTAAAGGCGAAATATGATATAAGGGCCACATTTTTAGACTACCACCATGTAGTAAATAGTATTTCTCAAGTATGAAAAGATCAAATTCACATGAATCGTGTATTTGCTGTTAAATTTAAACAAAATGTAGTTTGTAACATATACTTTCAAGACTTGATTAGTTCAAAGAAAAGGAGCAGACTATTTATGATATTTTGGTTAGAGTAAACGAATACATTGCACAAACAAAATGGCAAACGGAGATAGGAGATAGAGTGGAAAAAGAGCATTAAAGACATTTCACGAGACAAAACTACGCGACTTTCAATACAAAATCAATAATAAAAATTTAGTAACACATTCATTTCTATTTAAAATTAATAAAATCAGGGTTGTAGTTACTGTAATGAACAACCAGAAAAAATCCATTATTTATTTCTTAGATGCCCAAAAGTAAGAACGTTTTAGACTGAACTTTAATCATGGTTGACCACAAATGTAAATCCAGAAATATCGCTAGAGGATCGTAAAATACTATTTTCACACGGTGGTAAAGCAGAAGTGGTCAATTACATCTCTCTCTCTCTCCCTCTCTCTCTCTCTCTCTCTCTCTCTCTCTCTCTCTCTCTCTCTCTCTCTCTCTCTCTGTTTTAGCAAAATATTGTATATACGAAAACAAATTTGTTTCTATGAATAAAGTGCTTAGCGAGAGATACATTTCACTCATAAACAACAGGTTAGATAAATTCTTTAAGATTAAAGCCCCTCTCTCGCCCAGCCCAGTGGAATTCGTTTCACTGACCGCTCCAAGGCGGTTCTTCTGTCGTTGTTTATTTTTGTTATGGTTTGTCTTTGAGTGTTTGTATCGCTTATTTTATTTTGTTTTGGATATCGAATTGGCCATTTTGTGGAAAAGTAACTGTCCTTTTGGCTTTCCGCTATTGATGTTTCCATTAGGGTCTGTTGTTTCATGTTTGTGTTTCTTTCCCCTTTGGTAACTCTGGTGGGAGCTGTAGGTAAATTGTGTCGATTCCTGATCATTGCCTACACTTCTATGTTCTACATATAACTACTTTTACCCAAACACTGATGATTCATGAGGCCTATTCCGACTTAATGTTTATGTTTGGTGTCAGGGTTCTGTTTTCCGTCGACTATCTGCCACACATATAGTGCAGTAGACTTGTACCATTAGCTATAAAAGGCACATCTTGTAGAAAATACATGTATATTGTTACTACAGTTTGTTTTCTGCTCTCCCATGAAAGAATTTTATTATTATTATTTTTTTTTTTTTTCAAATTGATTATCATCGTCTATTAGCCAATACGATGTTACACCCGTATGACTTTGTGCATTCTTTCATATCTTAACAATATTTACTTTTCTGGTGAAAAATTGTGATAGTTTTCTCATTTATGCTTCAAACATGGCTGTTGGTGCTCGTTGGAACTGCCGCAGTGATGTGGTTCTATCGAGTACCCACGGCGTATGTCATGGAGCAGGAATGAGAAAAATATTGTATACCCAGTCAGACGCGCATCCGACTGAGGTACTGAGGCCGACGATTATCATACGAGATATTTTGGCGAGCAATAATCGAGTGTATGTAAACATAAAGTGCAGATAACTCCATGTCAACAGACATACAATGTCTAAACAACGTCGTGTCAACGTCAATGCAACATCACTGCGATGCATTGACGCTGACGCAGCAAATTGTATACCAAGTTACAAAATATTGTAACCCCCAGTTCTCTCTCTATAAAGTTGGGTTTAAAGGGGCGTTCATTGCACGGACCTGTTATCGTAATGAATCGTCTTATTATTAACATTGCTAGAGATACTCGCCTACCAGTCGAGAAAGACAGAAGACCAACTTCTATCGTACATGTTGTCTAAACTGAAAAGCACTCACACAACCTTTCAATAATTCCCTGTCCCCTTTTTGTACTTTCTCTCATCTTCTTACTTCTAAAATATGTTCTAGAAAGGGTTGTCCTTTGGAAACAAGGAATACACCACAAAACTGTAAACTAGATCGCGCAGTCGATGGCGCGCCATCGCAAATCCCCACGTTTTGACCGCTTCACGGGACCCTTGGGGGCTGGTCCAAAAATTAATGTGCTCTTGCAGAAGCCATTCATGTATGTAACTCACACACCAAATTTGGTTGAATTCCAATGAACGGTGTAGGAGGAGATAGCCGGACAGACGGACGGACGGACGAACGGACAGACGGAGGCGATAACAATATCCCCACTTTTCTTCGAAAAACGTGGGGATAAATATGGAGTGTACATGTTTTCTGGACCAGACTAGCTAGTTTTGCCCAATTAGGCCTCATCAGTGACCCTCAAAAATGTCAAAATTCACCACTGGAAGGGCAAGAAAATAAAACTACACTATGATGTTGGGCAGGGAGACATTTTACGACCTCCACACATTCCCAGACACCAGCTATAGTGACGTTAAATATGTTCTAGAAATGGCTATCCTTTGGAGTGAGTGAGTGAGTGAGTGAGTGTTTGAGTTTTACGTCCCACCAACAGCTAAGACCATACGGAGACGGGACCTAGGTTTAAAGACTCATCCGAAAGTGTATATCCTTTGGAAGCAAGGAATGCACCACAAAACTGGAACATATGGAGTGTACATGTTTTCTGGGCCAGAATAGCTAGTTTCGGCCAATAAGGCCTCGTCAGTTACCCTCAAACCTTTTCAAAGCTTTCCAAAATGTCGGCACAAGAATTTCAGAGAAAATAAGTTCATTTAATATGGCATTAGGATAACACATCCGTGGGATATAGTAAATTTCTCAAACCTTAAAAAAGGCATCTTTTTCTGATGAAGATTTGTGATATTTTTCCTATTTATACTCCAAACATAGGTTTTGGATGCTCGTTAGAACCGCCTCATTGAGGCGGTTCTAACGAGTACCCACAGCCTATGTCTTGGAGCAGAACTAAGGAAATTAATGTTATTCCCCGTAAACCCCAGTTTTCTTTATATAAAATGGGGTTTAGTGGGGTCTTAATTTCACGGACTTGTTCACGTGATGGGAAGTGGTTTTAGGTTCTAGCTTTACGTAATAACGCCAAATTAGGTCATTACCTGCCGTCCGTATTTTTTTATTTTTTTTTTTTTTTTTTTGGTTTTACGGCCCTTTCAAGATTATTTCACCCGTATCGAGCGATCGTTAATCAGAGATGGGCGAAAACCAGAGTACCCGGAGAAAAACCACCTTACCTTCCGTTGCAGAACTTGGCGTCTCACATATGACCCGAGCGAGACTCGAACCACAGCGGTGAGAGACCTAATGATCAAGAGTCAGCACTCTTAACCACTAGGCCACGGAGGCCCGTTACCGTCGGTATGATCATTTTCCACATTAATCTGGTACTTTTGAGTAACAAGTTTCGGAGCCGATGCTACACGCTATGTCAATTTCGTTGTTGCATCGACTTTGCTGCGTCAGCGTCAATGCATCGTTTGTTTGTTTGATTTGAGGTTTAACGTCCCCGTCAACACTGTAAAGGTCATTTTGGAGACGTTGCTTCCAATTTTGTGGGACTTTTACCCGACATTGAGATGAAATGACATCTCAAGCCCTGTCGCCCAATGAAACCAATAGGGTTTATTAGCATGGACGGTCCGCCTCGCACCGCGGTTCCGGGACAGGCTTAGATCCTCTAAGCGGTTTACCAGTACTAGTGTGCGGGCCGGATTCAGCTCTGCGTGGAAGCATCATGCAGTCCATATATTTCTTCAAGCCACTATGGGCGGGGGCTTGTCAATGCATCGTTGTTTAGACGTTGTATGTCTGTTGACTTGGACGTTGTTTAGACGTTGTATGTCTGTTGACATGGAGTTATCTGCACTTTACATTTATATACACTTGATTATTGCTGGCCAAAATATCTCGTATGATAATCATCGGCCTCAGTACCTCGGTCGGATGAACGTCTGACTGGTGATCAGAAAGGCGCGTGTTCGGTACCTGCCGGGTCGGCAACATTCTTTCGTGGAGATAGATCATGAAATATTTTCCACGGCCATTCTCTACCACTGGGCATCCGCTGATTCAAGAAGGGCAGTTGTCAGTGGCGAAAGAGTGTGCACTGTACTGGTTAACTGCTGATGCCTCGGTCACAAATTCGGCGTACCCCGGCCGAGCTATACTATACGTTGTGGTCGGCCGAGCAGTCCAAGCCGAGAAATGGGTGTCTGGCTCGGTTTTGGCAAAAAGTATGCCGTGTGGGGCCTAGAGAGACATCCGCCGGGAATCGGGCGGTGTCAGCCTAAGTTTTGCGGGGAAGCATCGGCGTATACGCCGGGCGGAAATAGGCCGGTGCACTGCAGGTTACCGACCGTATACCCGGCGATTGTTACTAGTCCCCGAGCATCGGTCGATGTTCCGCAGATGTCCGCCCAGTTCCCGGCCGCCGGACAAGGGACGGGTTTACCCCAGCCGGGAATTGTCCAGTTGTTCAGGGGTATATAAACTGCATCCTCTCCTGCCTATACAACAAATGGGTCAGCTCTGTTGGTGGGTGAACATCCTTTTTCTTGACGTCGAGGAAAACTTTCGAAGAAAAGCGGAACAAGATGCCTCTTATCCCACCACTGCACCTACCGTCACCCCAGGAAAGGATCCGGAGGTTACAGGAGTGGCTGCTTAGGGCTCGGCACCGTGCCAATGTGGTCTTTGCAACCTTGTGTGCGGGAGAATAACTGCTACCGCTGATGGTGGATGAAGCAATGGATCGTGTACCGTCCTTTGCATGGGCAGTTATCAAACGTTTATGTACAATGCTCCCTACTGGTCTGCTAGAAACTGGCACCCATCGGAGATCGGGCCCTTATATAGTCGAGCGTCAATCAGCGATCGAGCGGCGCCAGTCGAAACCGGGATTCGTCCAGCGGATTCCGCTTGATCATCTGTCGGGCCTCGGCCGATTACTGCCCGATTATCTGATTGGTCGGGGTCCGCTTTACGACTACCGGATGCCAGCCGATGCCATCGACATCGACGTCGGTACGAGCTCTGCTCGACTTTTATCGATGTGCCACCGACCTAGAAGTCGGTGAGTTTTCGTGGAGAATTTTAACTACGAGTTAAAATTTAACCGGGCCCCTCCCGACCACCACCGACGCCCCAACATCCGGCGGGACGCCGACCGGACTCCAGCCCAATCTCACCCCATCGCAGTCCCCGAGTAGTCGGGCGGGGATCGAATAGTGATTTGTGACCGTGGCTTTACGTATAAGCCTGCCCAGGAAAAGTGTGGACAGGTAAACTGACCGGTTCAAAAATGACATAAAATAGTGTTGACTGGGCCGTTAGTCCAATACAAAACTAAACTGAGGTAGGGGTCTTTAACTTTAATGGAAGACACCCAGTCAGCGTAGAATGTCGGTCAAGCGTCGGCCCGACGATATATACATAGAATATTTATTTTCCGTCTTATACCGTTAACAAATAACATTAGCCCTGTATGGCTTTTACTTCTACAAAAACAGTGTAGAAGAAAAACAATCTTTTTGGTGCTGTTTGGGCAGGATCAAGATTTTCACCTTACATCCTCATTCGAAGGATGGAGCAGGTCAAGGCATTCATCTCTGCAACTAAGTTTGACAACGCTGCCAGAGAGAGAGAGAGACTAATGAGCAGCATGTATGTAATGGTGTGTGTGTGTGTGTGTGTGTGTGTGTGTGTGTGTGTGTGTGTGTGTGTGTGTGTGTGTGTGTGTGTGTGTGTGTGTGTGTGTGTGTGTGTGAATCATCTGAACTACGCCTACGTCGGGCCGACAGCGATACGACATGGCGACGTCGTATCGCTGTCGGCCCGATGTTGGCCCAATGTGGTGCGCTAGCCCATAATGAGAGAGAGAGAGAGAGAGAGAGAGAGAGAGAGAGAGAGAGAGAGAGACAAAACACTGAGCAACATGTTGGACATGGCACTTTCAGAGCCCATAGGGGCTTGAAGAAATATATGGGCTGCAAAATGCTTCCACGCAGAGCTGAATCCGGCCCACACACTAGTATTGGTAAACCGCTTAGACGATCTAAGCCTGTCCAGGAACCGCGGTGCGAGGCGGACCGTACACGCTAATAAACCCTATTGGTTTCATTGGGCGACAGGGCTTGAGATGTCATTTTATCCAAATGTCGGGTAAAAGTCCCACAAAATTGAAAACAACGTCTCCAAAATGATCTTATGACCTTTACAGTGTTGACGGGGACGTTAAACCTCAAATCAAACAAAAACACTTTCAGAGAGAGAGAGAGAGAGAGAGAGAGAGAGAGAGAGAGAGAGAGAGAGAGAATGGACAATACGTAGGCCACGATAAGAAAGCAATGAGCAACATGTAGGCCACGGAGAGAGAGAGAGAGAGAGAGAGAGAGAGAGAGGGAGAGAGAGAGACTTATGCGCAACATGAAGGCCAGAGAGAGAGAGAGAGAGACGAATGAGCAACATGAAGGCCACAGAGAGAGAGAGAGAGAGAGAGAGAGAGAGAGAGAGAGAGAGAGAGAGAGAGAGAGAGAGAGAGAGAGAGAGAGAGAGAGAGAGAGAGTAAATCGCATGAACGGTGCGTCTGACCGAGAGCGATACGACATGGCGACGTCGTATCGCTGTCTGCCCGATGTTGACCCACTGTTTCAACATTTAGCCCATAATGAGTGAGAGAAAAAAACTTAGCAACATGTTGGCCATAGCACTTTCAGAGAGAGAGAGAGATAGAGAGAGAGAGAGAGAGAGAGAGAGAGAGAGAGAGAGAGAGAGAGAGAGAGAGAGAGAGAGAGAGAGAGAGAGAGAGAGAGAGAGAGCACTGGGGAACGTGTACGCCATGGCATGCTGAGAGAGAGAGAGAGAGAGAAAGAGAGAGAGAGAAAGACGGAATTTCATTCCATTTTACACATTGGAATTCGCATAAAAAGTTTAAAAGAATTTCACTATACTACGATCTACGATTTCTGTCACAACAATTGTGTGTAACGATGTTGAGATGATCCCTGCATACCTTTCTAGGTATTTACCGCATGACGTCATTATTCACGCGCGTTGTAGTTTTGTCGCGAAATTAAAAATAGACTAACTGTGTTCGTGGCATAGTTAGGAAAACCGTCTCATAAAACTTAACCTGTGATCAAAATTGTTCGCAATATTACATAAAACTCATTCATTTGTATTATTTAAACAAAAAATACCCGATATATGTAAAAAAAAAATTAAGCACTTTTTTTCCGACAGCTCAATAATGCACCTTTAAGTACAAATTTTCTGTAAATATGCATCAATATTTATTGTACAAAGGGTTCTCTAGTATGTCAACTGAAACAAAGCCAAATGAGCTGCCATTTCCTTATCTAGGAAGCATAAAACCCACACATTATACAAACAGCATAATGGCCAACCTAATCGGCCTTAGGGCCAAGGTCATTTAAGTACATATTTGGCAAAATATGTTTATTTTGTTTATTCACATGCCATCCATTATTATAAGTAACATTCCAAATCGTCTTCTGAGTTCTTACTATACATCACAATGATATATCAAGGATATAGAATTTGATGAAGATACATGTATATCTAATAATAACACAAATGGGTCATCATCAAAGATCACGTGCAGCTACTGTAAAACACTTATATTTGGCGGTCATTTTATTTTGGCGCTACTTGCAGTCAAGGAAAATAACGCCAAACAAAAATATCCACCAATAAAGCTAAAAGAGTGCAAAAGAAGAAACTTTATTCTACACATCACAATTATAATGTGTCAGTAGGTCATAGGCATCATCGGTGACAAAAGAAAAGTGTATTTACTTCTTTAGAAGTTGAAATAAAAATGACAATGTTCTAAACATAAGACAGCTCAAAACGGCTGAATAAAAACAAACACACCTTGAGAGTTTTTGTCAAAATTGTGGATATAACTGGTAATTCATTGATGGTTTTAACTGTGAGCTCAATAGGATGGGTAAACCAATCAGATAAGAGGAAAGTGTCATACCTCAAGACAGACATTTGGATTATCAAGGTAGCACATTGGGTTAATCATGCGGTGAACACAAAAATTTAACTAATTACTACAGTTTTTGCATGACCATGATTTTTTGTCATCTTACACGGCTTTTGGAGATTTGACCGAATTTTTTTTAGGAAATCGAAAATCCGCCAAAATATAAATCCGAGAAAAGATCTACTCATAAAAAGCCAAAAAAATTGCTTCCGCTTAATGTAAGTGTTTAACAGTATGCAAAGTTTGTATTTTACAAGATGCCACTTCATTTAAAGAGCCGTTTAGATCACTACAATGTAGGGGAACAGCTAATATATGTACGCGTTTGCGCCCGAATGATTTAATGATTTTACTTCAACATTGATAAGTCTATGCAATGCAAACCAAATAGGGGTTTCTCTGATATCACTGATACGAGCTTTCTTCCGCATAATCTGAAATGATAGACATATCATTAACAAGCCATTTTAACTTCATATCTGGACTTCTAGATATTTGGGTGGTTCATTAAATATTTACAATACCTATTTCGATGGTTTGATCAGTCAGATTTACCCCAGAACTTCAGTTAAATAAAGCAAATTCTTCTGACACCGAGGCCCCGTTTTTAAATTTACATCCTTCTATTGTAGATGAGTTTATTTCCTGGAAAATCTATGACAAACACGATGATTTTGACGTTGAGAGTGTAAATTTTCCTTTGTTGGACGGTGATGTTCCTCGTGCGGCATTCTATGGTGTTTATATTTCGCAATTTGATTTGCCAGAGTGTCTAGTCATGTAACTGACTTCAACACTTGAAATAAATTGTTAACTGCTAAACTTCATAATCAGGGCTATCGGTATCATAAACTACGCAAAGCCTTTTCAAAATTTAAAGACGTCATTCAGATTTAATTTCAAAATTCAATGTTGGACTTAAAACTCTTCTGCAACAAGGTCTATCGGAACCCGAATTTTATGGTGACTTGGTATATAAATTCAGAAAAATATATAATTGCAATGACTTCAGCACCCAATTTCGTAAAATCATACTTCAATATAAAAAGAGTGGGTACAGCATAAACGTTATACGACAGACTGCATGCATGGTAGTTAACCCAATCACAGTTGCCAACTTTGCTTCCCTCTTTAATTGCACGCCGTTGGACGGGCCTTAGATTCTATGATGGTCCAAACGTAAAGGCTTACTGAGAATAAGAGATAATTTAGTTTTATGTAATATTGGTTGGTGCGTGATGCTCTGTCTCTGGTCGGGCCCTTCGGGGTCTAACTTTTTTTTTTTTTTGCTCCAGCATTTTAGTGGTTTCTTGCTGTACAGTCCTCGCCGTTGTTTCATCTCTGTGGTTGTTTTGATTTTTTGTGTTCTCGGAGGTGTTGCACTGATGAGTTAGGAGGCTTTCATGCGGACTAAACAAATGATGTGTCTAAATCGCAACGGAAGTAAAGGCGAGGATTGCAGCTGCATAAAATCGATTTAAGACCCGCCACTCCCCCTCCAGTGGAATTCGCTTCACTGACCATTCCAATGCCGTTCTTCTGTCGTGGTTTATGTTTGTTATGGTTTGTCTTTGAGTTTGTGTATCGCTTATATTATTTTGTTTTGGATAGCCAATTGGCCATTTTGTGGGAAAGTAACTGTCCTTTTGTCTTTCCGCTATTGATGTTTCCATTAGGGTTTAGTCATTTCATTTTTGTGTTTCTTTCAATTTAGTGCCATTGATGGCAGCTGTGGGTTAATTGTATCGATTCCTGATCATTGCCTCCACTTCTGTTGTATAACAGAAGTCAATAACTGTCTGACAGCCATCTTGGATGCCAAAACAAGGAATTTAAATCTGTCTTTGACAATCAAATACACGTAACAAATGAATTTTTGTTCATTTTTTTTTATAATAAATACTTGTCATCAACACATCCTTGTGCTAAATATGAATTAGAAATTAGAAAACATCCATTTTTACGAGTTTTGTACTTAATAACACCTGACCTATAAGACTGACATACTTTGAGGGTACATTTAAAATAATTTTCCATTGTTCACTGCACCTGAATAGTTTTATGGTGATTTTAAGCAAGCAATTTCCCCAAATATATGTTAAAAGAGAGTTATGAGTAGTTTCGTGTTTATTTTGCACTCATTTGACCTTTGACCTTCTGCTGAGCCTCAGACGCATTTCCAGACGTGGCACTTACCCCTATGATTGTTGACACACATCAATGATTGCATTTAGCATGGGTGCCAAACTCTACTCAATTTTTTCATCAAGAGTAAACTATCAATCTTTTTGCACATGCTTAATCACGTATAAAGGATGCTTTTATGGGTTGTTAATTGGTTCCTAGCTATTATTGCCAGTTATCCGAGATACGACATTTTAATTAAGGGGATAAGATTAACGTAGAAGTAAAACAAAGATCAGGAATCTATACAATTAACTTACTCCACCCATCAAAGACACCAAAGGGAAAGAAACACAAACATTAAGCGACCAGACCATAATGGAAACCTAAACAAAGGAAGGCCATAAGGACAGTTACTTTCCCACAAAAGGCCAAATGGCCATCCAAAATAAAAAGACACAAGTGATACACACAATAAGTAACAAACAACAACATAAATAAATCGCCACAGAAGAACCGCCTTGGAACGGTCAGTGGAAAGATTTCCACTGGGGGCTTAAATCGATTTTACGTGGCCACAATCCTCGCCCTTACTTCCGTCGCGATTTAGACAAATAATTTGTTCAGTCGGCATGAAGGCCTCCTATCTCATCAGTGCAACATCAAAGTTTGATTTTTAATTGTCTTGTTAAAATCGGTCCTGCTCATAATACAGTAACAGTTCAGTTGAAAATATTTAACGCTTGTAAAATCATTTTATATCGCCTTTTCTGTTTTAGAAATGGCACAGTGTAGTATTCTGTCAATGTTGTAAAAGACAAATCATGATAAAAAAAACGATTTGGCAACCCGGTTCAGTCAGCTGCGGGGTACTGACGAATAAAACTGTTGTCGGACAGACTAGCTCAACGGAAGTCGCGATTTTACTTAGTTGCGCAAAGACAATGTTTCAGACCCATAACAGAAACAAAGTCACATAGAAAGAATCCAGTGCTATATCAATAACGTGGGTCATCAATGATTCACGTCTGTAATATTGGTATCCCTTTTTATTCCATTTAACCCATATCCATGTAAACAAGCAGATTTTCTAATCAAATACATGTGACAAATGTATTTTGTAATATTTTGAAAATAAATACTGGTCATTAACACATCCATGCTAAATATGACAAACTTTGATTAGAAAACACCCATTTTTCACGACTTTTGCACTTAAATGACCCCTGACCTATAAGACTGACATACTTTGAGGGTACATTTAAAATAATTTTCCATTGTTCACTGCACCTAAATAGATTATGGTGATTTAAAGCAACCATTTTCCACAAATATGTGTTAAAATAGAGTTTTAAGTAGTTTCATGTTTATTTTGCACTCATTTGACCTTTGACCTACTTCTGAGCCTCAGATGCATTTCCACACGTGGCATCCACCCCTATGATTGTTGACACACATCAAGGATTACATTTAGCATGAGTGCCATACTCTACTCAATTTTGCCATCAAAAGTAAAAATATCAATCTTTTTTGGGATTGGATGGCCAACTAATACGCTAATTGGTGATTGATTTTTTACATGACCAGTGGCGTCATGCAGTAGATTTTTGACAATCGCTTAGCTCCGCCCTCTCCTGTGGGTTAACCGGTATTGGATGGTGATGTTAAGTATTGATTACGGTCAGTTTGACATTCTTGTCTCTTGATACACCTATTCTGGTGTAGCGTGTCAGTGTTTTTTTACGTATCTGCTCTTTAATGAACCGACGGGACATGACGTATTGCTAACTTGCTGGGTGCGCGGTTGTATTGTCTAACACTAGGAAATCATTTACTTTGTGGCGACGTTTTTAAAATACAGTGAAGTTCCGCTAATAAGACCACCTACAATTAAGACTAATTCTGGTTTAAAAAAAAACTTATTTAGGAGGGTGCAGGTATTCTTTCTTTTTGTTTTCTGAAAACAGTCTCGTCTGGTCAGGGACCATCTTTGGGACTGTTCAAAAGTGGTTTTAAAGACCACTTTTGAACAGTCCCAAAGGTGGTTTTAATATAAAATTTACTGTATTTTGATTTGCTCTAACACGGATGGCTCATTTGCCATGGTTAATTCGACCGCGTTCTTGGGTCGTTAGTGAATTCATCCCATAAGTCCAGCTATTAATATACAGTAGAACTTCGATGGCTCGAACACCGATGGCTCGTTTACCATGGATGAGTCGAACCCATGCTTGAGCCCCTAGCGAAATCCTCTACATAAGAACTAGTGGGGGATAATTAAGGAGATTTTAGTCTTTTATCTTACAACTGTATGCTGTGTGTACTCATTAGAATCGCCTCGATGAGGCGATTCTAATGAGTACACACAGCAAACATATTCATTATGAAACACCGAAAAGATGTCTAATAGTATCTCGTTATGTCTCCTAGCAGTAACCCTCAGTGGCTCGAACTACCCCTGTCTCGAACAGATTTTCGAGGTCCCAAAGGTGTTCGAGCCATTGAAGTTCGACTGTAGCTTAAGAATGCTTTATGGAGGTTTATTTCTTATTAGCTCACCTGAACACGAAGTGCTCTTGGTGAACTATAGTGATCAGTGAATGTCCGTCGTCGCCGTGCGTCGTCCCGCGTCCCGCGTCTGTCACCAACAACTTGCTTTTAAAGGCCCGGCCAATTTTATTCAAACTTCATAGACATGGTGCGTAGGTAACTTTCTACCAAAATAGCTAAAGCCGTTACACAAGCTAGCCATCAGAGCTAGAAATAGTAAAACGTCATTAATTTGCTTTAAACTCCTCCGTAACCCTTGGTCCAATTTCATTTGAACTTCACAAGGATGTTTCCTAGGTGTCTCTCTGCCAAAATAGCTAAAATTGTTCGGCTCAAGATGGCCGCAAAAGCTAAAACTAGAAAACAAAAATCTTTAAACAACTACTATTCCTATACCCCTTGGCCATCGGGGCTTGAAGAAATAGATTGTCTCCATGGTGCTTCCACGCAGAGCTGAAACAGACCCGCACACGAGTACTGGTAAACCACTCGGAGGATCTAAGCCTGCCCAGGCAAAGCGGTGCGAGGCGGCCGCCCATGCTTATAAACCATGTCGGTTTCATTTGGCGGCAGGGCTTGAGATGTCAGATCATCTCAATGTCGGGTAAAAGTCCGACAAAATTGGAAGCAACGTCTCCAAAATGACCTTTACAGTGTTGGCGGGGACGTTAAACCTCAAAACAAACAAACAAAAAAAAACTCTTGGCCAATTGCATTCAATCTTCTCAGGAATGTTGCTTAGGTGATCCTCTAAAATAAAAATACAAAAAAAAAAAACTTTAAACGGCTATTTCTCCAATACCCCTCAGCTAATTTCATTCAAACTTCAGAAGAATGTTGTTTAGGTAACCATCTACCAAAATAGCTAAAATCGTTACGTTCCGATGAATTAGGTGGCCGTCAGAGCTGAAAAAAATGAAAAAAAATGTTAACAATTTGCTCTCCTAGCCCTTGTGCCATTTTCGTTTTAACTTCACAAGAATGTTGCCTAGGTGGCTCTCTACCAAAAAAAGCTAAAATCGTTCTGCTCCGATGAACAAGATGGCCGCCAGAATGAAAAAAAAAAAAAAAAAAAAAAACCTTTAAACCATAACTTCTCCCATACCCCTGGGCCAATTACATTCACACTTTATAGGAATATTGCTTTCGTGATCGTCTACCAAAATAGCCAACATCGTCATGCTTCGATGAACAAGATGGCCACAAGAGCTAAGAATGAAGAAAAAACACCTTTAAACCACTACTCCTCCAATCCCTCCCCCCCCCCCCCCCCCCGGGCCAATTTCATGTAAACTTCATAAATGTTGCTTAGTTGACCATCTACCAAATAGCTAAAATATTTCGGCTCCGATGAAACAGATGGCGTCCAGAGCTAGAAATAGACTGGAAGTCTTTAAAGGATTACTCCTCTCATACCCCTCGAACTACATAAACATTTTGCAAAGGCGACCCTCTGCCACAATTGCTAAAACCGTTCAAATCGAATGAGCAAAAATGGCCACAAGGGCTAAAAATAGAAAAAAAGTTAACACTTTCCTTTAACCTAAAACTCCTCCGAAGCCAATTACAGGAATGTTGCCTAGGTGGTTCCCTACCACAATAGATGACTCTTCATCCCAAACCCCTGGGCCAATTTCATTTAAATTTCATAGAATGTTGATTCGTTGATCCTCTACCAAATAGTTCCACTTCAATTAACAAGATCGCAGCTAGAGCTGAAAATAGAAAAAAACAATCTTTAAGCAACTTCTCCTCCTATACCATTGGGCCAAATACATTCAAGCTTCATAAAAATGTTGCATAGGTGACCCTCTACGAAAGTAGCTAAAATCGTTCCCCTCTGATGAACAAGATGACTGCCAGAGCTACAAATGGAAAATTGTTTAAATGACTATTCTTCCTTTACCCATGCACCAGTTTCATTCGAACTTCATAGGAATGTTGCTAAGGTGTCCCTATACACAAATAGCTAAAACCATTCCTGTCAAATGAGCACAATGACCACCGGAGCTAAAATAGAACGATTTGCAGTTAATGCAAACTCCTCATAAACTCAAGGGCTAATTTGATTCAAATTTCACAGGAATGTTGCCTAGATGGCTCCCTACCATAATAGCTTAACTCGTTCCGCTCTGGTGAACAAGATGGCTGCCACTGTGTAAGGAGCCAAGCGAAGCGGGAAGACAATACGATAACACATCCGTGTGATATAGCGCATTTTATATACCTCAAAAAGTTAAATTTATGATGAAAATTTTTAATATTTTTCTTATTTATATTCCAAACATAGGTTGTGGGTGCTCGTTAGAACCGCCTCAGTGAGGCGGTTCCAACGAGTACCCACAGCCTATGTCTTGGACCAGAAATAAGGAAAATTGTGTTTACCCCCGTAAACCCCAGGTTTCTCTATATAAAGTGGGGTGTAAGGAGGTCTTTATTTCACGGGCTTGTTCGCGTGATGAAAAACCAAATAAGTCTTTAAAAAATTACAAAATTTATTGACAAAATCTTTTAACTTTAAACTATTATAAACAAAAGTGTACTTTACTCAGATTTTATCTATCCTTAATCATCTATTCTTTTCTGATCCCATAGAATATATACTGAGTCCTTTATGAATTATAATCCTCAAGTAAAACCAACACAAAATTTAGAATGAAACTTTCTTGAAAAACCAAACAGAACTAAAGGGAAATTGTTATCCCTTGAAAAGACTTAATGGAGATTCTGGATTGTAGAAATAAATGTGCTCATATGCTAAAAATCATACGATCTGGAATCTTCTAACCCCCTTGTAAACATTATGTTTACTAATATCTTAAGGAAGCCTCTGTGGTGTAGTGGTTATGCTACTCGCCTGCTACTCGTCTGATAAACCAGGGATCGCTAGATCGATCCCGGGCTTCTCCAGACTTCCGGATGAGTCTTTAAATCGAGGTCCCGTTTCGGTATGACCTTAGCTGTTGGTGGGACGTAAAACTAAAACAATCACAAAAAACTAATATCTTAAAATCTCTGACTCGGTATTCCAGAATCTTCTATTTTGAAGTTTAATAGTAAACACAATTTATCATATGACGTTGTGTCTGAGAGTGTAATAACGCCATGTAATATTTTCGATAATCCACTAGCGGATTAAATATGCAAATTAGCTAGATACATCTCGTAACGTTACATGTACTACGTCCTTAACGACGTCGCCTTTACTAATGGTAGAATATTGATTTTTTTGTAAACAATCGTGGATAAAATGCGTTTTAAATGTCATATGATAAACAGAATCTTGCATTCGTGCTCATATATTATTGAATTTATTAAACTCGTTTAGGAAAAGGGATAAAATGCTCGGCACAGCCTCGCATTTTATCCATTTTCCTCAACTCGTTGAATAAATTCAATAATACATGAGCACTCCTGTAAGATCCTCTATATTTACAACCTATAATTATGTTGTGACTCATTTTCTAGATAATTCTATTGAAAAACTAGTAAACAGCATGTTATACAGATAACTCAGTGGCAGTGGGTATAATGTGAGAATCAGAAAAATATACATACCAACTGCTAAAATAGAAAAAAAAATCTTTCAATGACAACTCCTGCTATATCGCAGGACAATACATTCAAACTTCATAAGAATCTTACTTAGTTGATCGGGGCTTGAAGAAATAGATGGGCTGCATGATGCTTCCACGCAGAGTTGAAACCAACCGCGCATGAGTACTGGTAAACTGCTTAGAGCCTAGAGGTTCTAAGCATGCCCTGGAAAAGAGATGTGAGTTGGACCGTCAATGCATATAAACCTTAATACTTCAGTTGGGCGGCAGGGCTTGTGATGTCATTTCATCTCAATGTCGGGAAAAAGTCCTACAAAATTGGAAGTAACGTCTCCAGAATGGCATATACAGTGTTTATGGGGACGTTAAACCTCATATCCAACAAACCAAACAAACAACATAGCTTAAATGGTTCTACTCTGATGAACAAAATGACAACTACAGCTAAAATAAGAAAAAAACTGTGACAATTTCTACTACACCTTTGGTCCAATTTCATTCAAACTTCACAGGAATGTTGATCCTGCAACAAATTATCCGAAACGGTTCCGCTCCAATGATGAAGATGACCGCCAGAGCTAATAATGGACCCACCTTTAAATTACAAATCCTCCGGTCCAATCTCATTCAAATATGGGAATTTTGCTTCAGTGACCCTCTACAGAAATAGCTAAACAGTGCCAGAGCTTACACTAGAAATATCTTTAAATGACAAGTCCTCCTAAACCTTTGGTTCAATTTCATTCAAACTTCACAGGAAGGTTGTTTAGCTGGCCTCCTATACCAGAATGTTTTACTGCATTGAAGAAAATGGCAGACAGACTTAAAAGTAGCAAATCTTTAAATGACAACCTACAAAAACTCTTAAGCCATTTTCATTCAAGCTTCGCATTACTTTTGCTAAGGTGACCATCTATCGAAGTGCAACACATATGCTTCAAGGAATTAGACTACTGTCGGTTATCCGCATGACTTTCAGAAACCATGTGACATCCCAAAATCAGGTGAGCGATTCAAGGCCATCTTGGCTCTCTTGTTCTATTTTGAAAGGGTATGTTGTGTGTACTCATTAGAATCGCCTCAATGAGGCGATTCTAATGAGTACACACAACATTCCTTTATATTACTGAAGAGCGAAAAGGGATCCTTAAGTCGTCAAAATTAGTTCCCATAACCTTGGTTTATGCTTAACCCTATGTATTTCGAAAAATCCTTATCTCTCACAACTGGCATCAGGGTGGTTGGGTGAGGCAAATGTGACGTGTATCTTGCGTCACTGGGGCGTCCAACTGATATGGGCTTACAGCTGGACAAGGCCCGCTGTCCTTGTAGCAGGTAAGGGTAGATGGGGGATGTTGTCATTTCTTCTATTTCTACACTTCCATTCATTTTCCTCTTTCTTCTCTGTCCCTCATTTTCATCTCCTCTACTATCCCTTCTATCTCTTTTCTCCCTTTCTCTGGGAGACGACACAAAATGACCCACAAGGGTTGACGTGTCATTAATCCCAATCATAGCTTTTACCACTCGTCTACTCTCAAATGAGCGAATTTGTAATTATTAACTGCAGAATCTTCCCGCCTGCTATTGTCCACGTGACTATCGCTGTTCATGTAATGAATCCAGGTACTGGTTATTTATAGCATCTCAAGTATTCTCCATGTGACGTCAAAACGCTATTCTAAAAAAGTTTTGTTTGTTTGTATTGTAGTTTAACGGCCGAGTCAACTCTTTTTAGGTCATTTTTGAGCCGGTCAATTTACCTATCCACACTTTTCCTGGGCAGACTTATACGTAAGCAGTTAACCAGTACAGTGCACATCCTTTCGCCAGAAACTGACAACGACCCTTCTTGAATCAGCAGAAGGGAGAGAATGACCGTAGAAAAGATTTCGTTATCAATGTTGCCGACCCCGACAGGTATTGAACCCGCGTCCTCCTGATCACCAGCCAGACGCGTATCCGACTGAGCTACCGAGGCCGGTAATCTAAAAAGTAAAATATGGATCACTTGCCATGTCAGACGCCACATGACGCGGCATCTGATCAGGGTCTTCACTGGCTGCTTAAAATACTGGAATTCACTGGTTAGATGAAAAGCTTTAGTCTCTACCCAGCCTACACTCAGTGTAGTAATACCATTAAGAACTCTCAGTGCTTTGACTAAGAGATACGTTTAGCTCAAAGAGAAAGATTGTCCCCCTTTGACAAAATGGTAGATATATCTCGTATATTGCAAGTATACAGAATGAATCGACTGCCTGAATTGCAGCCAGGATAGCTAGTGCTCATGAAAGATTGCGACAAGATTAAAGATTGAAATCAGTCTGCGCATACGTGTTTTGCCCTATGGATAAGCAAGGATTCACATATGACATATACTATCCATAGATGACACAGACGATCTACAGATGACACAAACGATCTATAGATGACACAAACGATCAACAGATAACTCAAACGATCTACAGGTGACTCAAACGATCTAAAGATGACACAAACGATCAACAAATAACCCAAACAATCTACAGATGACTAAAATGACCCACAGATGACACAAACGATCAACAGATAACTCAAACAATCTACAGATGACACAAACGATCAACAGATGACACAAACGATCAACAGATAACTCAAACAATCTACAGATGACACAAACGATCAACAGATGACACAAACGATCAACAGATGGCACAAACGATCAACAGATAACTCAAACAATCTACAGATGACACAAACGATCAACAGATGACACAAACGATCAACAGATAACTCAAACAATCTACAGATGACACAAACGATCAATAGATGACACAAACGATCAACATATACCTCAAACAATCTACATATGACACAAACGATCAACAAATGACACAAACGATCGACAGATGACATAAACGATCTACAGATGACGCCAACGATCTACAGATGACACAAATGATCAACAGAGGATTCAAACGATCAACATATACCTCAAACAATCTACATATGACACAAACCATCTACAAATGACACAAACGATCAACAGATGACACAAACGATCCGCAGATGACACAAACGATCTACAGATGACACAAACTATCAACAGATGACTCAAACGATCCACAGATGACACAAACGATCTACAGATGACAAAAGTCACACATGACACAAACGATCCATATATGACACAAGCGGTCAACAGATGACTCAAACGATCCACAAAAGACACAAACGATCTACAGATGGCGCAAACGATCCACAGATGACACGAACAATCTACAGATGGTACAAGTCACGTATGACACAAAGGATCCATACAAGACATAAACGGTCAACAGAAGACTCAGACGATCCACAAAAGACACAAAGGATCCACAGATGGCACAAACGATCCACAGATGACACGAACGATCTACAGATAACACAAGTCAGATATGACACACACAATCCTTATAAGACAAACGGTCAACAGATGCCACAAACGATCCACAAATGTCACGAACAATCAACAAATGACACAAACGCAACCTCAAATGATCAGATCAGCAGGGTGATCTGATCATTCACTAGCCGCGCTTGCCAAGATACTCATTTTCTTATGCGCATGCTCATTTACGCTCATCCATACATCTTTATATCGTGTTCTTATTTAGTTTTACTGCCCACGGGGTCATTATTTTGCAATAAAACCTTATAACTGTGTTCCTGTCTGTTTCTTCCTGCAAGAATACAAATCAGAAATAAATTCGTTTTCTGTATTGCAGAATTTAATTAAGACGTCGTTAATACTTTAAATAGATTATGCCATGCGCAAACTTACATTTTTAAAAAAAGAAAACACGATTTAAAATAAAATAAGATTAATGTATGTTTTTTTTTTGTGTATTATTTGTTCAAATTTCTTTATACATTCTATTAATTTTACATTTTAGGATTTCTATGCTTTGCAGAATATTTTGCCAAAGCATCTTTACGCTGTGAAAGCCTGTAGGGACAGTTACTAAGTGCACGGACAATGAAAGAACTGGCGATAGGATAGGGAAATGGCTAGGCTAAGAAACTTGACCTATATGGGATTTCGTTTAACCCTTCAATTCTTATTCTTTAATCAAACAGTGAAGTCCCTGACCAGAAACCGTTTTCTTGCACACCAGACAAGGAAATCCGTGATTTTACCCTGGGATAGAAATTGATGTTCTGATCCTGGTGTTCCGACCCAGGCAACTAACATAAATGCGCTTCAATTCTATTCAACTGCCGGAACTACTTCCGCACTACTTTGCTTTTGTAAACAATATACATGTGCGAGCTGTCAAAACTAACCGGAGGCGTTGTGCAAGAAAAAGAATCCAATATGGGGTTCTGTTGTAGATGGGCGTTTCCAACCCTCGGGATGACCGTGCTGAGCGGAACCTCGGCGTAGCCTCGGTTCCGCTCAGCACGGTCATCCCTCGGGTTGGAAACGCTCATCTACAACAGAACCCCATATCGGATTCTTATATTCTTTTCAAAGAAGTAACATAAAATATTTCCCCATATGAACTCACAGAAAGTGTCTCTGTTTACTTATTTTCCCATACATACGAGTAGCCTCGGTTCCGCTCAGCACGGTCATCCCTCGGGTTGGAAACGCTCATCTACAACAGAACCCCATATCGGATTCTTATATTCTTTTCAAAGAAGTAACATAAAATATTTCCCCATATGAACTCACAGAAAGTGTCTCTGTTTACTTATTTTCCCATACATACGAGTCACACGTAGTCACAGACAGTGCTTCCCACACCGTGGATACGGAAAAGTTCAGTACTCGATGGTTGATATGCCAGTAAAATGGAAAGCCCCTGATCAGACACATACAGACTCAAGGAAACTGTCTCTGTCAATATATTTTCCGATACACACTCACGGAATTGTGTCTGTGTACATGTACAGTCTGCATTTTTTCCAAACAAACTTACTGAAGTTGTCTCCTTCAGTTGTCTCCATTTACATACTCTTGTAAAGTTTCTCAGTTAATGTGTTTTCCCATACAGACTCGTGTCATATATTTTCCCATACAGACTCTTTATATAAAGATTCTCAGTTAATATATTTTCATATACATACCCTTGTAAAGTTTCTCCTTAAATATATTTTCCCATACAGACTTGTAAAGGTTTTCATACAGATTCTTGTAAAGTTTCTCCCATACATACTCTTGTAAGGTTTTTCAGTTAATGTGTTTTCTCACACAGACTCTTGTAAAGTTTCTCCCTTGATAAAATTTCCATACAGACTCTTGTAACGTTTCTCAGTTAAAATATTTTCCATACAGACTCTTGAAAAGTTTCTCCCTTAATATATTTTCCATATAGACTCTGGTAAAATTTCTCAGTTAATATATTTTTCCATACAGACTCTTGTAAAGTTTCTCAGTTAATATATTTTTCCATACAGACTTTTGTAAAGTTTCTCCATTAATATATTTTCCATTCAGGCTCTTGTAAAGTTTCTCAGTTAATATATTTTTCCATACAGACTCTTGTAAAGTTTCTCAGTTGATATATTTTCCATACATACTCTTGAAAGTTTCTCAGTTAATATATTTTCCCATACAGACTCTTGTAAAGTTTCTCAATTAATATATTTTTCCATACAGACTCTTGTATACAAAAGTTTCTCAGTTAATATATTTTTCCATACAGACTCTTGAAAAGTTTATTTTTCCTTACATACTCTTGTAAAGTTTCTCGGTTAATGTGTTTTCCGATGCAGACTAGAGGTTATACACAGCATGCCCTTCGTCCTTTCATCGATTCTGAAATTAATCACAAACGTCATTACATCAAAATATCCTTCATTAATAAGGGTTTGGATTTTATAGATTTACCTAGTATTTTCCGGGACAGTTAGGTTATTTCATCTTCAAAATACTGAAACACCAATAATTTGCTATAAATACATTAAACCTGTTAGATATATCATTTTTAATTTCAACCAGTGCTTCAGCTGAAGTGCACGACCCGCCGGATGCTTTTAGCTTTATGAGTGTTACCATGTATGGGTATGGCGGCCATTTTGGTCATGTGACCTGGACCTAAAAAGGTTCCCCCAATAAATGCGCCTTATCTTAAGGAGCAAAATATATCTTATACTTTAGTACTGTATTCTGAATCGTTTGCAGGATAAAATGCATTCTCACTTTTCCAATACAAAAGCATATGTGTCAAAGTTTGACCTAGGCACAAAGAAGGTCAAGGTCAACCCAGGGTCACCATTTTAGCAGTTTATAATGGGCCTACGTCCCAGATGCTGTTTATCAAGTTTCGTGGAAATCTGCCCAGTGGTTCTGGAGAAGACTATTTTTGAAGGGTTTTTACCATATATGGCTTGGCGGCCTTTTTGGTCATGTAACCTGGACCCCATGAGCAAATATTGGTTTCCCCCATCCCATAGAGGCTGCATATGAAATTTGACTTCAATCGGCCCAACGGTTTCCGAGGAGAAGCAGTTCGAAAATTTTCACATTTTTTCGCCTCGGCGAGGCTATACTAAATGGAATGTAATATTTCGCAAGTTCATTGGTTAGATCTCATTTATATCTATCAGTATGCAAAAAATTGTTTATATATTCCAAGCGGTTAGGTCACTATCACCAATTTTCACAAACGGGTTACGGACGGACAGACAGACAGACCATATATGGCTTGGTGGCCATTTTGGTCATGTGACCTCGACCCCATGAGCAAATTTTCGTTTCCCCCATCCCATAGAGGCTCCATATGAAATTTGATTTCAATCAGCCCAACGGTTTTCGAGGATAAGCAGTTCGAAAATTTTCACATTTTTCGCATCGGCGAGGCTATACTAAATCGAATGTAATATTTCGCAAGTTCATTGGTTAGATCTTATTGATATCTATCAGTATGTCAAAATTGTTTAAATATTCCAAGCGGTTAAGTCACTATCACCAATTTTCACAAACAGGTTACCGACGGACAAACAGACTGACAGAATGACAGAATGACACGGTGATTTTAGGGCACTCTTAGAAAATAAACCGACTTCAGTCGGTCGCTTTTTCTGCGGGTCGTGCAAAAAACTTGTTTCTGATCTTGATATTGTCACAAACACTCCTGATACATGTGATTGTAAAAATTCAGTGTATTGCTATCCTGCTGCTGGTCATACTATTACTTGCAATTTAAAAAATGCACGACCCTCAGAAAAAGCGACCGACTGAAGTCGGTTGATTTTCTTAGAGTGCCCTAAAATCACCGTGTCATTCTGTCAGTCTGTCTGTCCGTCCGTAACCCGTTTGTGAAAATTGGTGATAGTGACTTAACCGCTTGGAATATTTAAACAATTTTTGGCATACTGATAGATATCAATGAGATCTAACCAATGAACTTGCGAAATATTACATTCCATTTAGTATAGCCTCGCCGAGGCGAAAAATGTGAAAATTTTCGAACTGCTTCTCCTCGGAAACCGTTGGGCTGATTGAAGTCAAATTTCATATGGAGCCTCTATGGGATGGGGGAAACCAAAATTTGCTCATGGGGTCGAGGTCACAAAACCAAAATGGCCGCCAAGTCATATATGGTCTGTCTGTCTGTCTGTCCGTCTGTAACCCGTTTGTGAAAATTGGTGATAGTGACTTAACCACTTGGAATATATAAACAATTTTTGGCATACTGATAGATATCAATTAGATCTAACCAATGAACTTCTGTTTATTCGCAAAATACGAACTTATTACCGCCTAAACCTAAGACGTATTTACGTCACCTTAAACTAGGTGTTCAAGAATTTCATAGGAAGTTTGTTTTGGTTCCAGCTGATAAGGCCGTTAACAATGTGATCGTTGTTTGACGGCTTCACTATGTTAACACTCTTCGGCAAGAACTTGGTGGTACTAAGGCCTATGAACTTCAGACTTTAGCTGTAGAGAGGGCTTTAGTTGTTGACCATATTTGTCATTAAGCCACCAAGTTTGCTGTCTGTGTTACAGGAGGCCAAGACAAGCTTCCTACGTTATACTGGTTACCTAAACTTCATAAAAGACCATGCAAAGCACGGTTTATTGCAAATTCAAGCTCTTGTACCACACTGAACTTCCAAATTATTAACTTCATGTTTTGCTGCCATCAAAAAACATGTGATAAAATATTGCGACAAAGTCTTCGAAAGAAATCTGTTTTGGTCTATAAAAAAGTCTAATGAAGTTTTAAATCAATTGAAATCCAAGCGTTTTCGTGCTTCAAGTTTGTCTACTTATGATTTTTCCACCCTTTACACTACACTTCCTCATAATATAATAAAAAGAAAAACTTAATGATTTAATTGAATGGACATTTCATAGGGAAGATTCCCTTTATCTTGCATGTAATGTAAGAACTGCTTTTTTCACTTCTGAAGAGCATAGAAATTATACTTTATGGTAATGTCACAAAGTGTGTGAAGCTCTCACCTTTCTACTTGACAATATTTACATAAGATTTCGTACTAAGTTATTTAGACAAGTTGTGGGTATTTCAGCCACCAAGCTGGCTAATTTGTCAGAAAGATCAAATTGTTCTCTTTGCATGATATCAAACCCACGACCTCGTGATCAACAGTCAGACGGATATCAACCAGAGCCACCAAGCTGGCTAATTTGTCAGGAAGATCAAATTGTTCTCTTTGCATGATATCAAACCCACGACCTCGTGATCAACAGTCAGACGGATATCAGCCAGAGCCACCAAGCTGGCTAATTTGTCAGAAAGATCAAATTATTCTCTTTGCATGGTAATCATAATGAATTTATGAGTAGGTCTTGATGTAACTGACGAAACTTCTTAAGTACACTCGCGCTTTAAAATGCTTTACATTTTCGGGATTTTTACCCGATATTTACCAGAAATATTTACAGGCCTCCGTATTCTAGTGGAAAAGAGCGCTGACTCTTACCTTTATGTATCTCACCGCTGTGGTTCGAGCTTAGGTCACATGTGAGACGCCAAGTTCTGCAACGGCAGGTCAGTCAGGTTTTTCTACGGATACTCCGGTTTCTGCCCACCTCTAATTAACGATGGGCTCGGAATAAGTGAAACAAAAATTTTGAAAGGCCTGCAAAACCACAAAACCAAACCAGAAAATTTGTGTGGGCCTTTTAACCGACATTGAGATGAAATGACATTTCAAGCCCAACCGCAAAAACGGACTCGCAACACGCTTCTTGGGCAGGGTTATAACTTCCTAGCGGTTTGCGAGTACTAATGCTCGGTTGGTTTCAGCTCTGAGTGGAACATTCTTGAACGGCTCAAAAAAAAAAAAAAAAAAAAAAAATCAGACCAGAATTTTTTTGGGCCTTTTAACCAACATTGAGATGAAATGACATTTCAAGCCCAACCGCCCAAACAGACTCGCAACGCGTTTCCTGGGAAAGGTTTTAACTTCTTAACGGTTTCCTAGTACTAATGGTCGTTTGGTTTTAACTCTGCGTGGAACAGCTAGCAGACCAACCCCGACGGGGATACGGCTTTCTTATGATAAGTTTACAGCATACATCTGTCAGCAAGAAATTTTGCGAAAATCGGCTATTTACAGACGTCTGTCACCAGCCAATTCAAGTGCAATTCCGCGAGCAAGTACTATATCGAACATTTTGTCATTCTGCTGAAACAATGTAACTAGCTACTCGTATTATTCATAACGAAAACACGCCTATATAATTTTGACCCCCCTTGAACCCCACTTTTATATAGTAAAACTGGGGTTTCCGGGGTATACCTTATTTTTCTTATTTCTGCTCTAAAATATAAATTGTGGGTACTCGTTAGAACCGCCTCGATGAGGCGGTTCTAACGAGTACCCACAATCTATATTTTGAGCAGAAATAAGAAAAATATCGCAATTTTTCATCATAAAATTTTCATTCTTTCGGCGATAAACGTGGCAATGTATTTGTATAGGCGTGTTTGCGTAATGTCCAGCAAACATATTAGTATATTTGCTATATTAAATGATCAAAGTTTTAACAATACGTTAACCGCCGACGATGCTAGTTTTGAACAGCTGGTCCCTTGAGGTCGACTTCTTTATGAGAAGTTGGCCGAGTTTCTCCTCCACAACTTTCTCGCTGGGTGTTAATAAAAACTAAAAGATAAAAAAAATTATCGCCAAAAACGCGTCAAAATGATAAAAAAAATCGACTTCTTTATATGATCTCCATATTTCACATACAAAGTCAAAGCTTTTCTAAAGCCCCCGCCCATAGGGGCTTGAAGAAATATATGGGCTGCATGATGCTTCCACGCAGAGCTGAATCCGGTCCGCACACTAGTACTGGTAAACCGCTTAGAGGATCTAAGCCTGTCCAGGAACCGCGGTGCGAGGCGGACCGTCCATGCTAATTAACCCTATTGGTTTCATTGGGCGACAGGGCTTGAGATGTCATTTCATCTCAATGTCGGGTAAAAGTCCCACAAATTTGGAAGCAACGTCTTCAAAATGACCTTTACAGTGTTGACGGGGACGTTAAACCTCAAATCAAACAAACAAACAAAGCTTTTCTAACAACAGTTCTGTTGCTATCGGTTGTCCGAGAATTGAATGAACTATCTGAACAAACCCGCCATAAACCGGAGTGAATACGAATGTTACGATACGATATCGACACCATTTCATCGGAAAAAGACTCGTTTAAATCTACCATCCGAGGCTAAGAACTAAATGTAGCTCTGAACGTTAGCACTTGTTCTCATTTGTGGATCCGTAGGTCCCCACCCATCGGGGCTTGAAGAAATATAATGGATCTCCAAAATAGCTACTTTCTCATGAAAATCCATGATAGTTTTCTTATTTATACTGCAAACATGGGTTGCGGATGCTCGTTAGAACCGCCTCTTAGAGGCGGTTCTAACGATTACCCACAACCTATGTCTTGGACCAGAAATTTGAACACTAAAATATACCACCGTAAACCCCAGTTATCTCTATATAAAGTGGGGTTTAGTGGGGTGTTCATTTCACAGACTTGTTTACGTGATGTGATGTTTCCAAGCAGGGCTTAAACCGACTGCATGCGAGTACTGGTAAACCGCTTAGAGGATCTAAGCCTGCCCAGGAAAAGCGGCGCGAGTCTGACCGTCCATGCTTATAAACCCTATTGGTTTCATTGGGCGTCAGAGCTTGAGATGTCATTTCATCTCAATGTCGGGGAAAAGTCCCACAAAATTGGAAGCAACGTCTCCAAAATGACATTTACAATGTTGACAGGGACGTTATATCTCAAATCCAACAAAACAAACATTTGTGGATCCGTAGAGGTGTACCACTATCTTTTAGTATGTGAACAGTATACCGAACTTAGGCGTGAACTATGCAACCATCTGTCAGAAATCTGCATTCCAAATTTAAACATCTTGCTTAATGGCGATCCCTCTCTCTCACATCATCAAAATATCACTATCGTCTTCGCTGAACATGACTTTATACTGAAGTCAAAACATTTGCAATAATTTGAAACCATGGACAATGACCATTATTTTTAGATTGATGACGTACCTTTGCTCGAGATAAAGACCAAGCCTGACTATTGCAATTTATTTTCACCCCTTCCCCCGTGGAGCCCGATACACTTAGACACGTATACACTTGACATGTTTTTGTCATGGTTAACCCTCACGGCTATTTAGTTTAGACCATAAACTTGTTAAAATAGTATTACACCACAATACATTTTTGTAATAATTCTGAATATTATTCAGATATCTAGTAAGATGCATTGATATACTTTTGTATGGGATACAAAAGTCCAAACGGCCCCGCCCATCGGGGCTTGGAGAAATAGATTGGGCTGCACGATGCTTCCACACAGAGCGCAAACCGACCGCACTTGTACTGGTAAACCGCTTAGAGGGTTTAAGCCTGGACCGCCCCTGCATATAAACCCTTTTGGTTTGTTTGGCCAGCAGGGCTTGAGGTCATTCTATCTCAGTGTCGAGTAAAAGTCCTTCAAATTTGGAAGCAACGTCTCAAAAATGACCTAAATAGTGTTGACGGGGATGTAAAAATCAATTCCAACAAACAAACAAACAAACAAACAAAAGATTAATGACTTTCGTCTGGATCCCATATGTATGTACTAATGTTTCTTTAGGCTTTTTATGATTGATTGATTGATTGATTGATTGATTGATTGATTGATTGATTGATTGATTGATTTGGGTTTAACGACACCTCTACCCTTGTGGGTCATTTTTGATAGAAGTGACAGCAGAGAAGATGAAAATTAGGGACAGATGGGAAAAAAGAAAATAAATAGAAGTTTAGAAACCGAAGAAATATCAACATTTCCCCTGCCCTCTACCCTTACGTGCTGCGAGGACAGCAGGCCCTGTCCAACTGTAAGCCAATTTCGATTGCCCGATGACGCAAGTTAGGCATCACCTTTGTCTCACTCAACATAATGAACCGAAGAAACAACCCAGCAGGCATATGTCGCTAGGGCAACGCCAAATTAACGAACGTCATGACGTTGCACCGACGTTGATATGACATCACAATTGTTTCATGTGCCTGCTGGGAACCCAGCAGACACACAACCTGTAGGCAACGTCGTATAATGTCTCAACAACGTCATGACGTTGTATTGACCTTGATGCTACGTTGCTTAGACGTCGTGTGTCCAATCTTCCACAGCAGAACTTTACTTCTCACTTGTGACCCGAGCGAGACTCGAATGTAAAGAGGTCAGAAAGTCAGGAGTCTTAACTACAGAGATCCATTTTAATTCTTAACTTTGTCTGTTTCATTTCAGCAAATACACAATGGATATCAGAGGTTATATACAGTTCTGTATGGTTTTCGTAACCATAGTGACGATAAGGTCAATTCATGCATATCCAAACAAGCTGCCTGCTTTACCATGTGCGAAGTGTGACCTAGATGAGTTACATCCATGGAAGATAAAAATGATGTCACCAGTCTGTGGGCCTTGTGGTGACCTATTCGGACTGGGATACGAGTATTGCTGTATGTGCCACGAGGACTTCCGATTGTCGTGCGATGAAGCGACACGTGGACCATGATAACAGCGCTACAAGATAGCAATTCATTCAGACCATTTCCTTCTATTTCTAATATGATATGTCTAAAGATAAAAAGGCTTACAGTTTCGAAGAATCGTGACACTGAGACAAAGCATGAATTATCTCTGAAATGTGGATTTCTTATTCGCTGACTACTTTGAATCACCGTTGAAACACAACGTTAAAGCGTTGTTGAAACAATTGTTTCAGTATCATCTCAAACGTTGATTGCCAGCTCGGTAATAAAGTTGTAATTATGACTATCACTTAAAATCAGATAGCAATTCATTCAGACCATTTCCTTCTATTTCTAATATGATAAGTCTAAAGATAATCGAAAAATCGTGATGCTAAGATAAAGCATGAATTATGGAATTACATTAACCTTCTCTTGCTGAATATTCATTTTAGCCACACCCATTTCTGACTTTGAACCAATCAAATTACTTGACGTAATTTATTCCTACAATTTCATAATTTGAATGTCTAACAGTGTAGATACTGATCAGATGGCTTCTTCAGAAAAGGGTTAACTTTAGGGCTGGCTAATCGGAGCTAGAAAGATAATCGATTATCAGTCATATCATTACGATCGATAATCGATTAGTAATCGCTGAGTTTTATATCATAATTTTACCTGTGTGACTTCCTGTCTGAACATGACTCTTACCATATGTTGCACTTTACCATATGTATATTTGAACAGGCAGACTTGAGCAAACAGTGTAGACCCAGATGAAACGCCGCATTCTGCGGCGTCTCATCAGGGTCTGCACTGTTTGCCACTCATCCAGCTATTTTAGGCATAACTTTGGGTAGTAAATTGTACCTATCAAGTAATTGATTAAAAACAAATCAGAAATGATAATCATTTTTGTGGAATTTATCGATCGGATAATCGATTATACGATTAATTGTGTCAGCCTTAGTTATCGTGAATAACAGGATAAGAGTTAAACACTGAAATGTAGATTTCTTACTCGCTGACAACGTTGAATCATCGTTGAAACAACGTTTCAACATTGTTGAAACAACTGTTTCAGTATTGTCTCAACGTTGACTGCCAGCGTGGTAGCAAAGTTGTAATTATGAGGACTACCACAGATGTAAAAAGAATGAGCATACCTTCATGGGACACAACTCTGTCAAAATATTTTGTCTCCCCTGCCTGTAGCGATTACTCAGACAGGAAAGAATTTGCTTTGTAAGAGCGAATTCTTCCTTTTAAGAGTCGAGCCCTCTCCGTAAAAAACAACTCAGTTAAATGAAAATCAAACAGGAAGTATAGAGAAAATGGCGGCGTATTTATTTCGATTGATTCAAACACGGCTATTTATGCATACACCCCCAACCCGGATTCAAAGATTCGGGGCATATATTTTTGCCGTCTGTTTATCTGTACGTCATAAAAACTTTGACATTGGGCATAATATTTGAATGGTAGCTGATAGGGCTTTCATATTCCACATGGTATACCTTGTCACAAGACCTTTCAAGTGGCACCACAATTTTTTTACCTTATTGCCTTGACCTTGATGTTTGACCTACTTTTAAAAAAAAAAAAAAAAACTTAAACATTTGGCATATTTTTATTGGTAAGTGATAGGGCTTCATAATTCGCATGTGCTTTCCTTGTCACAAGACCTTTCCAGTGGTACCATAATTTTTGACCTTATGACATTGACCTTAACGTTTGGCCTTCTTTTTAATAAACTTAACCATTGACCATAAGTAGCTGGCTTTCATATTTCACATGTGCATTCCTTGTCACAAGACCTTTTCGGATATACCATATTTTCGACCTTATGACTTTGTCCTTGACGTTTGACCTACTTTTAAAAACTTTAACATTGGCCATAACTTTGATTGATAAATGAATGGGCATCATAGTGTAGTTTATATTTTCTTGTCCTTTGGGATCATTGATTCCATTGCTGAATTCTGAAAATATTTGAGGGTCACTGATGAGGCCTAAATAGCCGAAACTAGCAAGTCTGGCCCAGAAAACATGTATATTTCGTATTTTCCAGTTCTGTGGTGTATTCCTTGCTTCCAAAGGATAATCCTTTCTAGAACATATTTCGCACTTTCCAGTGGTACCATAATTTTGACGTTTTGGCCTTGACGTTTGGCCTACTTTTGAACATTTGCCATAGACTTTCATATTTCACATGTGCAGTTATTATGACAAGACCTTCTAATTGGCGAGTGCTTGTGTTTTTACGTCTCACCAACAGCTAAGGTCATACAGAGACGGGACTTCGGTTTATAGACTCACCCGAAAGTATGGAGAAGCCCGGGATCGATCCTGCGTCCCCTGGTTTACAAGGCGAGTAGTATAACCACTACACCAAGGAGGCTTCACCTTTTAATTGGTATCCTTATTCTTGACCTTGTGACCTTGATCTTGACGCTGAGCGCGGGCATCAGTGTTTCACAAACACATCTTGTTAAATTCACTAACCCAGTCATCAAGGAATGCCGAACGTAGGGCTGACATAGATACGTGACTTCGTATCGTTGTCGGCCCGACGTTAATTCGCTGTCCTGTGCTGGCTGTGAAGGTGCTAAACTCTGTCTAACTAAGCAATGTTAAGTTTATAAGGAAGAGTGGGATTTGCTCTAAACAATAAAAGATCTACTTTTTCTACTTTCGAGATATTGCATTTTTCACTGACTGAAATGAACATCAACCGCCCTCAAATGCCCATCATGAATCATTCTTGGATTCCCAGAAAATCGCAGAGTTCAATATTTGCTTTCAAAATTACAAATAGGGTTTGCCTATTGTATATAGGGGTCCTGAACGCCAGAATCTGCATTTCAAAGGCTCTGTTAAAAAATCTGGGTATGATCTAGGGATCAGTCTGAGGATCTTACATGAGTGCTCATGTATTATTGAGTTCATTAAACGAGTTGAGTAAAAGCGATATAGTGCGAGGCTTTACCGAATTTAAATCCCTTTTCCTCAACGAGTTTGATAAATTCAGTCATACCAGAGCACGAATGCAAGTTTCTATTTATCATATGACATTTAAAACGCTTTTGATTTAAGTTTTGTGAAAAATGTCAATATTCCACCATTAGTAAACGCGACGTCGTTAAGGACGTCGTACGTATAACGTTACAGGATGTATCTAACTAATTTGCATATTTATTCCAAGTGCTAGTGGATAATTAGAGATAATCACATGGGGTTTTGGTTATTGCCCGCAGTATCAACCCGAGACACTATTATCAGCCCGAGAGCTTTAGGTCGAGGGCTGATAATGGTCGAGGGTTGATATTGCGTTCGATAACCAAAACACCATGTTATAATCTGTTTATCACATCTCGTTTCTATATTTATACGGCGGAGCGCCATATTTGCATATTGATGGATCCGACAAACGTTGTTGTTTCATGTGAATTCGGTACTATGTTTTACCCGTAATCAAGGTCACAAAATGGGGTTTTGGTCCGCAAATGTGAAGATGTTTGACATCCCCGTCGTGTCTCTTTCAGTCTTCACATTTTTCATGTCTTCAACAAATGTGTGCGTTTTATCAATTGACACCTCTCTAAAACGTCTTTATCTCTCTTCGATCATGCTTTTTTTCAGACACGCGTTTCATACAAAATGGCAAAAGGGTGGGAGTTCGCCTTTTATGAAACGAGTTCCTGTGTACTTCTCGATTTAATTCTAAAATCCGTTCAACTGGTTGTTGATGTTGAGTGTTCATTTTGGGGGGCGTTGATGCCGTTTTATCTTGCTTCACTGTGGAGTCCTACTAATATTGGCTTAAAGATGTGCAAGGCCTGTGGAGGTTGCAACAGGTAAAGGTGTATGTGTTTAGGTGGTGGTGGCGGGGGGGGGGATGAGTGCGGAGGTTGCTGTTTCTTCTGTTTCTACACTTTCATTCATTTTCCTCAGTCTCCCGTGTCCGTTCTAGACTATCTCTCCTATACTTTTCTCTTTTTTCCGTGGAGACGACACAAAACTACACACAAGGGTTGACGTGTCGTGAATCAGTTGGACAGATTACGCTAGAATGTTTACATCACGTGATGACGTTGTTGTTAGTGATGACGTAGTTGTTAGCAAAGACGGTGTCACTGGTGATTTTTAAAGTAGGTAAATCGATTTTTACGTTTAAAGGTCTGGACACAGTCCAGAAATGTATTAGCCGGGCACGATAACCTCTCTTAATGTAAAAATACATTACTTCCGGTTATCAGCCCGGGCGGACAAAAACTGGTTATCAGGGGCAGTGTCCATAACCTTCGGTATGTTTCGGTGTTATCGCATATGCAAAATTGTGGTTATGGATGTTAATATAGAAACAAATATGTGATAACCGAATCTATTACATGGCGTTATTACATTCTCAGACGCGACGTTATATGATAAAACGAGCTCTTGTCGAGTTTGCGAACAGCATAAATATTTCACTGGTATTGACGATTATTATCCGGAGTTGCGATATTGAAGCTGGCGAGTGTCCATTGCTTTCCAAAAGAGCGACAATATTAACCAATAAACTGCCAGTACATCACATTAACACCCCTACACCCCACTTTATATAGAGAAAACTGGGGTTAACGAGGGTATACATCATTTTGCTTATTTCTGCTCCTAGACATAGGTTGTGGCTACTCGTTAGAAACGCCTCATTGAGGCGGTTCTAACGAGCACCCACAACCTATGTTTAGACATAAGAAATATACATCACGAAAACACGCCTATATAATTTTGACCCCCTCCAACCCCACTTTTATATAGTAAAACTGGGGTTAACAGGGTAAAACCTTATTTTTCTTATTTCTGCTCTAAAATATAGAGTGAGTACTCGTTAGAACCGCCTCGGTGAGGCGGTTCTAACGAGTGCCCACAATCTATATTTTGAGCAGATATAAAAAAAATATCACAATTTTTCATCTTAATGCCCCGGTCACACCTTTACGTTTCTGCTACGTTTCACCACGTTTCTGACAAAAACCCAAAACGTGGCCAAACGTCGCAACCTGCTGCGTTTTTTATGCAAATTAGATGTCTTGTTGTGTACATGGAGTATGAGCTACGTTTCTACTGCGAAGCTGCGGCGTAACACCCACGTATCGCGGCGTTTGCGTGACGTAAGTGCTGCGTATATCGCGTTGCTGTTACGTAGGAGCTGCGTTTCATTCTGACCTGCGACGTTGCTAATGCGTAACAGCGGCGTTTAAAAACGTATGTGGTAATAGTATTGTTGTCATTCATTCAAGTGACATCGAAGTATCAACATGACAAGGAAGAGAGGAAAGGCAACTTGCAAGACCGGGGCAAAGAGAAGCTCGATGCCTAATCTCAGCCCTGCGGTTAATATTCAGACTGATCAGGGATCAGAGCGGGACAGAAATCCGTGTTGTATATATAAAATTTATATATGAGACCACTTGATCGAGATTAAAATGTATTATGCGATGCCACTTGACCTCATTTGAAACTCAACAAAAGCCACAATCGTCGCTATTACGCCGCAGGTAAACTTGAAACGCCACAGCTATTTTTACTACGTCGTACATACGCAGCAATAACGTCGCACATACGACAGCTACGTAGCACTTACGCCATGCTTACGTTATGATACGCCGTGGAAACGGCGTATTTAAAATTAAAACGTAACAGATACGCCGTAGATACGAAAGGAACGTCGCTGTTACGCAGCGACAACGTGTCGTACGCCACACTTACGTGGTAAGTCTTAAGTGGCGTATGTGCGGCGTAAGAGGCGTTTGTGCTACGCTGCTGCTGCGTTCCTTTCGTTTGCACTGCGTTTCTGCTACGTATGTACGACGTTTCGAACCTGCCACGTATGTGCGACGTAAAGAAGCATGCAACTTCTTTACGTGACAGCCTCGCGTAAGAGGCGTTCCTGCTACGTATCTCGGCGTAAGAGCTACGTTCCTGCGGCGTACCTTTCGTTTCGCCACGTATTGAGAAACGTAGCGCTTACGCGGGTCGAAACGTAAAGGTGTGACCGGGGTATAAAATTTTCATTTTTTCGGCGATAGAGGTGGCAATGTATTTGTATAGGCATGTTTGCGTAATGACAAATTTTCATAGAAAAAGTAGGCACTCTGGAGAAGGCTTTGAAATGAAATGAAATGGAGATATAAAAGACTGCACTATGACACACGGACGTATTATCGTAATAAGTTTAAGCTGCAAAATATGCATTTTATCCGAGTATGTACGCGTGCGCAGCAAATTTTTTCGAGTGACGTCATTGTCGTGAGACGTCATCAGATGTATAGACACCGGACGGTAAGCGTGGTGCTGAATATCAGACCGACTGTTCCTCGGATTTTATCGTTCACTTCTAAACGTTCAATATTTCGATATACAATAAAAGATGTTACAGTTTTTGTTTGTTTGTGTTGAGGTTTTACGTCCGCGTTAACACTATATAGGTCATTTTGGGGATGTTGCTTCAGGTTTTGTGGAACTTATACTCGATATTCTAACACAGCACACCTATATAGGTAATGGAAAAGAACTGATTTATTATGCAACAAATCACAGGAAGACGAGCCGGACGCAAAAAGCCGCCGTTTTATGACCCATGACATTAGACGGTGAAACGTTATTTTCTTGCATCGAAAACGTTGAAAAAGGATTAATGCGTGAATTGTTGAGTAAAATGGTCTGTCAGTTGAAAGAAGACAAGTTCACTCGCACTACGTGCTCGTGGTTAGATATATTTTACAACTGACTTCCAAACTTTGATTTATTATTCACAGCTTATATATTTCTTAATTAAGATGAAATGACATCTCAAGCCCTACCGCCCAAACAAGGCATAGGATTAAATAGAGGGACGGTCCGACTCACACCTCTTTGCTTGGACGGGCAAGACCTTCTCTGTGGTTTACCTGTATTCATGTTCGGTCAGTTACAGCTCTTCGCGGAAGCACCATACAAGCCAATCTATTTCTCCAAGCCCCGATGGGCGCGGGCGCCAAAGGTATTACCTGTCAACCCCCACCGTTGAAAATGCGTGTAAAGCTTAATTTATGCAAACACGTATATAATGCCTTTTGGCCAGTACTGTTTTGCTGAGGCGGTTATAACGTGAATCTACACTCTATTTTAAAGCAAATTCACGCAGCACGCCTATATATGCAATGGAAAGGAACTGAGAATTATAATGGAAGAAGAGCGTAACGCAAAAGCAACCTTTTTCTGATGTCACTCGAAGATGCTATGACGTTTGACATCGAAACGTCTTAAACGTTACAAAAGTTCTGAAATGCATGTATTATAGCCAATTATTTTGCTGGGATTTCTTCTAACAATGGCGAAAGTTGAAAAAATTTGAATAAAACAACAACATCATCACGATATTAAGTCCGTGAAAAGAAGACCCCTCTAAACCTCACTTTATATAGAGGAATGTGGGGTTTATTTGGAATACATTATCCGCCTTATTTTTGCTCAAATACATAGATTGTGAGTACTCGTTAGAACCGCCTCAATCTCACGAGTACCAAAAATCTGTGTGAAAGCAGATGCTGGCATTTTTACCCAAAATTTTTAATTTCTGACACCATGTCATACTGATTATTGCCGACATTAAGTACGTTAGAATCGAAATAGACCAGCTTTAGCCCATGGGTTATTGAGTAATAAATCACAGTTTGTTTATCAGTTGTAAGTAGATAAATCACTCGCACTACGCTCTCGTGATTAGATCTACTTTATAACTGAACTCCAGACTGTGATTTATTACTCAACAATTCACTACCAGAGCTGATCTATTTCTTCTAACACAGCGCACCTATAAATATAGGCAATGGAAAGAAACTGTGATTTATTCTGCAATAAATCACATAACAGTGCGGAAGAGAGTGACGCGAAAAGCCGCCGTTTGCTGATGTCATTCATTGAAAAAGTTACAAAATGTCTTAAATGCACATGTTAAAGTCAATAATTTTGGCGGGATTTCTTCTAACAATGGTGAAAGACTGGGAGAATTTGATGGAACAACAACATGGTTATTTCATTGCATTTACATTTGCCGGATCCCTCGGAATATATTTGAACATGAGGCCTGGCGGCCTCATGTTCAAACAGCTTCCTCGGGAACCGGTGAATGTTAATGCATGAAAAAACATGGTTGGTCCCTATAATCAAACAAACAAAAACCATATAACTTTTACGCACAAACAGTTTTTAGCACATTGACCATATAGTTAACCATATACATGTAGTTAGGAACATTGCCATAAATTTTTCAGACGATTCTAGTGAACAATATTTGGTCGATCATCGATCACTTGCAATCACAAAATTTGAGCCCAAGTCCAACCACGCGTTACCCGCCCTTCCACACTCCACCCCTTATCTTTCAATTGTTTACCTTCGAAGATAATGTATAGCTAGTGCCAGAGAGAAGATTCATGAACTCGGCGGGTAGAGAGCATAGGGCTTTCACCCGAGCGACCCGGGTTCGAATCCCACCGCAGGCAGGGGATTTTCAATCAGTGCCTCTTTACTTTGTTATAATTTTCATGTCGTGAGATATAACGGGTAATCACTGAGAAAGGAAGACATATTGATTAGCGTTGAAAGTATGGCCAGGGAGACGCTTTATGACCGCCAGGCAGCTTATATAGAATAAATATATATAATTAAAAGAATCGACAGCCGTCAGATCACTTGCATTATGGAAAGGAAAGTAATTCCTTACGAGTTATGATGTTTTATGGCTACTGCAGCACCATAACCATTTCAAGGATGCTACACACCCGGTAAAAAGTTACGAAGTGGCTATTAAATGGCTTGCAGTTAAATGGCAATAGCCATTTTAACGTAAATCGCTATTGCTATAGCAAAATATCTTACGACAATATCTTATTGCCAGTTAGCATGAAATAAAATGAAACACCGAAAATTAAAAAAACAAACAAATGATCTGAATGATTATGCACACATGGTAAATTGTGGTTGTTTCTGACAAGTGGCATATTATATCCATCTCGTACAATAATATATTTGCTACCACATTACGAAAACTCACCTATACAAATACATTGCCAATTTTTGGACAAATAGTAGAAATTTTAAGATGAAAAATTGTGATATTTTGCTTATTTCTGCTCAAAACATAGATTGCGGGGACTCGATAGAACCGCCTCGACGAGGCGGTTCTATCGAGTACCCACAATCTATGTTTTTGAGCAGAAATATGAAAAATAATGTATACCCACTTAAACACCAGATTTGCTATATAAAAGTGGGGTATGAGGGGGTCAAAACTATATAGGCGTGTTCTCGTAATGAAAAATTCAGCTTGCAGAGATCAGTTGTCTGTTGTAGTTCGACATATATGCGAATGGATTAAAGACTCTCTATATTTTTCTATTATTTTCTACTCGCTAAAACATAACATCATTAAAACACATCTACTCAATGTAGTGGAATATTCATTACCAAAACACGTCTATTCAAATATAGTGGAAAATTTTACCACCAAAAATTGAAAAAAAAATCAGATAAAAATGTCGATAGTTTTCATATTTCTGCTCCAAACCTAGATTCTAGGAACTGACGAGTACCCACAATCTATGGGTTAGAGCAGAAATATAATAAGAAAACTAATGTGTACCGGCCTGTAAACGCTAGTTTTACTGGATACCGCCCATAGGGGCTTGAAGAAATATATGGGCTGCATGATGCTTCCACGCAGAGCTGAATCCGGCCCGCACACTAGTACTTGTAAACCGCTTAGAGGATCTAAGCCTGTCCAGGAACCGCGGTGCGAGGCGGATCGTCCATGCTAATAAACCCTTTTGGTTTCATTAGGCGACAGGGCTTGAGATGTCATTTCATCTCAATGTCGGGTAAAAGTCCCACAAAATTGGAAGCAACGTCTCCAAAATGACCTTTACAGTGTTGACGGGGACGTTAAACCTCAAATCAAACAAACAAACAAAACCATGCCTACATGTAGGTGTCCTCATTAACTTAGATATTTAACAACAACTTTAGTCTGCCTGAGCATTCACATTTATTTCCATGCAAAGTACTTGTTACTGGTAAGTTCGAGTAGTGGTTTTCAGTATGTTACATGTCTCTGTAATGAAGTTGGGATTACTTTATATTTTCTTATTTATGTTCTAAAACTTAGGTCGTGTAAACCCGTTTGAAAGCCACCAGCATATATACTGGGTCCGCGCCACCAATAAGACAGTTCAGTTTATTCCCAGCGGGCACATGGCGTCCAGGCAACGTCGCACCAACTTGGATGCAACGTCATGTCGATGTTGCTGTTACGTTGCATTCACGTTGTGTGCCCCGTGGGTTACATTATGCTTGAAGACGCCTTTTTATAAAGCCATTAGTAAATAGCATGCACGATCTATGTTTGGAACAGCAATTAGAAATTTGATGTTGTTCATGGCAGAAATTATTGAAAAAATAGCCGGAATGAAATAATTCTGCAAGCCAACTGGCAATAGCAAATTTAACGTAAATTCGCTATTGTCAGTTAACTAGCAATAGCGATTTCAACGTAAAACCGCTATTGCCAGTTATGCCATTTTAACGTAAAACCGCTTTTGCAAGTTAATTGTCAATAGTCATTTCCAAAATGTTATACAACACTGCCATTCATCAACGATTTAACAAATCCGTGTTATAAATACCTCAGTAGTATAGGGTGCCACTATGGGTACCAGATTATAGGTACCAGATTATAGGTACTAGTACCTATAATTTTGTTGGTACCTATAATCTGGTACCCATAGTGGCGCCGCTTGATGTAAGCTTGACTAGGCTAGGTGCTGTATCGTGTGTTATGTGGGCTTTCGTGAAGGGTGCTATAAATTTTCAGTGACTGTTTACCTGGTACCCATAAATTTTTGGTACCCGAAATTTATGGGTACCTAAAATGTTTCTGTCAGGCCTAAGCTTGAAAATAACTTAGTGTTTTTGTGGTTTGATTTTGTCCCTATAAATCTTCAGTTTTTGAAATTTATAGGGACAAAAGCTTTTGACTTAGCCTGAAAATAACTTAGTCTCTGGAGTTTGTACAAGAACCTGGTACCCATAAATTCTGGGTACCTGAAATTTATGGGTACCTGAAAGTTCTGAGTACCTATAAATTTTCAGTGACTGTTGGTACCCATAAAATCTGGGTACCTGAAATTTATGGGTACCAGGTACCTGAAAGTTCTGAGTACCCATAAATTTTCAGTGACTGTTGGTACCCATAAATTCTGGGTACCTGAAATTTATGGGTACCAGAAAATTTTTAATTTTGGCATGGTAAAAGTGGACTTAGTCTTTTGTTGGAAATCTTTCAAGAGGTCCAGGGATACCACAAGATGACATTATGTTGTTCTTGTATCTCAAGACTTCATAGTGTCATGCTTATATATTGAGGCTGTCTAGTACCAAGTTTCTATGAGAAATAAAAATCTTGTATCTCAAGACTTTATATTTCTTCATTAGTAGAAACTTGACTGTCAAGCGTCAAGTGTTTTGGCAAATATATTGAGGCTTGATAGTAGCAAACTTCTGGATATAGATCTTGTATCTCAAGATCTATTTTTGTTTCATTAGTTTGACTATGAAGCGTCAGTGAATGTTATTTCTAGCCCTCTCAAGTTTACATACTACTACCTCTTCGAAATGAAGAGGGGTGAAAAGACAAGAAAGATTGGTGAACAGTTTTAACTTTATTTGCCCCGCTAACTAACTTGATTACGATGAACAGAGGATTAGGACCGTCCCTCTGTCCTCGTTTACAATTTGAAACCTTAACATATTTACAACATTAAATACATGGGGTATTTCTTTGATAAGCAATGTGTATTTCTCAAGCATTTGCAAACTTGAATTCTATGTTTGTAAAGAAACTTTGGAGTTGGCATGTCATTTTGTGTCCAGATCAATTTGCCATAATTAGACTTAATTTGTGTCCAGATCACTTTGCCATAATTAGCACTGAACCATCTGTCAATGTCACTGTCATTTTGGTATAAGTCTTCTCCTGTGCCATACAGTTCCCCATGAATAGCTTTTTTCAAGTCAAGTTGATGAATAATGTATATACACCACATTCCACAGTTTTTACTCCATGGACTTTGTAACGGTTCTGTATTTTGAATCCAACTTCTGGAATTTCTTTGGATGAAAGGTAGAATATAGTCTTCTTCTGGTGGCATTCCATAAGAATCAAAGTAGATGACTTGATGGCCTCTGAAGTATACGGTAACCCAATGTTCTCCTGGTTCATCTGAATTGTCAGTGTTTATGATATAGGCTTTCATGTCTAGAGGTTTCTTCTCTGGTAAGAGATCTTTGGCACATACTTCTCCATTAACAGGCATGTGGTACAGAATTTTCCTCAGTTCATGTGTGTCCATTTTTCTGGTGATGTCTCCGACGGAGTAGTTTCTATTAATTTCTGTCTCCAAAAGTCTCTCCACTCGTTGTAGTCAGGCTTTCTTCCGTATCTGTTATGACTGTTTTTCAGGAACATCCAGTTTTTATAGGCTTCGACTTTTTCAGAGGGTGTTAAATGGTCCAATCCTGTCATAGCACTATATTCTTTTCTTCTTTCTTCTGATGGTACTTCATCCAGGAGCAACTCGTCCCATTTTTGGATGACCTCGTAGATGTTGAGATTATTCAGGGCATGGATATGTATACCATAGTCTGTTATCCATTCGTTTGGTTTTGTCCATAAGCACAAGTCATGGTATTTCTGACTGGGATGATTTATTCTACATCCTTGGCACTGGTGACGGGCATAGTCAAATATAGCAGTCATCAAGTTGATCTTCATGGCTCGTATAAGGGTATATTTAATCCATTTTTGTCGTCCCAGTGTTTCATTGTCTTCTGATAATCCCTCAAATTCTTTTTGTAGCATACTATTTCCAGATGAAGTAGAATCTGACCATAGTAGATAATCCCTCAGTTCTTCTTCAATATAGTATCCACTATGCATCTTTTTTCAGTAGTCTGTGATTACTTCTCTGAGTCCGTTAATTTCTATCAGATTATCAAATTCAGCATACACAATGACGTTGATAGTCTTTGCGAGCGAATTGGCAAACTGAAGTTCTAGTCTCAGGTTTCCAGTTTTTATAGGGTGGAGATGACTCTGGTCAGCAGCTTGATCAGGTGTGAAGTCATATCCCCAGAATGTGTATCCGTCTTTGTAATCCTCGTAATCGATGTTACAATTCTGAACTTGGTCTCGACTACTCAGAGCCTGATACAGTGACATGTATGATCGAAGGTACTCGTTTCTGGTGAAGTTAGGTTCAAAGGGTCTGCCATAGATATTGTGTCCATCGAGTGTGACATCCAGTTTACTGAGATTGAAAGGTTGGAAGTTAAAGGGGTTCGTGGGAAACGTGCCATTGAATGTTTCATTAGGAACCATGCCAATGAACAATCGTTTTGGAAGTTGACCCTGGAACAGATGGTCTTCAATTTTAGATCTGAGTCCAGTACCAATGGTAAATGTTTTCACCTCAACTCTTCTGATGGGGAATTTGGCATTATGTTGAGCAATGCTCTGATTCAAATCGTTTGTGATTGCTGGTAGAAGTTGTACATTTCTCACTGACAGTTTGGCTACATCAATTTTGAGTACTACAGGGTAACCATCCTCAGCCATGATACAAAATTGAGGAGATGCCCTGTTAAGTCTGAGTTTGATTTCGATCCCATTCGGAAGATATTTGTCTTGCATGGCCAGATCTAAATGTAATCGGCCCATGAGTTCCAAAGATTTACTTTGTTTTGTAGCTTCACCTCGGCCTTTTTTTATGTTATCACATTCAAAATCCTCAAATCTCCCAGGTTCATCTTCATACCAATGCTCTGCAGCTTTTAACTGATTGTCTTTGACATCTGCTCCAAAGGAAAATAAGTTTTCTATGTAGGCTCTGTACGGATATGTATCCATATTACTTGTGACCAGTTTATTATTCAGGTACAAATCGATGCTACTGAACATACTGTGAAAGAAGTTGTTGATAGGGGCAACCTTTTTGTCCTCAATATTAGTTCCATCTGGTTTCAGGATTCTACATTTCAGATAAAGATAAGTTTGAGATAAATCTGTATAATATTCAGTATGGGGTGGAACCAAAAATTCAATGGGTGCCTGATAACTATCCAGGGAAGCGATAGGATGATAATCAGTCCACTGAGTTTCTTGCATAGTTGTCATTGTCGGAGGAACGGATTGCATTTCCAACTCCGTTTTGCTGCACTCACAAGAACCTGATTGCATCATTATTGATCGAAAATATCTTTCGGAAATTTAAGATTTTTCGGAATAGCAATTGAGTTTTTCTTTTTTTGGCCCTTCTTAACACCTTGACGTTTAGTCTTAGACTGATTCTTTTTAGATTTGGCTTTTGATTTTATACCCCCACTTAATTCACCAAGAGCTGATTTTCCTAGAGATTTCAAACTTTGTTTGCCTCTTTGTTTCAAAACATGTTTGATATTTTGGCCTTCCAACATATCGCGAAGAGCACCTAGTCCCTCCTTTTTTGCAACTTGTTTTGCACTTTTTATTCCTGCTTGTGCTAGAGGTTTTAAAATGGGAACAACACTTCGCATTGCTGTTTTAAATATTGAACCTAAACCATGACCATATTGTCTTGAGACACCTCGATAGACGGGAAAGTCTTTAAATCCCGCTCCAGACTGATGATAATGAATAGTACGCATTATTGTTCTTTTTTTCTGAAGTGTAGTTTGATCAATGTCTTGCCAGTAATGAATGGAATATCATTACCTGTATCACCTTTTATACTAATGTGAACTTGATCAATGAAGGATTTTGCCACTGGAACGTAATGCAAGTTGAGAAATTCTTGATGGAAATGAATTTCGCCAGTTGTATTTGCAAATGGAACTACTCTTAAAATGGGAGCTGTTATATGTCCTATGTTTGTGTAACCGGCCACATCGGAATACACAAAGAAGCGACTGTTATGAATATTCAAGTCAACACCATATTTGAATTTGACAGCATCGTTTCCTAATGGTTCTCCGTGAAATTGTTTATCGATGCCTAAAATGATTGCTAATGGTGTTGGAAATACTATCTGAATTTGATTTGTGTAATTTGAACCAGAAGGATACTCTACTGCAACCTTGATGCGTTTTAATTGACTTCTGTATTCAAGATGAATTTTAATGTTGTGTTGAGTCAAAATCTTTTGAATACGACTCTCAAGTGCATTTTTCATTTCCATAATCAAATGTTCAGGGCTAGTATAATTTCCTGTTGGAAAGGTTACTTTATAATCTGAACATTTTTTTGTTTGTCTGCAAATTTCATGCCTTAAGTGATCAAACTTTATGTCAATGAAAGCATTATTTATTAATCGAAGAAAGAAAAAATTATTTTTATCTGTGATATTCATGATTTCACCTGGTGTTATTATTTCTGCTAAAGCTACCTCCCAATTTTGTTTGTCAATTTGAATAGGACAATCTAATTTGACTTTGAAAGTAGATTGAGTATTTTGCGGGAAGGTGTCTAAAGAACTGTCACTTAATAATGTCAAGTAAAATTCTTTCATGGTTTTTGTTTTTCCTCAGGGAGAGAAGATGCAATTGGAGTTTGTCTTTTGAATTTTAATCCTGGGGATGGTAAAATGTACCCAACAGAGCTACTGAGTAATATCAACCACAATTCTTTGTCTGGACTTCTTAAACTGATTTGTACCAATGAGGTGATAATGATGGCATAAACGACAATAATTTGAGCCAAAAATGTTAAGCGATTTTTTGCTAATACTCCTTGACTACCGTCTGCAGATTGTAAAGAAGCAGTGTCACGCACGAATGAGCTTCTGAAATTCATGTTCACGGTTTTTATAGAAGATCTGATTCTAAAATCCAACTATCAAATTTAGATGGATACCCTTTCCAGTGAACTTTTATTTCTTTGATCCACTTTTTGCCAATTTTACGTTTTCTGCGATCTATGATAGATTCAATTTCGAAAATTTGATCTTTTTCTACACGTTGTAACTCTTGCGAGTAAAAAGTGCCTTTGACTACCTCGCCGTCCAGATCTACTATTTTATAGGTTACAGGATTTTGATGTTTGTATACAGCCGAAATTTGAAACAACTCTTGTGTCCAGTTTGGTAAATAACCTTTATCAAAAGTACGTTTTGTCTTGTTAATGCGAACATAATCACTGACTTTTAATTTTGGACTTTGATGTTTTTGTTTCTTTCCAAATAAATTTTCTGACACTACAACTTCGTTTTTGCTAGTCACAGATGCAGGTGCACATTTGATACTTCGATGGTATGCATGGTTGTAGCCATGAACTAATTTTGGAAGTACATCGATATATCTCAGTGTACGATGATGTGTAAAATATTTCCACATGCGACTTTTCAAAGTTCTTTGAAATCTTTCGACAATACTGGCTTTAGTTTCAGGATTTTCTGTCGTGAAAAAATGAATATGTTTTGTCTTTAAAAAATTCTGGAAATTTTTATTTTTAAATCCTGTTCCTTTATCAGACTGGAGGCTTTTTGGACTTCGTTTTTTCAAGATCAATTTGAATGCTTTGATCAAAGTTTTACCCATCTTGTCTTTGATGGGAACAACCCAGGCAAATTTGGAAAATACATCGATGACACAAAGCAAGTATCGGTGTTTGTCATTGAACTTAGACATACTTGATACATCTGCTAAATCTGCTTGCCATTGATAATCGATTCCTGCAACAACAGTTTTTCGACGTTTGAATTTTCTTCGAATAGGTTTATGCAAAGTGTACGTCTTTTGTTTCCTCAACCAATCCCTGACATCTTTAAGTTTTACTTTTTTAGAAGTTTTTCTAGCTAACTGGAATAAAGCTTGTTCTCCAGCATAGGCAGCAGGACTTTTAGGATCATAATATAATTTTTCAAACTTCATTGTTCATCATAGGTTAACCATTTAGGTATGAAAGGACCTTCCATTTCTTCTTCTTTTATATGTTTTCTCGCTAATCGCCTTACGTGTTTTTTGACTGAGGGCAGATCATATTTACGCTGTTTTGTATAGGGAGTCCCTAGTTTATGACGTTTTGATTTTGGAGGAGTCACAAAGACATCCTCTGGTGATTGTTCAGGAGGAGGAAGCTGATGTTCGTGCATCCATTCCCATCTGTCTCTATTGCCTACCACATCTTGAGGAATATTCAATTCTCTCAACCCTTGTGCAAAAGCTTGCCAGCCCGTGGGCTCAATACCTTTCCTATGTCTGATCACATCATTGACCAAGTCGATAATGTTAGAACCAGGAATAGGTTTTCCATACATCTTGACTGTACCATCATCATCCCAAGCTATGTTTTTATTTTCTTGCAACATAGAAAGCAAAAGCTGAGCTTTTCTTTTCATGGTGGAAGGAACACTGTCAATAATGTGTTGATCAATCTTCTTAGGTTGCAGAACAGGCTGGGAAAGGGAAACTGAAGGTTCTTTTAAAGCTTTTTTATGAGCCGTCTTAAATTTATGCAAAGTTTCACCAAACAACTGAGACTTTTCTGATTCCGAGATTTCATTATTACTCATAACAGAAGACAAGTCGTTTTGAAGATTAGCAGTAGCCGAAACTTCAGGATCAGGTGGTAATCTAGGTTTCTGAATTTGTTCCTCTTTCCAACGTTTCATATCTTCCCAAAGTTTGAATGGGACAATAGCCATTTTACGCCCTTCCATGATTTGGATTAAGAAGGCCACCAAGGACAGATCCTATGAGTGGGGCAATCAAAGGTTTGAGTAACAATCCTAGTAAAGCCCCGCCTTTCTGATTAATGATTTTCTTTTTTGCTGCAACAGGGACCTGTTTTGTACTCAGCAAACGAACATGCTGTTTTCTAGATTGTAAGTGTTGTTTCTGAGCTTTAGTTAGATGTACATTGCCTTTTATAATGTTTAAGCAACATTCCCCTACACAATCGATCACTTCTTTGGGTGAATCATTGATTATTTTTTGACGAAATTTTGGAGGTAATTGACAAAGTCCTTCTAAAAAAGGACCATATTTATTAATCAAAGAAGTTTTCTTTTTTCTCAGAGTTTTCCTTTTACGTACGGCCGTCATGATTGTCGTGATACACTATGAAGAATCCCAGTCGAACATGGGCTTTTATATTTTGCGTCTCGTAAGTTTCAAGTTTGGACCTCTGTTATTGATTCTAAAAGGTTGATTATACATTTTTTGTCCCTGCAGAGCTTTTTCACGCATTGCAGCTTCAAATCCAAACTGTCTTGCAGTTTGAAAAACATGTGGTTCCCCAGCATAGAGTGGTTGAAATCTAGCAATATTTGGTGAAATGGTTTTTTGACGAGTTACAGAGCGAGCATTTTCAGTAGGCGATCGCATCCCAAGACTTTGCCATGATGTAATTGGACGTTTTCTCACAGTAATAAATTTTTCATTAATTTTTCTAGGTTTTTTCTTTTTTTCAGAAGTCTTCTTTACAGAAGTCTTCTTTTTGGCAAACCGTCTTAATATTTTATTACCGTCCCATCGAATTAATGTTCTGATAATAACGCCACCCAAGAAACCACCACCGCCAGGTTTCAAAATGATGTTACGTTTAACATCACTATTGACCATGGTACTTGTTAATTTTCTGAGATCATCTTTATGTTTTTCCATAAATTTCTTTGTCTGTTTGGGTAATTTCATTTTACCCTCAATGATTTTTCTTGCAGCCAAAGAAAACCATTTTATCATTTCAAGTAATCCCTCATTGAGCAATTGTTTACGTTTTACAGTATTGGGTTCTCTACTCAAATTGTAGAGTGCCCTTATCAAGTTAGCTGATGTTCGTTTCGAAACCATAATGACTTGTGATCAATTTTCAAATCAGACACACACTTTTATATGTTTGGGAAATAAACAACTGGTCCTTGATGATTTGGTTTTGTAAACCAGTTTTGAAAAATATTTGTTCTAAATCTCAATAGATCTGGTGTATCTGGTTTCAAATCGATCAGTAAGTATCCATGTGGTTTGGATGTGGCATCATTGAAAGCATACATCAAATGTGGAGATTGAAGTTGTTTTGCCAAAACTTTGACTTGCATTTTATCTCGAGGACTTTGAAACAAAATGAGATAATGTGCATTCAAACTGATAGTTCGACTATCTTTACTTTGGTGAAACAAATTTTGTGTGATGTATATCACACTTGCATTTCGATGATGCCCTTTCCTTGTAAACCACAATTTTATTTTTTCTTCATCTTTGTCTCCTAACATATCGTCAAAGACGATCAAGTGAGACAAACTCGTATCGCTGACAATGTCATCATCGTCATTGGGAATTCCAGAAAGAAATGTGATGTTGGATCCTTCACGTTCTTGTAAAATATTATAAGTTGGTTGCCATTCTTTGTAACACCATACGATACGTTGTGGTTGAATATCAAACAAGTCATGTTTGTATTCAATGACTTTTCTTACAAACTCTGTTTTTCCAGATCCACTTGGACCTGATATAAAGAGATTAGCAGGATGTTTGAAAAACAAACTGTTAATATCTTGTACTACTGGTGTCTGAATGCTTGACATGATGAGTAATGAGAAAGAACAACGAACAACATGTATATTTATATACTTTTAATGATGTAAAACAAATCTTATGTACTAAGATATCATGGTATTATTCATAGCCATATGACACAGTGTACCCATTTTTCACAATCACACGTTTGTCATATGTAAATCTATAAATCTTTGAAAGTTTTTCAGTGGTTACTTTCCTATTGGGATGTTTTCTGATTTTATGTTGATACTGCACAGTTTCACGGAAATCTCTATCTTTGGATTTTGCCCAGTTTAACATTTTCTCAAAATGTATGATTTGAGAAGTGTTAAAATCCAAAGTCAGTCCTTTCACTTTACAAGTGGATTTTCTATCACCATTGTTTTCAACATACTCGTAACCATAGTTCTTTGGACCCATACCAACAAATTTTGTGATTTTTGCATTGGGCATTTCATCAGTCCATTCACCAAGTCGATTATTCACAATCGTTGGATTCCAAAGTTTGGGATTGTGGACATAGATTGCAGAGTCAGTGTCAAAGTAGAGTACACGTGTATCAAGTTTGTGTAATACACTGTACAATTTCAATCTGGCTTGTGCTGTCACAAAAGATGCTACTACCACATTACTGCAACTATGAGGTTCAATGATAGAGTCTGTTTCTTCCCAGTTGACATGTAAAAACTGTTCACCATAGACATCAACATACTTGACTTTTTTCATGGGATTGCTCACCAATTCAAAGTATGTTGATGGTTCTGAGATGTATTCAGTTTTAGTCATATTATCCTCTTGTGCCAGTTTTCCCCACAAGTTATTCAACTCAGTCTTTGCAGTAGCCCTACGACCCTTATTCTTTTCAATATGCTCCAATCTAATTCCCTCTGCCTCAAAGTAATCTTGTTTGAACTTTTCTTTGTCTGCCTCAGTTTTACACCAATCAGGATACCCACTGGCCTCTTGCTTTATTTTGAGGAATGTATCAATGTACCCAGCAAAGATTCCACCTTGGCCAGTTTCTCTATCATACTGAGTTGTCTCAGGGAAATGCCAAACCTCATAAATTTCAATAAGTTGATAACCAAGTTTCAAAGCTTCAAACAATTCTATACTGACCCAAGTTCCAACCAATTCTCTATCTTCTGCTTTAGTATGATGACAAAGCAGTGAGTTGTCTGACTTCTCTGCACATGTTCTACAGAGTGGAAACAGAAGTTTATTGTTACATTTGTAAGGGAGTACTGGATGATACAAGTTTCTGGGTGGTAGAACTTTACATTTGATCAGACCACAATATTGTTGGATATTGTCTTTGTCAATTTCTTCTTGAGAATAAATCTCTGGATGACCTAGTGGGAAAACACCATATTTACAAATGTATGGGTACAGAGAACAGACATCAATGTACTTGATTTCTTGATCTGAACGCTCATCAATCTCATGGTACAATTTGGTAGCATTAGTCCTTCCCCCAAACAAAGCATCTCTGGGTTTCAAGGGATCCAAGTTAGTAAATTCAGCTTCAACTAAAGTTTGGAATTCCTTGTCATCTCTACACTGTTTGTCAAAATCACATTCCCAGCATTCTATGACTTCATACCCTGCAGCTTTCAGAGTTTCAACCTTTCTCAAAGTGGAACAAAAAAGAGTGTCCATCTTCAAACAGTTGTAGGTATTGATCTTATGCCTGTCAGGATAACATCTTTGACAACCATGCCAATAACAACCTTGAAATTCATAGATTTTCTTATTTTCTTGGTCAAACCCATCCACGTAAAACTCACCAATTTTCTGTTCACCACCATTCAATGCATGTTGAATGTGTGTGTTTGTTTTCTTAGCCATCACTTGCAACCATCTTACAGCCTTGATCGAATATTTCTTTTGGTTTGGATAGCCTTCAGGAGGAATGATAGCTACAGAGTTTTCTGGCATATGTTCCTTTCTCCAAACGAGAGAACAAGTTTGAGCCACCGTACATGCTACTTTAAAGGGATCAATTCCACTTGTTTCCATCAACTGCTGCCTAAAGCAAGCACAACCTCTCCTCAAGATATCGACATCACTCCGACAATACTCTTCCATTTCTTGCCTGAAGTTAAAGATAGCATTTGATTCTACTTTAGACTTGTGCCATTGCAAGAAGTCGTCTCTGTCTTTGCTAGACATCTGGCCAGGGTTATACATTTCGGCAGGAAAGTATGGACCTACATAGTTTTGGTTAGCTTCAGTATTTGCCAAATGTGGGAAATAACCTTTCTTCATTTCTTTAAGTCCAAAGGTATCAGGGAAACTAGCCAAACGTATGTGCAAAAACTGAAACGAATCTTTGAACTCAAGTTTTCCAGCTTTCATGGTTATGATAGTATGCCCATTCATAATCACCTCTGGTTTGTAAGTTCCATTCTCTAAGAGATATCTTAAAATAAACTGCCCATCATAACCACCAAAGTTGTGTGCAATACAAATTGAGCCTTCATTAAAAGGTTGAAATAACCAAGTGCAAAACTCATGCAAAGTACCAGGACCTTCAAAGATCATTTCTCTTCCTTGGTCTGGGAACTTGCTACAATTTTTACACTTTTCATGGATAGGTAAATGGATACACTGGTCACAGGCTCTATGTGCTACACAGAAATTAACTTTGTGTTCTCCAGTATTTTGTGAAGATTCAAAATCAAAGAAAATGTACTTTGAGGAGGAAGAACTTGTTTCTTCGTCATCATCAGAATTTGCATCATCAGATTCGTTGGGTGCATCATCATCAGTCTTACAAACATAAGATTGTATGTAACACTGGTGATTTGCACCCACGATCTCTTTACAAAATCTACATTTTCGATTTCCTGGGCAAACATGATTTTTCTTACTCCCAATGATTCTACTGAAACAATTTCCACAATTATACACTAACTGACACATGGACTTTTTCTGTCCAGGTTTGATTCTTTTATGATTAGCAAAACATTGAGGACTGTAAAATTTTCTTTTACAATCCCTACAGAAACAAGTTTCTCCTGCCGCACATAATGTCCGATTGTAACATTTGTCACATCCATGGGGACACATATGATCACCACGATTGTTATATCCTTTGTCACAAAGTTCACAGAAGTAATGACATCCTAGAAAACCAGTTATACTGGTGATAGTGTCATAATGATTGTCTCCATTATAGTATATATGTATCACTTTAGTCTGTTTGGTCATCTCGAATTCAGGTTTGAAGAGAAGGTCATCTTTCGCATGTTGCGAATGTACTTTGATCAGGTAATCAGGTGCTAACACAGCTTGGATCTTCTTGTATTCGTCAAGTCCACAGGGTTTGGTATGTGGAACTTGAGCTCGATCCAACAACTTCTTAGCTTCACTGGTCTGCATAGGTTTGGTAGATCGACGAATATGATTCCATGTCTTCTTCCAAGTCTGACTCTCATCTTTGTTGGCATGACATTTGCCGACAACCACAGCTCTTGCTAAACACATGGAGTCTTCTGTATTGTTGATGGTAACAATACTTCTTTTCATCTTTCTCATATTGTTAGAATCGAAGTAGAGGCCATAATGGAGTGGGGTTCTTCCCCTTCCAACTGGGAGTCTTGTATGGGTCACTTCCATAGACATCTGTCCATCATCGATTCTGAAGTCTTCATTGGACTGTAAGACTTTCTCAATTTCTTGTGACAAGGCTTCTCCAGTCAATGAGGACACATCTGTGAAGGGTATGAAGACCCCAAGTTTAAGTCCAGGATGGTAGATACTAACTCTTATTCTGTCATTGCCCTGCGCCTCAGTATGTCTCTTGATGTCATTCACCAATTGTTGAAACAAGCGTGGTACAAATTCTAATGGTGATGTCTTTTCAGGAAATTTTCTCATGTCCACGCTGTATACATTGGCTCTTGTTCTAAATCTTCTGGACTCTCTTAGTCTCACAGGTTTCAAAGTATAATATTGTTCATATTCTTCATCTTCATCTTCTGTATCAGAATAATCTACTAGCTTAGGCCTCTTAGGTATCGACTCATCATCCGAACTGGATGGAGTTCTTATTCGCTTCCAATGTCTCCTTGGCATGTTGATTGTTTGGTGTTCAATGCTGAACTATGAAGCTTCAACCTGAAAAACCCGTTTTTATATTGACCCACTGACTTTGGAAATTCCAAAGTCATCACGACTAACAACTTTTTTGGGGGGTAATGACAGTAAGAATCTTTAGAGAAGACAATAAGATAATTACTTTTCTTATGCATTGCTTCTATCTATAGAAACTTTGAAGAAATAAGATTGGGATGTTTTCATGCAGGAATCCAACTGTACATTAATATCATGTCTAACCAGGCAAAGGGATACGGGTCGAATCATCCCTTAGACCTTATTGGTTTCATTGGGCGGTAGGGCTTGAGATGTCATTTCATCTCAAAGTTGGGTAGAAGTCAGAACGCCTCCAAAAATGACTTATACAGTGTTTGCGGGGATACACAGTGTTTGCGGGGATGTTAAACCTCAAATCGAAACAAATCTATGAACTTAAGATTTTATAATCATTGATTTTCAAATCATATTGCCATTGTTAAAACAAACATCAAAAGTCAGTGAGATTTTCCGAAAATTGGTCAATAGAGATTTTGTCTATTAAAACTGAAAGTTCACCCCATTCCCTAAAAAATGTAAGGTCAATTTTCCGAAAATCGATCAATAGCGATTTTAGTCCATTGATTTTGAAAGTACCCTATTCCCGGAAAAACGATTGGTTTTCCAATAATTATAAACAGTGAGAATAAAAAATCAATAACGCTTATAACATTTGACTGCCTTATCTGATTTTTAACATTCTTGTTTCAGATTAATAATGAATCATCTACCCTTGGAAATAACGGAGATGATTTTGACATACAACATGTACAACTGTGGAAAAGGCCAAGCATTTAAGGAAAGCATTCAAGACAGTTGGTTTAAAATGAGAATGAAGATTTTGAAGAACACTGGATCTCAAATAACTTACCAAGATGAAATGATTCGTTTACTATTGCTCATAGATGAACTTCCTAATTTGTCAGATAAGAAACGATTATCGTTTCATAGACAGATTAGCCGTTTTCATTTTCAACATCAACCAACCCTTAAGAAAGCAAAAAGATGGCTAGTCACATTCTTTAACTTTACCACACGGGACATGTTTTACATGTCTGAGAATTTTCATCAGCACTTCCTACATGGCAATGTGTCATCTAGCTTTCTCTACAGAGATATGCTTTTGGGATATCTGATACTGAGTGAGGAATATACCAAAGCTCAAGTCAAACAGTTATTCTGTAGTCGGGACAATCCAGATCTTATGATATTACCATCGGGATGTTTGACTTTCAACGACTATTGGCCAGAATATATAAATAGCAAAGAAGGATATAAAGTGATATTAGGCAACGAACAGTTGAGACAAGAACATAAGATCGTATTGAAGTTCCCAACTAAATATTCTAACTGGGTACTTGACTAAAACAGACCATGATTAAGATTATCAGAAAAAGTCTACCTGTATCTTTAGATCAAATTCTGAAATTTGAGATCTACAAACTTGCACTTGAACAAACTTTGTCATTAGAGCCAGATAATGTAGATTTCTTGAAAACTAAAGATGACATTCATGTTTGGTTGAGAAGATATGATACATTTATGTCTTTTCGGCATGAGATGAAAAGAACAGCTTGGCTCATGAGTAACATACTGGATGAGTCACCCGTGAAACTAGATCAATGGCTTTTGCATGTAGCTAACAACGATGAGGTGATCAGCTACATTTACAACATGATCATGGATATTGAAAGAGCTTCATCAGAACAACCGATGGACTGCTCTGAAACCCGTCATGAGGAACCGATGGAAACTGATATTGACGATTTGATCAAACAGATGGATTCTTTGATCATATAAATTGACCTGATACACAGATCATCATTGCTTTATCAACAGCATGGAGAAGAAGTGGTTTGAAGTACCTCTGACACAAGTGATAAAATTCAAACCTTACAGAAGATTACTACTTTGCATCTACATACTGTTTTCTCATGAAGATATTTCTATGGAAGAAATCCAGATGAAATTAAATGAAAAAGAAACTTTTGAAGATTTCAAGAAATTGTGGTGGACTTGTGCTAAGTACAAACTGTTAGAAGATTCAGTTATCACATTTGAGAACTGGAAAAAATCTGTAGCTGACAATCCAAAGGTGATCGAGTTCTTACATTCAAAGACACGAGGCAAGGATGATATAAAAGGAAGTGATCTTGAATAGAACTTCATTCTACTTCTGACTGCCACAGTGAAAACTTCAAAAATCTTAAACAAGATGGAATACAATAGGGATCCAAGAACAAAGAAATATAGTGATCCTGAAAGCATTTACTACCATTGTTCAAGTTTAAAGAAGTTATTGAAACAACAATATGATATCCATCTTCTACGGACATTGGAAAAATCACTTCTTGATCAACAATTGATGAGAACACCTTATGGTCGTTGCTTCAGATGTAATGCTACGACATACTGGTCGCGAGATTGTACATCGGGGTTCAAGCTACCCTACGGACACTGTTACATATGTGGACTTCCAGATCATTGGGCACCCGAATGTCCACAGAAGCAGTTGATACAAGATGAGTTGGACATACCACCTACATTACCTACTGAAGAAATATCACCTGACACTCCTCAGGAAAAACAGTCTTGTGCCGATGAGAAACAGTCTTGTGTCGAGGAGAAACAGTCTTGTGCCGATGACAAACAGTCTTGTGCCGAGGAGAAACAATCTAGTGTTAAGAAATCAAGAAAAAGAAAGCGAACAACTTCTACCACTCGTGGTGTGAAGAAACCAAAGACAAAATAGACATTTGAATAAGATAGTTAAGAAACATAGTATTGTATTAAGAACTTTTTAAAACACATTAAAAACAGTAAAAAGTTTACCAGTCTTTGTTAATTATGAAAAGGTTATTCTTTAACGAAATCCATGGGTTAGCCCTAAAAAGGACTGTTCTTATGTAGCTAATAACTTAAACAGTTACTAGCCACGGAATGGCTCCACTATAGCGATCGGTTTAATGGTAACCGATCCAACACCTCTCCGAGTCAGGAACTGCTGGAAAGCCAGTCCGCTTTGCAGTCTCTCCACTTTCTTCCAGTACTCTTCCTCAGTACATGGCTGTTGTCTTTCCACCTCAGGATGTTTCCTTCGGTGGAAGACAGCATGTAACTTCTTAAACCAAGTCATACTGGAACAATATGGTGAGAACTCAAAAGCAGAAGGGCTTTTATACAATGTAGGAGGATTGACCTACTTTAATCGAAGAACCAATCAAACTGGCTAACGAAATAGCCAATCGTGATCATCCTAAGAGAATTCTTCGTCTTTGGTGTAGCAATGATGGTCTATGTTCGAAACATAAATCATTATAGTCAATACCAGACTTAGGAATCTTTTGTATGATCATTAAAAGGTACTCTTTCAAGAATAAGTGGCGGCCCTGAAAAGGGCCATTTGGTCTAGAGAACCATCAGAGGTTCAGTTTTTTTCTTCTAGACACTCATCACATATGGACAAACTGTCGTCTTCAAAGAACCCATCGTTATCATCAGGGCAGTTGTGCTCCTCTCCAACATACCTTAGAATGACGTAGCACTTACCACATTCAAGATAAGTTGGAGCATTACACTCACTGCAAATACCAGACTTTGGGTATTCATCCATGGTTATGATATATTCAATAATCATGAATGATATATATACAAGTGACATCGGATTGACCTACTTAAAATGAAACACTGGCTTAGCCAATCATAATCAGAGAATTCTTCGTTTTTGGTGTAGCAATGATGTTTGTTCTTTCGAAACATCATAGCAAATACCAGACTTAGGAATCTTGATTGAACATTATCAAAGGACATTCATTCAAAAATAAATGGTGGCCCTGAAAAGGGCCGTTGGGATTTGTTAGTTTATAAAACACACACTGACAGCAGGTTCTCCCGCCGCATGCTGGACATCTGGCTGTCCAGGACTCATATGTTATCCTGGACGCAGTGGACAAGTAGAACGGAGGCTCTGTCGCTTCTTGGCTCCAGTCTTCCGTCTGTGTGGCAACAGAGGGCCCAGGTAGCTCACCATTCATCTGTCGGCCATGGGCCAACACTGCCGCCTCTTTTGTGATGGCTATCACTTGATCTAAATTGTCAAGCGAGGAAAACAATGCTTCTACTTCTCGCTTGACCAAATCAAAAGAGACCATCAGGTCTCTCACCCCACTCCTCACAGACTCCGTCTGCTCCTCCAACACTTTAAAGTAAATTTCACTGTTGTGAGCCATCTTAGATTGTACACAGTAGTGCAAGGAAGTAGGCTAATGCATCGGTATTTATGCATTGAACACGGACGTGAAAGAAAGTATTTTTGCAAGTAGGTCAATCCCTCTCCAGAGTATAAAAAGGATTTGACCTACTTCAGATTTCTTGAAAAAACAATGGAACCGTCAATATCATTCGATGATCTCTTGCAAAATCCAGATCTTTTAACAACCGCTATCAATGAAACATTTGGTAGTGATGCTACCTTACAGCAACAACAATATACAACCATACCATCTAACCAACTGATCTATGCACAGCCTCCAGTACAGCAATCTAAGCCCCAACCCAAAGTTATTGAAGTCTTGGTGAAGGAAATCAATGAGCTCAAAAATAGAGTCAAGCAGTTAGAAGATCGTCCTCAACAACCATCATCACTGGAAATGAGTCCTATTAGGATTCCACTCCATATCAATATCGTGGCGAATGAAGATGAACAACTGATGCAGTCATCATCAGCTATTGGCCTTGGAGCTGCCACCAAGCCCATACGGAAAAAGAAAACCAGATAAAAGAATAAGTTATTCAAAACCCAAACAGCCCTTTTCAGGGCTATCAAACAGTTAAGAAAGAATACCTATAATGTCTTAAGTTTAAAACAATTATATTACATACAAAATATAGCTAGGCACTTTAGCTCAGTTGGTAGAGCACCTGTCTGATAAGCAGGAGGTCATAGGTTCGAGCCCTATTCGTGCCAAAACATTTTTTCACACCAGAAAAAACATAATGTCATCTTGTGGTATCCCTGGACCTCTTGAAAGATTTCCAACAAAAGACTAAGTCCACATTTACCATGCCAAAATTAAAACTTTCAGGTACCTGGTACCCATAAATTTCAGGTACCCAGAATTTATGGGTACCAGGTTCTTGTACAAACTCCAGAGACTAAGTTATTTTCAGGCTAAGTCAAAAGCTTTTGTCCCTATAAATTTCAAAAACTGAAGATTTATAGGGACAAAATCAAACCACAAAAACACTAAGTTATTTTCAAGCTTAGGCCTGACAGAAACATTTCAGGTACCCATAAATTTCGGGTACCAAAAATTTATGGGTACCAGGTAAACAGTCACTGAAAATTTCTAGCACCCTTCACGAAAGCCCACATAACACACGATACAGCACCTAGCCTAGTCAAGCTTACATCAAGCGGCGCCACTATGGGTACCAGATTATAGGTACCAACAAAATTATAGGTACTAGTACCTATAATCTGGTACCTATAATCTGGTACCCATAGTGGCACCCTATACTACTTACCTCGGAACAAAAAAAGATATATTACTTTTTTTTTCGATTATGGTTAACACCCTCAGCGATGGAAGCGACTTAGTGGAGACATAATCAGGGATACTTTAAATGTGATTCAAACTCACGCACAGACGCGGCGACGTCGCCTAGAACTGCAGTGGCCGGCGTTCGAATCAAGAGAAAATAGTTTATATAGGAAGTTTACGAGGGTATACATTATTTGACTTTTATCATATGACGTCGCGTCTGAGAGTGTAATAACGCCATGTATTATTTTCGATAATCCACTAGTGGATTAAATATGCAAATTAGCTAGATACGTCCCGTAACGTTACATGTACGGCGTCCTTAACGACGTCGCTTTTACTAACGGCGGAATATTGACATTTTTGTAAACAAACATGAATAAAATGCCTTTTAAATGTCATATGATAAATAGAATCTTGCATTCGTGCTCATAAATTTTTGAATTTATTAAACTCGTTGAGGAAAAGGGATAAAATGCTCGGCAAGCCTCGCATTTTATACCCTTTCCTCAACTCGTTTAATAAATTCAATAATACATGAGCACTCATGTAAGATCCTCTATATCTTCTTTAAGAAAAGCTAGATTTTTATTACTCTTTAGAACCGCCTCTTATTACGAGTACTCTCAATTTATGTTTGGAGAAGATATAAGGAAATATAAAAACATTCTGAAAATGCTTATTCTGCAGACATGAAAGACGCCATTGCGGCAGACGGGTGTGTTATCTTTTTTTCCGTGCTCGGCTAACCTAACAGTCTTAGCCTCTCGTCTGAAAATGGCACAGTTATTTAAAGATGGGCAGGCCATGTAACCAGAATGCTGAAAAAAAAACTTTTGCCAAATAAAATCTCCTAATGGAAACTACAAGTGGGAAAAAACGCTCCCGTGGTGATCAGAAGCACAAGGACTTCAACATACCAACATAGTCATGGAAACAAAATGGACGTGACCGAGCAAAGTTGTGAGGCCTTACAAAATGGTGAATACGAAGCAAAGAGTATCAGTGAACCCGAACACTTGACTTGATAGGTTTTGTAAGGAAACCGGGCGCTAAAAGCACAAAGGGGCTAAATGGGATTCGTTTATAAACTGCTGTTCCAAAGGCCTCCAATGTGCTGGCACTTGTCGACAGGTGTCAGCTGACCAATGGGAATATACTGATTCAAGAAGGGCAGTTGCCAGTTTATTGCGAAAGAATGTGCACTGTACTGGTTAACCTCTTACGTATAAGCATGTCCAGGAAGAGTGTGGATAGGTTAACTGGCCTGCTCAGAAATGACCTAAATAGTGTTGACTGGGCCGTTTAACTCCATAACAAACAAACAATCTCGACCACGTGAACGAATCAATGAAATGAATACTTTCGCAAACCCAGCATTGTAGGTAGAAAAGTAGGGTTTACAAGGGCAAACATTAACCCATATATGACAATGGAATCTCCCACCTAATAAGTTTGGATTGGCCCATTGCCATTTATAGGGGTGTAATGCTTTGTTTGTGTAGGTAAGTTGTAAACAAATGCGTCTACTTTGAGCAAACAGTGTATTTGAGCAAACAGTGTATACCCAGATCAGACGCCGCGTTCTACGGAGTCTGATCTTGTTATACACTGTTTGCCAATGTCCCCCCAAAAGGGCCGCTAGCCATATAAAGGTTGATTTGTGCATTTTTGCTCATAAACATAGATTGTGGGAGCTCATTAAAACCATCTTAGTGTATTGGCTTGTAAACCTCACTTTATGCAGTTTTGCTCGGAAACCTGGATTGTGGGTACTCGCTAGAACCGCCTTTAAACGGCATTATATACAGAGAAAAGAGGGTTTGCAATGGGAATAAATTACTCATAAACTTAGATTGTATGAGTTCGTTAGAACTGCCTCACTGCGTACTCACAATCTATATTTGTAGCAGAAGTAAGAAAAATATTTTAATCAGAAAAAAAAAAATCTTTTTTTTATCCTCTTATCACCGTTGTTCTGAAGTGAACTGTCCCATGATAGAATTTGGACCTGCCCATTCTATCAACGGTATTAAAGTGTTGAGACATTAACAGGACCCGGGTGTGACGGGCCGATATGAACTGTTTTAAATGGATGTTTATCATATAACGTCGATGTAATTCAGTGGATCATGTAGACTAACGTCAGGTCAGAAAAACAATTTCTTGCACACCAGATAAGAAAATCCTTAGTTTTAACAAGGGATCTGTTCTCTTACCCTGGTGTACATACCCACGGACATAGTAAAATCGAATATACTCACGCGTTTGATATGCACTGGTTGAATAGGACCTCATATGCGCCATCGTTAAGATTGACGTCACAGCACGTTACCATTCCTGTAGTGTCATCACAATATGGCGGACGTGGGTAACCGAAGTGACGGCAGCATTAAAAATCCGCGCTAAGAAATTGACGGTATGCAAGAAAAAGAATCCTATGTGGGTGTGAGAGGTGCATAGAAAAATCTGTCCCTCGGCATCACTGTCCGGCATCCCTCGGCAAGCCTCGTGATGCCGGACAGTGACCCTCGGGACGGATTTTCCATCCACCCCTCACACCCATGTAAGATTATTATATTCTTGCACACCAGAAAAGAAAATCCATGGTTTTAACCTGGGATAGAAATTCTGTTCTTACCCTGGTGTTTTTACTCAGGGACAGAGTAAAATCGAATATTCTCACGTGTTTGGGATATTCGTTGGTTGAATACGACCTCATATGTGCCGTCGTTAAGGTATTCGTCACATCACGTTACGTGACGTCACTAAAATAACACCATTGCCATCACAATATGGCTGGCGGCGGCAACCGAAGTGACTCCACGCTCAGAAATGAAAAGTATGCATGAAAAAGAAGCTAACATGAGTATGAGAGTGGATAGAAAATCCGTCCCTCCGGATCAAGTCCGGCATCACACGGCAAGCCTCGGATGCCGAACTGTGACCCTCGGAACGGATTTTTCTTTCCACTCCTCACACCCATGTAAGACTCTTATAATGGCACACTTGAAATCATACATGGTTATAGGCGCATAACGTCATGACGCCGCACGTGACAACTTTACGTTTTGTATTGTTTTTCTTAACCCTTTTCATGCTGAATAAATGAATTTAGCCACGCCCATTTCTGATATCACTGGATATTATGTATTTGTTCCATTCACAAACCACATGACAAAGAATAAAGATCCTGATGAGATGGCTTCAGATCTGATCTGGGTCTACTCTTTTGTAAATTAAAAATGGGCCCCGTCAAGCGATTTTGGTACTTATCGCCTATGCGAGCAGCGAAAGTTCAGGCGAGCCTGCGCATCCGCGCAGTCTCGCCAGAACCTTCGCTGCTCGCTCATACAAGCAGTGAATCAAGAGGAACCTTCAGACAGAAGGCCATATCCCTGGCTCCTCTGAATGGCTGGGCATGCGCAGTTAAAATTTGTCATGACGGAATGCTCGAAGACACAAATTCGCTTGGCGAGGCTCAAATGGTACTAGCTGCTCCTCGCTTGATACTCAGATTTACGGGGTAGAGCTAGGACTGGTCGACCCAGTGTCAGGATAATGTGACCAGGTGTGGTATCATGTAATATGTCTGGGACATGATACTTCAGTGAGGCAGCACTATAAAAGTGAGCATTGAGCTCCCTGTCGCAACCAGACACTGTCGTGATATGACTGAAAAATTGTTGAAAGCGACGTTATACCCGAATTCACACACACACACTCTTTTGTAAATGTGGGGGTTTCTGAGGGTTTACTCTTTTGGCAATAAAATTGGGTCATCATGCTAACAAGTCCTCTAAACCCCACTTCATATAGAGAAAATGGGGTTTACGGGGGTATCCGTTATCTGCCTTATTCCTCATCAAAAACAGCGATTCTGGGTACTCGTTAGAACCGCCTAATTGAGGCGGTACCTCCCACAATCTATGTTGAAAGCAGAAATAAGAAAGATGTTACAATTTTTACCTAATATGTGTCTGTGGACGATCGACATGTTTTCCTAATGAAAAATTGTTATAATCTTGGTCATTTCATATGAATATGAAACTCGCCAGATTTGTTTGTTCGTGTTGAGGCTTAACGTCCCCGTCAACACTGTTAAGGTCATTTCGTAGAATGTGCTTACAATTTTGTGGGACCTTAACCCGGCATTGAGATGAAACGACATCTCAAGGCCCAATGAAAGCAAAAGGCTTATATGCACTTGACAGTCTGACTCACACCACTTTGCCTGGACAGAGCGGTTTACCATGAGTAGTCAGTTTCAGCTCTGTTGGACTTGAAGCAACATGCAGCCCAATTTATTTCTCCAAGCCCCGATAGGCGGGGCGAGAAACTCGCCAGAGGCTCGATTTATACATTTCGTATGAAATGAGCCCTCGTATTAGACCCTGTATGTTTTGTTTACAGGGCTGCTAAGTTGAAGGGGTTAAGTGCTACGAAATATGAGTTGTTATCCTCAGATTGGTGTCGCGTTCTAGTATTAATTATATCGAACTTTTGGCATCCATTATATCGGCGGTATGTTAAATAAAGATGAGCATACAGATAATTTTCAGTGTTAATGAATCAGGAATTAATAAATGTATAATTGGGGTAATACTAATCCTTTATTCCTGTGCTCAGTGATTTTCTATTCTTGGCTGTCAACGCCGTTCCAATTAGTTGAGTTAACACATGAACGCCATTGTCGCACGAACAGTTGGTGTTACATTTTCTGTTTGCGGAGAAGAATGATAAAGGATGTGGAAGTCATATTGCAAGATCTGCATTTCGATCATGACTTGAAAAGGATAAACGTTCAGCACGCTTGTCAGGTCATTGCTTTTTGGGTCAATTACTTATCGATCGACCACAGAAGTTAGTTCTGACAATGCTAATAAAATTTCTAATTTCTTTTATCGCTGACCATGTACAAAATCTAGCGCTCGCCTTGACCCCCTGACGCCAGAGCGCTGTGTAAAAAGTAAAATCTGTACTGGGTCATTGGCGAACAGTGTAGACACAGAACTCGGTGTCTGATCAGAGTTTACACAGGTTGCTTGCAATACAGGAATTCAAACGAAGCATATTAATTCCCCGTTCAGGACCATTTATCCAGTCTACACTCGGACATGTAGCGGATAAGCTACTCGCCTTATAAATAAGGCTTGCTAATCGGAACTGCAAAGATAATCGATTATCAGTAATGATATTGCGATCGATAATCGATTAGTAATCGCTATATTTTTTCAAATAATTTTACCTGTCTGAGCATGTCTCTTACCATATGTTGTACTTAACTATATGTATATTTGAACAGACAGGCCTGAGCAAACAGTGTAGACCCAGATGAGACGCCGCAGAATGCGGCGTCTCATCAGGGTCTGCACTGTTTGCCACTCGTCCAGCTATTTTAGGCATAACTTTGGTTAGTAAATTGTACCTGTCAAGTAATCGATTACAAGCAAATCAGAAATGATAATCATTTTTGTGGAATTATACGATTAATCGTGTCAGCCTTACTTATAAACCAGGGGTCGTAGGTTCCATCCCCGATTTCTCCAGACTTTCGGATGAGTCTTTTAGCCGAGGTTCCTTCTCCATATGACCTTAGGTGTTGGTGGGACGTAAAACTCAAACACACTCACTCACTACACTCGGAGACATTAAATTTTGACCCACCTGTGCTCTCAGTCTTTGATTATATACTCTCCAAGAGCCTACTCGCCAAATTATAAACCAGGGATCGTGGATTCGATTCCGGCCTTTTCGGGGTGCCTTCATATGACCTTAGCTACGAAACACGTACGCACGCACACACGCACACACACACGCACGCACGCACACACACAGCGTATTGCTGCGTTATTGATGATCAAAACTTTTTGACCTTCACATATTCAACCATCCTTTTATCCATGGGGGTATCCCACTATTGTTCACACAATGCACATGAGGCGTCAGGGCACAGTTTCGCAATTGATAGTGGACTTTTTTCAAAAACGAACCCATTACAATCATGATGTCAAAAATGCATGTCAGTTCTAAAGATGGAAAGTCTATAGGCCCGCTGAGATTATCGCAGAATTCCATGTGTAACTACATTTTAATCGAATGCGCATGCATAGCCAAATGATAGGAACGCACATATGACTTCTTTCAGCATATTGCTTAAAAGTCTCCTTTACAGACTGTTAAATAACGCTCTTCATGCTATTTTTTCCACAGACGACGTTTTGAAATATTTTTCTTATTTTTCCTAGAAAACAGGATACCAAATGTCATGAAAATTGCATTAGATGTCAAATCGTGTTTTCCGGGAAAAACAAGAAAAATACTGCTGCGTTTAGCGTAGAGAGGGGTAAGTACTGGAAACCCCAAAACGGGTAGTTGGCAAACAGTGCAGGCCCAGATCAGACCCCGCAGAACGCGGCGTCTGATCAGGGCCTCCATTGTTTGCTAAAAGTTCAGCCATTTTCCAAATAAATTTTGACGAAAACACAACCTGACATCCCTAAACTCTGACTCGGAAGTGAACTCCTGCTATATATAAGGAGGAAGATTCAATTTGGTACAAAAAGGATTACTTTAGATTTAGCTGGTTGTCTATCCGTGAGTGGGTCGGTATCACTATTTTACAAGGAAAGGTGTTTTCGTGATGTCCCTATTACGGATATAACAACCACGCAACCAGCAGTTTAGCAATAAGTTTCTCCCCGTCGCACCTTTAATGCTGTTTTCGAGGAAAATCAAATACGCGCCTAAAGTTTTCCGCACCGTTATGAACTTTCTTACATGTACTTGTGAAGCCTGACAACGTCAGCGTAACGATTGCATAGCTCAGTTCTTCGCGGCTGATTGGTCAAATCATTCAGCGCACAAACGTAACGTTAATATAGTAAATACATGGCTAGTGTCTTTAATAATAAAAGATAATCGGTGAGCCTTAGATAATTTTATAGGGGCGAGCTTTAGCGAGCCCCTATGAAATTGTCGCGGCGAACCGATTATATTTTATTATTAAAGGCACTAATCATGTATTTAGTTTATACCGCAACTCAAAACAATCAAGGGATTTCACAATAATTTGGCAAATTTAAGCAAATAAGACAGCAGACAGCGCGGCTTGTTAAACGACATTCAGTGCCATGGCGCATACAAGTATAACGTGACGTCAAATAGTGCTAAGTTTCTGACGTCACCGCGCCACGCAGACGTTGGAAACAACATGGACGCTCGAATAAAAGTTTCTCAGCGCTTTACATTCTGTATGAAAATCTGCGAATAAATAGTTTATTTTAGCTTTAGAAATTATTTCCGAGGTTGAGACTCAACCGCAGTAGCAGTGCGCAATTATTCCAACGGACCATTCAAACCAGGAAAGCCCGAGAAGGTAAGGATTTAGCTTAAATTTATGAAAATTTGTTTAAATAAATATTGCAAAGATTATAACTTGCTATTTGGTTGTTTTCCGTGTATAAAACGTTGCATGTTATTGTTTACACTTGTAAATTAGTGACCTGAAAAGTAGGTCCGGTCTATAAACGGTCACTAGACGTATTATAGGTTAGTAGAAGGTATTATAGGTCACTACCGATTATAGCGTGCCGTTATTCGACCCCCTTTATTAGGTTACTAGAATGCCTGGTTGCGGTATAAAAACATTTTTGAATATGTAGCGCGAATCTGAAGAAGGTGGGATTGTATGAGAACAAACTTTTGGACAATCTTTAAGCTGCGCCTCGCGTTCTGCTTAATACCGATATTCATTATGCTGAATATGGATTACGGTTTCTTTGTACTTTTGACAAACATGCCACTTATGTTTTTAGGTATTTGCACTTTAGATGTCGAATTGCCAAACTGCTAGTTGCGCAGTTGTAAAATTTCTAGATGACTTTACGCTAAGCTTCATGATCACGTTCAATGAACACCCTTGCAAACGCTACGTTATAAAAGGGAACCTGGGGTTTTCGGGTAGATTTTAACTTCTTATTTCTTATCAAAGACATACTGTGATTACTTGTCAGAACCGCTTCAACGAGGCGGTTCTAACGAGCCCCAATAACCGATGTTTAGAGTAATTTGAGAAAATTATCACTTAGCCTCAATAACCTATATTTAGAGAATTTTTGTGAAAGTTATCACTTATTTTCATCAGAAAAACATGAAAGAATGTCGAAAGGTAAATCTAACAATAAGGTTTTGAACAAGTCTTCATGCTTGGTGAAAAATATTCAACACTGGTAGAATTCCATCGTCTTAACAAGTCGCCCCCGCCCATCGGAACTTGGGCTGCAGCTGCATGGTGCTTCTTCGAAGAACTGAAACCGACGGCGCACGAGTACTGGTAAACCGCCAGGAAGGTCTAAGCCCACCAGGTCGGAAAAGTCCATGTATCTAAACACTACTGGTTTCATTGGGCGACAGGGTTTGAGATAACTTTTCATCTCGATGTTGAGTAAAAAGCCCAACAAAACTGGAAGCAACGTCTCCAAATAGACCTAAATAATGTTGACGGGAACGTTAAACCCTCATTCAGACAAATATATAGAGAGTGAGTGAGTTTTAGTTTTACGTACCACCAACAGCTAAGGTCATACGGAGACGGGACCTCGGTTTAAAGACTCATCCGAAAGTCTGTAGAAGCCCGGGATCGATCCTGCGATCCCTGGTTTACAAGGCGAGTAGCTTAACCACTGCACCACGGAGGCTTCTAAAATATATAGAGAAATGGTGGTTACAGGGCTATATATATGCATTATTTTCCTTATTTCAGTCCCGAAACAAAGAGTGTGGATACTCGTTAGAGACGGACTCAATGAGGTGGTTCTAACGAGTACACACAACTCATGTTTGGAGCAAAAAAAAAATGAAAAATATCACAACATTTTCATCAGAAAAATAACAGTTTTTGTAGATACGAAAAAAGTTTGTAGATAAGAAAAAAGCACAATGTCGCGCGGATGTATTATCGTAATGCAGTGTCGAATGTCATTTCTTGCACACACTGTAGTGTCATCACAATATGGCGGATGTCGGTAACAGAAGTGACTGCAGTATTAAAAATCCATGCTCAGAACTGGGAGGTAGACAATAAAAAGAATCCTACATGGGTGTAAGGGGTAGATAGAAAAATCCGTCCCGAGGGTCACTGTCCGGCATCACGAGACAAGATGCCCGACATTGACCCTCGGGACAGATTTTTTCCATCCCCTCTCACACCATTGTAAGATTCTTATATTCTGCACTAGGTGAGAAGGTCGGATAAGGAACGCTATCACAAAATCTTTGGGATTGAGCAGGCTTCGCGCGCTGCAACATATTCAACACAGGCGGATTTCAGTACTGAATGAACGTTGAACAAACAAACATAGGCTATCATTAAGTAAGGCAATATGGCACAATAATCATTCTTCCTGAACATAATCATGGGTTATTGAGTCGTTTAGATCATATATTGCAGAGACAAATATTTTACTGAGAAAAAACCTCTTAAACTGTCACTAGGCTTTCGTTTTTTTTGTTGTTGTTGTTTTTTTCAGCGAAATCGAAGCGCTTGATTATTGGTTTGAGAGATACGCATACAAACCCCTGAAAACCAAGTTTATCCTAAGTATTGAGACATACCACTTTATGATATCCGCGTGAAGCCCCAATATATATAAATAGGGAAATCGGGATTTACAAGCGCGTACATTATTTACCAGTTCTTAATCTAAAACACAGGTTCTAGAAATTCATTGAAGCCTCAGTGGTGTAGTGGTTACGCTACTCGCCTTGTAAACCAGGGGTCGCAGGATCGATCCCGGGCTTCTCCAAACTTTCGGAGAAGTCTTTAAACCTAGGTCCCGTCTCCGTAAGACCATAGCTGTTGGTTGGACGTAAAACTCAAACACTCACTCACTCTGGAAATTCATTAGAAACGCCTCACGCAGTTGGCCTTAAGGGGAATGGGAACACCTGGCAGATTATTCCGCCATTTTCTCAAAGGGAGACAATTTTCGGGACTTCCTGTTCGCTTTTCGTCGCACTGAAAAAGGGGTCTATTCTTAAAGAAAAGTGTTTGCTCCTCTGAAGCAAAATCTTTTCTTTAAGAGTTTACCCCCATTGACATGGGAAAAAAAATACTTTTGCAGTAGTTGATTCCATTGAAGGCGTACCCATTCCCCTTAAAACAAAAAACATATTTAAAAATTTGATGAAAATGTGTCATGATTTCGTTACATAGGCTGTGCGTGATCGTTTGAACCTTCCATTACATAAGTTATTGTTGCGCGATAGAATCGCCTTAATATTACGAAAACACGCCTATATAATTCTGACTCCCTTGAGCCCGACTTTTATACAGCAAAACTGGGGTTTACATGGGGGAAACCTTATTTTTTCTGTTTCCTGCTCTATAATATTGATTGTGGGTACTCGTTAGAACAGCCTCAATGAGGCGTTCTAACGTGTATCACAATCTTTATTTTCAGCCGATATAAGAAAAATATCACAATTTTTCATCTAAAAATTTTCGATTTTTCTGCAATAAAGTTTGTACAAGCGTGTTTTCGTAATGTAAGGCAGTTGTGACGAGTACCCACAATCTATGTCTTCGAGCGGAAATAAGAAAAATATCTAAACACTTCACGGTCAACCCTAGTTTTTTATTTATAAAGTGGGGTTTACATTATACGGACTTGTTAATTTAATGATAAAGGACATATCACATTTCAATGTTCCCATTCAATTGCCATATTATTATTATTTGGTTTTACGGCCCTTTCAAGATTTTTTCCACCAATTTCGATCTGATCGTTTATCAGAGGTTGGTGAAACTGGAGTATCCGTAGAAAAAAAAACAATCTGACCTTCCTTTGCAGAACTTGGCGTCTCACATAGTTCGCCTCCGCCCATCGGGCTTGGAGAAATGGATTGGACTGCATGGTGCTTCCATGCAGAGCTGAAACTGGCAAAATACGAGTACTGGTAAACCGCTTAGAAGGACTAAGCCTGCCAAGGCAACGCAGTGTGAGTCAGATCATCCAATGCATATAAGCCTTCTGGTTTCATTTGGTGGCAGGGCTTGTGATGTCATTTCACCTGAAGGTCTGGTAAAAGTCCAATCTGATTAAAATCAGATCTTGCCGCAGCGTACATACATGTAGTTCATCTTAGATCGGGTTTTAATCAGATTGGGTAAAAGTCCCACAGAATTGGAAGCAACGTCTCCAAAATGACCTAAATAGTGTTGAAGGGGACGTTATACCACAATTCAAACAAATGGAACCAGGCAGTGCGAACCACAGCTTTGAGAGACCTTATGATTAAGATTCAGCGCTCTTACGAATGAGAATGGGTGGCCCGTTAAAAGAATGGAGTGGCTATTGCGAGACGTCTGCCAACAGCTCCTTCCAAAGAAAATTCATTTATAGTAAAGTTCTATATTAAGACCACCTTTGGGACTGTTTAAAAGTGGTCTTTAAGACCACTTTTAAACAGTCCCAAAGGTTGTCACCCACTACAGCACATTGTATGCAGAAAACACAAAGGAAATGTACCTGAACCTTTTAAATATGCTTTTTAGGTGGTGTTAACAGCAGAAATTCACTGTATTTTGTCGTGTTATTATCTCACTTACAGACTGTGTTAACGTCAATAGCAGAATGGCAAACAGTGTAGATGCTAATGATACGGCTCTGGATTAGTCGCTTTAAGGGGACGTAACAAACACACGCGCGCACACACGCACGCATGCATGTGTTTCAGTCTACGGGTTGTAAGGGTGTCAGAATGCTCATTGTTTAGTTTAATGGCCTTGGTACCCGTGGCTGTACCTACATTTCCTTATACATAAGCGATTTTCCAGTATTAGTGCACATTCTTTCGCCAGAAACTGACAACTGCCCTTCTTGAAAAAGCGGAAGGGAGAGAAAGACTGGAGAAAATATTTCGTGATCAATCTCCACGAAACAATGTCGCCGACCTGGCAGGTAACGAGCTTGCGACCTTCTGAATACTAGACACCGAGGTATGAAATGCTCATTAAATGGACTTTTCAGGCTTGCGTGACGAAAGTCTTGTACAAATGCGCGTGTCTTGCCTAAGTTTCTGCAGAATTAAAAGTCTTATATTTCTATATTTTTGCAAAGTTACATAATGTTAAACAGTTCGAATTTCAGTTTTCTCTAATCTGTTTGCATGTGAAAACATTATGAAGCAACATGACATCACTTTTGCTAAGAGTTTCGTACTGAAAATGCAACCCATTACAGCTTCAAAATGCCATTTAACTTGATGTATACTTTAACGTGCGGTGGATTGATATGTAAGTACCTCTGCGACCCAGATTCGAGTGGCAGGGTGCATGCAAGCATCACCTAAGCATCATGAAAACACTCATATATAATTTTGAACCCCTTGAACCCCACTTTTATATAGAAAAACTGAGGTTCACAGTGGAAAACCTTATGTTACTTGTATCTATTTTGAGTAGAAAAAACAATATCACCATTTTTCATCTTAAAATTTCAGGTTTTTTTAGGGGATGGGGTCGGGGGGTAAAGTTTAAAATGCATATGTATAGGCGTGTGTCAGACATTGTCCATAGTTTTCTTCGGGTATCCCGGTTTTCACCACATTCCGCCAACATCCACGCCATCGAGACTGCTTTAGTTGTAAACGAACTTTTAAACGAAACCATGCATAGTTACTGAAAGCATTTGACCAGTACATTAAAGTTCCCATATTCAGACCACCTTTGAGGCATTCAGACCACCTTTGAGACTGTTCAAAAGTGGTCTTTAAGACCACTTTTGAACTTAAAGACCACTTTTGAACAGTCCCAAAGGTGGTCTCTGATCATTGGACACAGTGTGCTGAAAATACAACGGAAGAATAAATGAAACTTTCTAAATAAGCTATTTAAAGCAGAATTAGACTCAAACCGTCGATATATTCGGCAATGCTTGCCGATGTACAAACAAAGACTGACCAGTGAGCAAATTCTCTCGCTGGTAAAATGCTATTAATTTAAATAATACTAGGAAGTGAGCACATGACTAGTTCACTTATATCAAAATACAAAGCTTTAATATTTTAACGGAAATCTGACCAATAATGAGACTCATAAACTACTCACGTTATGATGAACCTGCCGAAAGTAAAACTCAAAACAGAACTGATCCAGAGAAAAGGCGATTTACCTTACTAGGATAATTAACAGTTATGCTATGCATTACTTCAAAATTATCTACGTGCGGAAGCCAGGAACAGAAAAAGAAATAGAGAAAGTAATAAAATTGCAAATATATAATTGGCGGTCAAGTTTTTATGTACATAGTTACAAGACAATAATTTTATTCAAATTTCATTTTTGATCAATCTGAATAAATTACAATATCATAAAGCCCTCCAATCCACAGGAACCGCCCATAAAAAGAACAGAGAGGAGAATAGAAAGGAAATCAAACAAATAGACAGGAAACTATTATGTTCATCAGATATGCAATAATCAAGTCCATTCACAAAGAGCGTAATAAAGTAGAAAATGCTCATACAGGCCTAATGCCAGTCCTTCTGTTTTGAATGATCAAATCAGAATTGATAATGTAACAATGATTATTTCTAAAGTGACTCCGATCACATCTCCATGTTATAAGATGATTTTAAGAGATATGATCCAGCGCATGACAAAACCAAGAAGAAGACTTGAACGAGCAGCGAAGACTCAGATCAGCCCGCGCATTCGCGCAGTTTGATCAAAGTCTTCGCTGATCGCATGTACCTACCACAGGCCACGATTTATGCAAAGAGACACAAGTAAGAGGCCCTATCATAGTGGATTGGTGCACAGGTTGATTGGAGTCTCTGCTGGTCGCATCGGTCTTATTGTAGGCCCCGTCATGCGCTGGCTCATATACAATTGCAACACTCTATGAAACCTTCGGCACCTTGAACGAACGACGCAGTCAGCTGCAGCCATCGCTTAGATATAGTCATTTTGACGCCACAAAACTGAAACGTCAGTGTGACGTCATAAGACTGAAACGTTATTATTGTTTATCGCTGACAACGTCGTGCATTTGTTCAAGGACCAAAGCTAACATAGATCGTTATACACTTGTATTATCACGAATTGCGACAGAGAACGTTATGTCACAGAATGCACACGGTATAATCCGACTAGCCAATGAATCCCATCACATTAAAACAGTATTGATTATTCACAGAGCCCATAATTGTAAACAGTCATGTTCGCAAGCAGATCTCATATATAAATAAAATACCTTAAAATAAAAAGTTCTCAACACACATAAAACTGGATCGACTCCTAATAAAAAGACATCTCAAGCCCTGTCGCCCAATGAAACCAATAGGTTTTTTAAGCATGGACGGCCCGACTCGCACCGCTTTGCCTTGGCAGGCTTAGATCCTCTCAGCTGTTTACCAGGCACATTACACTAACACAACCGAGTCTCAAAGTGCATTAAACTGGTATTGTTCTAATATAAATTTGTGATACATGAATTTAAATAATTAATGCTCAAAACATAGGTCGTGGGTACTTGTTGGAGCCGCCTCATTGAGGCGGTTCTAACAAGTTCCCACAACCTTTGGTTTGGATACTCGTTAGATTAGCATCATTGAGTAACCACGACCTATGTCTGTGAGCAGAAATATGTAAAATGATATACACTCCCGTAAATCCAAGTTTTCTATGATATAAAGTGGGTTTGCACGACTTGCTAACGTGGTGAATCTAAAGCATATGGCCCCGCCCATTGGGGCTTGGAGAAATTAAGGGGCTGGATGATGCTTCCATGCAGAGCTGAATCGGACCGCACACGAGTACTGGTAAACCGCTCAGCGGATCTAAGCCTGCCCAGGCAAAGCGGTGCAAGTAGGTAAACCATATTGGGCGACAGGGCTTGAGATGTCATTTCATCTCATTGTCGGGTAAAAGTTCCACAAAATTGGAAGCAGTGTCTCCAAAATGACCTTTATAGTGTTGACGGGGTTATTAAACACCAAATGAAACAAACAAACAAATCTAAAGCATAGTAGAACCAGAACTCTGGCTTTTCGTCTCTGATGGCTTACCTTGTGTGCCGCTATTTTTTTATGAGTGAATGCTGGTGGGCGTACTTCATCCTTCCTGGGACGTGAAATTAGAAGTGTGAGTTGACCTGATATTATAACCATATCTACACGTGAACAAGTCCGTGAAAAAAAAAAAAAAACACTATAAAGAGAGAAAACTGGGGTTAACCGGGGTTTACATCCTTTTTCTTATTTCTGCTTCAGGTACTCGTTAGAACCGCCTCAAATGAGCGGTTCTAACGAGTAACCTCAACCAATGTTTGGTCTAGAAATAAGCCAAAAATCGCAAATTTTCATCAGAAAAAATGTCCGTTTTTGACATATGAAAACATGCACTATGCCTCACGGATGTTTTATCGTAATGTACTGAAACCCGAATACCATCAATTAGCTGAATAAAAATTTTACGAATTTCTTTTTCCTTGGTGAACACTGAAAAACTGATGGGACGTAGCATCCTGCGGTCCTAGCGGGGCCACAAGGTGAAACTGGGCATTCTGTTGGCCATTTTGTCTGCCATCTTGAACAGGAAGTTGAAAAAGTAAATATTTGAACGCATCTAAGTGCAGTAAAATTCCGCTATTAAGACCACCTAAAATTAAGACAAATTATGTTTTTCAAAGCATATTTAGAAGGCTTCGGGTTCATTTTCTTTTTGTTTCTACATCCAGTGTGCTCTAGTGGAAAGCCACCTTTTGAACTGTTCAAAAGTGGTCTTAAAGACCACTTTTGAACAGTCCCAAAGGTGGTCTTAATATAGGAATTTTACTGCTATTAATGACAGATAGGATTCTAAGAAAATTGTTTAGAATTAAATTTAAACTGCGTGAGTTTTAGGGTAATCTATGTCAAATCGGACATACCATACTGGTGGCTTCTTTGACAGCTGTCTTTTTTTTTTTTTTTTTTTTTTTTGTCGGCTCCTCCTCCCCTTCCGACTCTATATACATATCGTGCAGAGTATACATAAAATTAAGATTGATATTTACAAACGGTTACACGTATGTATGTATGTATGTATGTATGTATGTATGTATGTATGTATGTATGTATGAGGAGAACAATAGGGCCTATATTTTATATAGTGACGTCAAGTGACGTCAGTCTAAACCATTGTTCTCTACGGGTGTTGATGACATTAATGATATATAGTTCTGTGTATTAACAAAAAATAAATAAAACAAAAAGCGCGGAACGTGTGTTTTCTTTTTTGTTTGCCTTCCTAATTTTTGCTGCCGCTGCTGTTATCCTTTTTTTCAAATTTTAAAGTCCTATAAGAATTTTTTTCCTCCCTTTTTTTGGTTAGTATGTATGTATGCATGCATTTTCAATGAGATGCGCATTATTTTTTTGTATGTTTGATTGACTCAAGGCTCAACGTCTCCGCCAACACTGCAAAGGTCATTTTGGAGACGTTGCCTCCAACCCTGCGGGACTCCCACCCGACATTAAGACGAAATGACATCTCAAACCTTGTCGCCCAATGAAACCAACAAGCATGTACGGTCCGACCCGCGCGCATCGCTTCGCCCGGGTAGGCCCAGATCCTCCAAGCGGTCCACCAGTACCCGTGCGCGGGTCCAATTCAGCCCCGCGCGGAAGCACCATGCATGTCTGTATACATTTTTTATCTATGTGTTGTTACGTGTATGTCATCACCATGCACGCATGCAAGCACATACGCACGCGCGTTCTCATGCACGCACGCACATACGCCAGTACGCATGCATGCATGCATGTGTGTATGTGTATATGTATGTATGCATAGGCCTAGTCGCATTACTCGAGTATTGAAATTATCTAAAATTCATTCGCGTGTAGCACGATATGTTTGAGAGGATTACAGTATTGTCCTTCCAGTGGCGACGGAGCCGGCTCACCTTGGAATAGCCAAACTGGTGGCCAAGACATTCATTCGGCTGTCATTTGACAGCTGTCTTGAAAACAGTAAGACAGAGAAAAAACATCTTCAAAATCATCTCAGAACATGCTGGCAGAAAGTCTTGTATCGAATTTGGAAGGAAGCCACATATATTTTGTCCATATTGTCAAACTGGGCACTGGGGCGGCCATTCTGTCGGCCATCTTGGATATCGGAACGGATTATGAATCTCCATGTCGCCCCAATGCCTCGTGTCAAGTTTCAGCCAGCTCATTAAACGACTTGGAAAAATATTGAATTTGCCACACTGGTGGGCATTTTCGAAACCGGAGACGGAAAACTGTCAGCAATTCTTAATCTCCATGTGGCCCAAATGCCTCCTACAAAGTTTCGGTTCAATCTCACCAACCGTTCGAGAGCAGGTGCGATTTGAAAAACAATCAAGTTGGTCGCCATTTTGGATACTCGAAAGGATCAATTTAACAATTCTAAATCCACATGCCATCACAATGCTTACCGCCAGAAATCAGCTTCATCTGTATAATTTGACCCCCTTGAACCCCACTTTTATATAGTAAAACTGGGGTTTACAGCCTCGATGAGGCGGTTCTTACGAGTACCCACAATTTATATTTTGAGCAGAAATAAGAAAAATATCACAATTTTTCATCTTAAGATTTTATTTTTTCGGCGGTAAAGTTTACAATGTATTTGTATGGCGTGTTTTCGTAATGTCAATCCGACCTACCGTTCGACAGCAGATTCGATTTAAAGACATTCAAGATAGTTATCTCGATTATCGATTATCGGAACAGAACGATTTTCAAATTTCTATGTCGTTCAAATGCCTCCCACCAAGTTTCAGCTCAATATGAATTCCAGCATGGGAGGATAATTTTGTTTGAAGAATGCCAAGATGGTCTCCTTGAATAGTGGAACGGATCGATTTTTGCCATTCTGAATCTCCGTGTCACCCCGAAGCCTCTAATCAAATTTTAGCTCAATCCATCTCACGGTATGGGAGAAAACGTCGGCTGAAGAATGTCAAGATGACCGCCATCTTGGATATCGGAACTAAACGATTTTAGCATTACTGACTCTCTATGTCGCCGCAATGCATCCCGCTGAGCTTCAGCTCAATCCGACAGGAAAGGTGTGATTAAAAGATCTTCAAAATGGCCGCTGTGCGATTAAAAGCTTTTCAACATGACCGCTGTGGTAGCCAGCTTGGATATCAGAACAATTTTGCTACTGATTTCAATATTCAACAGACTTTGGAGGGGATGTGCTACTCAATAACCGTCTAGCTCCAACCGATTGCATACTGGTGCTACATCCTTTGATCACCATACTTCAGATTATGACATCACAAAATGACAAGGATAGAAAAACAAGAGCACCGCATGCGGGTGCCAACGCTCGGCTGCAAAAATTCTAAGTCGAAAAAGGGGCATAACTGTGCCAAAAATATTTTGAGGGTTACCTCACCTATTGGTATAAGTTCCCCTTTTCATAATGAACAACTAGTCCGAGTTTCAAGTAAATATGTTTAGTAATGGCAGAGATATTACAAAATGTCCAAGTTTTTGCTCGACGACGCAGACGACGACGCATACGACGCCAGAGCTATGACAATACCTCGTCGTTTTCTTCGAAAACAGCCGAGCTAATAATTAGGCCAATTATGACACAGCAAGTGTGCAGCCATCCAATCAGATACATTGCACTGTCAGTTATCAGGATGTCCATGTCAATCATCTGAATTGACCTTGAGACAAGTTGCAGACAAAGAAACTGGCAGACTTTGGTGTATATTTCTGGTGCACTGACCTCTGTAATTTAATACTTCAGAATGTACCACATTGATCTGCTTTATTTGACTGAAAGTCTAAAGGATATTGAAATCGGTAGTTTCATGCCACCTAGATGCTTCCAATCATTTTTCAACTGAATTCGACTTACGGTTTAGCAGGTATGTCTTTAAAAGAATTTCAAGATGGCCACCATGGCGATAGATTCGGCTGTCGGAATGCAACGATTTTAGCATTTCTGAATCTCAGTGTCGCAACAATGACTCCAACCACGTTTAAAAGCAATCTAACTTGTGCATTACGAAAGCATGCCTATACAAATACACTGTGACTTTTATCGCCGAAAAAATGAAAATTTTAAGATGAAAAATTGTGATATTTTTCTTATTTCTACTCAAAATATAGATTGTGGGTACTCGTTAGAACCGCCTCATCGAGGCGGTTCTAACGGGTACCCACAGTCTATAATATTTTAGAGCAGACATTAGAAAAATAAAGTTTTCCCCTGTAAACCTCAGTTTTACTATATAAAATTGGGGTTCAAGGGGGTAACAATTATATAGGCATGTTTTTTCGTGATGGGTTCTTGGGGAGATGTAAAAATTGTGAGAACTAAACGACGGTCGGAGGGACGGACGATCGGAGGATGTACAACGTGACTCCACGGCATAAGCTGAGCTAAAGGCTATAAATAACATTCACCTGGATTTCGTACATCATGGACACCAGATACTGTGCTCAGAAAGTTTGGGTCAACTGACACACAATCAACCAGAAAGCGAATACTGGCGTACACTCAATTTATTCACCCTGTTTTGTCTAGTAATAAGTTTATAATCAAATGAACTTAAATATTTTTTCTCGTTTCAAATGATTACGTCGTAGGTTCTTATTTCACTATATTCTTATTGAATCAAATATTGGAGTATTTGTCGAGTTTCTTCCGACGAATAATGGTGCGACGGAATTATTGTCTGCAATTTCTGGATTAATTTCTTTTGGACCGGAATCAAACAGCTGACTATTATGTCATTGAGAAGAGATTCACAATTTACAGAGTATATAGAGTTCAAAGTCTAAGCCTTAAAATATCGAGTCATATTTTCCATTATTACAATTATTATTATTATTATTCGTTGTGGTATACATTCTCGCATCTTTAAATTATCCGTGTTTATGCGCGTGTGTGCGTCTCTCTCTCTCTCTCTCTCTCTCTCTCTCTCTCTCTCTCTCTCTCTCTCTCTCTCTCTCTCTCTCTCTCTCTCTCTCATTCGCAGCCATGACTCCGTGTGCGCGTGCCTTTGTACGAGCGAGCGAGTGAGTATGGCATCATGAGTTGCTAGGCCGGAAAAAACAAGCGGCTGGTCGGTATAACTCTGTCAAAGTATTCGGATGGCAAATGGCTGGTTGATCGGCTGTCCACCGGTTAAACTCTCATATGCAACATTTTTTACCATTACTGTCGTATTTTTTCAGTTAAATAGTGTGTGTTTGAACTGAGGTTTTAGGACGTCCCCAACAAGACTATTTTGTAATTTTGGAGACGTTGCTTCCAATGTGTGGGACTTTTACCCCACAATGGAACGAAATGATATCTCGAGTTCTAACGCCCAAACAAACAAGAGCGGTTTATATGCAGGGACGGTCCGAATCGCACCACTTTGCCTGGGCAGGCCTTGATCCTCTAAGAGGTTTACCGGTACTCATGTGCAGACGGTTCCAGCTCTGCGTTGAAGCATTATGCAGCCCTATCTATTTCGCCAAGCCCCGATGGACGGGCGCAGGATAAATTCATCAGTAATTTAATAATATAACATTTGTGGTTTTTAATAAATACAAATTTAGTCCGTTTCGAGGTTTAAATACACTATGCTGTCTCCCTGTAGTTTCTATGTAAATATCTTGGAATTTGTTCTCTCACTCTGAGTTTAAGGTTGATACCTGAGGTTATTTAAAAACCATAATACCTTGCATTTTCTCTTTACGTACAGTAAGTAGTTCATTTTTTCTTTTCTTCCAGAAAGGTAAAAAGGACCGGAAGCTTCAAGATTTTTTTTATTTCTTTTTAATTGGTTTTCTTTAACGTCTTTTTGTTTCTTTTCATAAGCAGCATGAGAAATAGTTTTACCACGGATTTCAATAAGTAGAGTTTCTAAAAACAACTGGTCCGAAATAGTAAAATAGAAGTAATGGCAATGATCAGGAATCGATACAATTAACTGCCACCTGAACTGGAACCCAGAAACGGGCTTGCAGCATATGTCCTTGGAACACTTCAATCCGAATATGCACTAAATTATGCCAAAATATCAGTTATGGCTGTTCCAACACCTATACCCCCATCCCTATTTTAAGTAAATGGCATTTTGAGGATATTTTGAAGACAAAACTTTGATGAAAATGATTAAAAATGCCTTAATGCCATGAGTAATAGCTGAATATATCCTGTAATATTAATGTAACCTATAAAGGCTATAACGGGTGAGAAAACTATCGCGATATTGCAGCGGGCTGTTTCGGAGAGACAGTGTTGAAATTTTGCTTTGGATCAAGCCTAATACCAAATAACCTTAGAAATATATTCAAGATTGGGTTATTCTTTTTCTTGTGTTTCTGTTTATACATTTACTGCAAGTCTGCTTTCCAAACAGACAAATGACAACAAAGTATACTTATGGAAATTCATTTTTTCTGTATATTAAGTGAGGTTTACATTAAGTGGGGTTCCTAGTTCAGCACATGTAGTCGTTATCAGATGCATATCACTACCATTGTCCGAGTACAGACTAAAACAACAACACGACAACATCCCCGTTTGAGTTCGTCGGAGCGTACACCATTGAACAAGACTTCAGAAGCTGTGTTGTGGTCTTCTTTCATGCTCTGCATTCGTCCTTACCTAAGATCCATGCATCTTCATCTATCCATCCATCATTCCACCCATCCATCCGACCGCCAAAGTAAAAAAAAAAAACTTTGCAAATTGTCGTCCTGCTGTGTGGCAATTCGCAGTATAGTTATCAAAACTACAAACAGATTTTACAATATAATACAACATATTTTGCAAGTCACTGGGGTTATAGCCTCGGTAGGTCAGTCGGATGCGCGACTGACTGGTGATTAATTAAAGACGCGAAAAATTAACAACAAAACAATTTAATTGCACTCTTGACAATTATCCAATTTGACAGAACAGCTGTGATGCGTCCGTCTGTCCATCCATCCAAAAGTGGTCCGGACAATGGTGTTTATAAAATCAAAAACATAGTGAATGGTTTTTGCTATAGCAAGTTCCTTCTTAGCTGTATATTTTACACCTTCCTACTCAAAGTAGCCCCGTCCAAGTTTCAGTCTGTCCGTTCAAAACAACACATACGTTTCGTACCCATTTTGGTCAATTCGCACCAGGTACGAAACCAGAACGGTTACGAAATGACTTGGGTACGAAACACAGGAGCTCGGTTGTAATTGTATGAGCTACATAAACTTTAGATTTCCCCACCCACATATTTCACACATTAACTTCGATAAAATCTGTGACGCACCTGAGCGGCTGGAAACGATGCGAAAAAGATGGCGACTGTCTTTCCTTGTGTTTTTTCTACTATATGGCGCATTGTTGATAAATGTTAAAGATTGATTTAGACATCAGCTGTAGTGATTGTGTAACAGATTTTATGTTTGTTCATAGGACAAAGGTAAAAATGAGTTGATAAAACAGTTATAACAACGAATATAATGGATTTTATCGAAGTTAATGTGTGAAATATGTGGGTGGGGAAATGTAAAGTTTATGTAGCTCATACAATTACAACCGAGCTCCTGTGGTACGAAATGGTTGTTAGTTGGTACGAAATGACCAAAAAAAACAGGAACGACATGACCAAACTGGTACGAAATGACTAGGGAACGAAGTGACTTGTATACGAAATGACTGGTTACCTTTTCTTACACCAAAACCTGGTAAGCAAACTGCAACCTACACAATTATCCAAAAACAAGGGTATCATGTGGCAATTTCAAGCATTCTAACTGTCTAAGGGGGTAAATCCTGCCTCAAAGTTTTGGGAACATGTACACTTATTATCACAACAAAAAAAATCAGGAGACAGATCACTTTGTTGTCCTTTATATATTTACTGCACATATAACACCCTGCAAGAAAAAAAAAAACAACAGCTAATTGTTACTTATCAATTTCATAATTATATCCAGTCAAATGTGACTATTGTCACATACATGGCTAAATACTGGGTCCTATAACCTCCTTTTTCCAGGAGCATAGCGTATATTTTATTTAAAGTAACATACTCAAGACAGATCTTAATGTTAATGAGTGGCACAGTTTCATAATCAAAACACTGGCAGCACGGGTGGGCCGATTTCCTCGGAGTGTAGGCTGGAAAAAGTCATTGGTCCTGGGCTTCGACTGATTCGTCAATAAAACACGTTTTCTAATACTTGCGGGTCCCTTTAGCTCCATTGCACTGCTTATAAGTCTAATTGGATAATTGGCAAAGAGTAAAGACCCGAATCAGACGTCACAGAAAGCGGCGTGTTATCATTCTTCACTGTTTGCATGCTAAACTCACAGCAAATAAATAAATGTGTCCCATATTTTAACTGGACCTTCCCAAGGCATTAGGGTGAAAGTCTACATCACACAAGGTCAAAGGTCATAAGTCTCGTTTTATATGGTGGGCAAAAACCTCCCGTTTCATACTCTACCGATGATATAGCACGAATTGTTTTCTGTAATTACTATTGTTAAATCGTCGTTCCATCAAAACTGTTTTCCACAAACCATTTTGGACATAAAACTGCTTCTTTTTCGTATAAATTTGGATGGACAATATATATGCTTTTCGATAAATAGAGCGCATCGACTACGTTTTGGTATGATGGTGGGTAGTTTTATTACGCTTTTAGGCAACAAAATGTGCGGTTAAATGTCAGAAAAGACTGGTTCAATATCATTTAATACTTCAAACCCACTAAATGACAAAGATCAGTTAATTTTGTGGGGAAGAAAGGAGGAAAGGACTTGAATTAACCAGATAAAAGAGGTACTCTACAGAAGGGGGGGGGGGGTAATTGGCGCATGTGCAGTGAATTTGATCCGTCTATTGGCCAATAAGTGATTACCAGTCCATTTTGCGTCCGGTTTAATTTCATTGGTCAGTGATAATCACAGAGTGCAATGCTAAGAAAAGCGCATATATAAATAGCTCATACCTGGATTTCGTATAAACGCCGCGTGGGTGCGCTTTATTTTAATTGGCCAGTGATTATCACGTGGACAATGGCGAGAAGCGTCTCGAGTTTATCAAAATACGGAATGAATTGGTTCGCACTAACAGACTATAGGTGTATACCTACTCTATGTACATCAAATCTCTACAAGCGTTGGCTTGCATTGAAAGAGACTGATCCGGGTCCGAGGCTATAAAACATTTTTCATGCTCAACTGACCTGAGCATGAAATTTGTGCTGCTTTTAAAATGCCAACAATTGATGGTATTTTAAAATTTATGAGCAGGACAAACAACATTAATTGCTTACCTGAGCAGACTAATTGCCTCATTTGTTTGTATTAAAACAGTTATGAGCATTTCATATTTCATGCTCAAGTGAGCTGAGTGTGAAAAAGTTGTATAACCTCGACGCCAGGAATCCTGTGAGAGAGCAGGTCTCGGTAGCTAAGTCGGATGCGCGTCTGACTGGTGATCAGCAGGTTGCGGGTTTAATACCTGCCAGATCGGCAACATTCGTTCGTGGAAATCGACCATGAAATCCTTTCTATTGTAATTCTCCCCCTTCCGCCGCTGATTCTGGCGAAAGAATGAGCACTGTACCGCTTAGGTATAGGCCAGGTACGACTTAAATGGTGTTGACATGGCCGTAAAACCCGAAAACGATTTCTTGTTTTTGGTCTATCTCTGGTATGAATGAATTATCCAGTTCCAGGGAGGCTGCGAAATCGCATGCGCTTTTTTTCTGTCCTCTTCCATGCCGTCTGTTTTGCATTTTCGAAACCATTCTCATTTGAGATATTTATGCTTGTTGGGTGGCTTCAAACTTCAATCAAAGCGCTGACAGCAACGATGGGTTGACTGTAGGTGCAGACTTGAAAAATGGTTCTGATCCTCTACATATACCGGTAACTGCTGTAAGCAAGCAGATAGTCTAGACAATGATCAGTCGGATCGCCTCGTTCTGTGGCGTCTGTTCAGGGTCTACACTGTTTGGTAACGTCCAATTTCGGGGACCCTATAGGCATATGTGGGTTTCTTTTCATTGCGCTCCATTTATTTTTAATTTCTGCACGGCTTTCTTAAGGGGAAAGGATACATCTTCAGGCGAGGTAACTCCTTCAAAAGTATTCTTGTCTTCCATGTCACTAGGGGTCACCTCTTAAAGGAAAGAATTTGCTCATGAGGAGCAAATTCTTTCCTTCAAAAGTAGACCCCTTTTAATAGGACAGGGCTTATAGAAATACGAACAAGAAGTCCCGAAAGTGGTCTCCCTTTGAAAAATGGCGGCAAATATCTGCCATGTGTATCCATTCCCCTTAATTATGTTGGCATTAGCAGTTTTGTATATTTAACTTTATAAACAAAAGGACAACAGTTTAGAGGAGGATGGCAAAAATCACCAATGAGCTTTGCGGTAATGTTTTGAGGTTTTTATGAACAGCCAACCCTCTATATACCGACATTCGAAACAGCGACAAAACTTGATATAACGACAATTTCAATAGAAGGAGCCCTAAGCTTAGTGCAAGATGATTAATGGAGATATTCAAGAAAATTATAATTATTTAATACGCCAAGAAACAAATGTTGTGGAGATTTGTTAGAATCCCCTCTGTGAGGCGTTTCTAACAAATGCCCACAACATTTGTTTTGCGTTATAATTAAGGGAAATGGCACTTTATTACTTACTTTTTACAGTGGCAAATGTGCTATAGCGACAAACTGATCAGGAAAAAATCTTTATAGCGAGGGTGTTCTGTACTCATTCATACCAGAGACAGACCAAACACTAACACAATGACCTTGCCAAACATTACTTTTTGCTTTTGGCCCATTTAGATTTGGGCATTGGCGAATCCAGTAGCAACAAGAATATCGGTGAAACCGATGGATGCTCCCCGAAAGTACAATAGTCGGAACAGGAAACATTTTTCTAGTTAAAGAGCGGTATCCTGAAAGTTGAACCTGCTTGAGATATATTTATACCCAACATTTGTGTGAAGTTATATCAAAATCAGCAAATGACGAGTTTTTTTTCTCTAAAAATAGCCGTAGCAATCTCGACCTTGAGCCCAGGACCCTGAAAGTTGAACTTGCTCGAGCTATTATCATTCTCAACATGTGTGTGAAATTATATTAAAATCCATCAATAAATGTAGGCGCTAGAGCGAAAACAAAGTTTTTCTAAAATATCCACAGTGACCTTGACCTTGAGCCCAGGACCCTGAAAGTCGAACGTGTGAAGTTATATTAAAATCCATCAATAAATGTAGGCACTAGAGCGATGACAAAGTTTTTTTTTTTTTTAAAATAACCACAGTGACCTTGACCTTGACCTCAGGATCCTGAAAGGTGAACTTGCAGGAGATATTGTTATACCCAACATTTGTGTGAAGTTTATTAAAATCCATTAAAATCCATCAGCAAATGACGACGCTAGAACGATGACAAAGTTTTTTTTAAAATAGCCGCAGTGACCTTGACCTTGAGCTCAGGACCCTGAAAGTTGAACTTGTTCGAGATATTATCATACTCAACATTTGTGTGAAATTATATTAAAATCCATTAATAAATGTAGGCACTAGAGACAAAGTTTTTTCTCTAAAAATAGCCACAGTGACATTGACCTTGGGCCCAGGACCCTGAAAGTCGAACATGCTCAAGACATTATCATACCCAACATTTGTGCGTAGTTATATTAAAATCCATTAATAAATGTTGAGGAGTAAATTCTTTCCTTTAAGTGTAGAACCCTTTTTCATTGGGACAGGATTTATAGAAAAGCGAACAGGAAGTCCCGAAAGTTGTCTCCCTTTGAAAATGGCGGCAAATCTGCCAGGTGCATGTTCCCATTCCCCTTAAGAGTGATACCTGTGAAAAAGGAAGGGATTTTTGTAATCTGCTATTCTTGCGTAGTGAGAGTGTGTTTATTATAGACAAATACCTCCTCCTCCTAGAAGCCTCCGTGATTTAGTGATTATGCTACTCACCTGGCAAGCGGTCGTGGTTTCGAACCGGGGCTTGTTCAGACTTTCAGATGGATCTTTAAACCTAGGTCTCAACTCCGTATGACCTTAGATGTTTGAAGGACGTAAACTTCAAACACACACACCTCCTCCTCTTCCTCATTATTATCATCATCATCTTCATCATCGTCTTTTCCTTCAAATCATCAACATCGCCATCATCATCATCATCATCATCATCATCATCATTATCATCATTATCACTTTCATCACCATCCACCTTCTTCTCCTCGTCGTCGTCGCCCCCTCCCCCACCACCCCAACCCCCACAACCCCCAATTCTTTTTCTCACTTTTTCTTCATCTACGTTTTTGTGTGAAACTTTGGTGGCATCCTTTCGTTGTCATCAAGAGTTATCTCAAAGTCATGGTCCCAAATTTCATGCCCTCTCATTTTAATATGATATTTGTCCTGCCCATAAATTTCGAAATGCAAACAGTGGCTGCCATCTTAAAATTTATAAGCCGGACAACTAGCATTCTCTGCTCATCTTACCAGGAGAAAAGCATAGTCTGTTGGCAACACGTGAACAAGTCCGTGAAATAAACACCCCCCCCCCCTCTCAAACGCAACATTATATAGAGAAAACTGGGCTTTACTGGGTATACATTATTTTTCTTATTTCTGCTCCAAGACATTGGTACTCGATAGAACCGCCTCAAAGAGGCGGTTCTATCGAGCACCAACAACCTATGTTCGCAAATGTCTCCGATTTTCATCAGAAAAGTAGCCATTTTAGAGATGTGTCGCAGGGTGTAATATAGTAATTGTATCTTCAAACAAATACATGCTTACATGTAATTGATTTCAGCGTAATGAAATCCATGTAACTCTAGTATCTCAAAGCAGTCTCTTTTTGTTATACATGTAGAAAAGTTTTTTCAAACATCATTTAACAAGTCTGTGTAATGTACACCCTGTTAACCCCCACCCCCACCCCCCTTTTATAGAGAAAACAGGGGTAAACGTTATCTTATTTCTACTCCAATACATAGGTTGTGGATACTCGTTAGAAGTTTACTATAGAAGTTCAACTTTTGAAGTTTAAATAAGAAAAAACTTACCAATTTTCATCAGAAGCTTCCTTTTGGAGTAATCATTTTGGACAAAGGAAAGAGTGCGCTATGTCAAACGGGTGTGTTGCCGTGATAAAAATAAAAAAAAGTATGTAATGGCTTCCTTGCGTTTTTTTATTTTTCTGAATCATACAAACATGTAATTATTCACTGGTAGTAAATAATTTCTGTTATCAAGTGTCAAGACGCTTCTGTTTGTCTGAAAGAAAACAAAACAAGGTGAGCAAAGCACAGACAACGCTGGTGGGTCGACTGCCTCGCCTGGACACTTTCAGTTCCTGGGGCCAGTTGTTCAAAACTAACGACGTCGTTAGTTAACGTATCGTTAAACTTTGGTCATTAAATATGGCAAATATGCTGAATTTTTTGCTGAAAAAATGTGAGCAGGACGCAAAAGCTGCTCACATTTTTTAGCAAAAATACCAAAATTTATGATAAGAGTTAACAATATGACAACTAACGAGCTCGTTAAGCTAACGATGCTTTGAACAACTGGCCCCTGGTCTGGTCATTAAGTGCAGACTCAGACACCACGAAAACATGCCTTTATAATTTTGACCCCCTTGAACCCCACTTTTATAGAGCAAAACTGGGGTTAATAGGGGTAAACCTTATTTTCTTATTTCTCCTCTAAAATATAGATTGTGGGTACTCAATGAGGTCGTTCTAACGAGTACCCACAATCTATGTTTTGAACAGAACTAAGACAAATATCACTATTTTTCATCTTAAATTTTTCGTTTTTTTGGCGCCAAGGTCAAGTTTACAATGCATTTGTAAAGGCGTGTTTTCGTACTTTCAAAGAAAGAGGATTACCCCCTCTGGATCTAGACTGTTTACATACCCTACACATTACTCCAGGTCAGATTTACAGATACTTTGGGTGGATTGATAAACCACTGACCAAACAAAAAGCAAATGGTAGCAGTATCAAATTTTCAACTTTTTATGTTGTACCTTTTGTTAGTAGAGCGCTGTTTTCACACCGTGTATCCGTTTGTTCGTCCTAGGGCCAGTTGTTCAAAGCATCGTTAGGGTAACGAGCTTGTTAGTGGTCATATTGTTAAGTGTTCTAGCAAGTCCAATATCTAAAATTTTGGTATTTTTGCTGAAAAAAAATGTGAGCAGCTTTTGCATATGCAAAAGCTGCTCACATTTTTTTCAGCAAAAATATTAGCATATGTGCCATAATAAATGATCAAAGTTTTAACGATACGCTAACTAACGACGTCGTTAGTTTTGAACAACTGACCCCAGGTTAATAGCGAAGTTATATATGGAACCCCATTGCTAATGCGGTTCTCATCAGTACCCACAGTCTGTGTTTTTCAGCAATAATAGGGTAAGGTATGCATTTTCTTATATCAAGTGAGGCTTACAAGCGTTCTCGTCAAGTGAACAAGTCCGTGAAATTAAGAACCCGTAAACCCATTTTATTTAGAGAAAACTGGGGTTTACGGGGGTATACATATTATTTAATTTCTGTCCCAGAATGAGGTGGTTCTAACAAGCACCCATAACCTATATTTGCAGTATAAAAAACAAAAATATCACATTTTCATTGGAAAAGTAGCCATTTTGAAGATAACACGTAATGAATGCCATGGATTGGTTGACATGACAGGCTTTCTGACTATCTAGCGTCCACCCAGCATCATTTTTGAAATATACAGGCAAACATAGTTGTAATGCATAAATACTTTATTTGTTAAAAAGCTTGATCGACATGTGTGACCCGCCTGGAATGATCTGGAAAATGACAGAAGTTCAACTTCTGCTTAAAAGAAAAGGTGCCGGCCTCGGTAGCTCAGTCGGATGCGCGTCTTACTGGTGATCAGGAGGACGCGGGTTCGATACCTGCCAGGGTCGGCAACATTCTTTCGTGGTGATTGATCATGAAATCTTTTCTACGATCATTCTCTCCCTTCCACTGATTCAAGATGGGCAGTTGTCTGGCGAAAGAATGTGCACTGTACTGGTTAACCGCTTACGTATAAGCGGTAAACCAGTACAGTGCACATTATTTCGCCATTGGCTGTAACATACGATGATGGGATAAACTGACATGAAAACAGACTTCAGTGGTTCGAACATCTTTGGGACCACGAAAATTTTTCGAGACAGGGCTGGTTCGAACTACTAAGGGTTTATCATAGCGCCACGTCGGGGTGAGGTGGGGGCGGAGGACAGGGAGCATAAATCACGAAATTACGTGTACATAATTTTGACCCCTTTTAACCCCACGTTTATATGTAAAAGTGGGGTTAACAGGGTATGCATTATTTTTTTTTTTTTTTTTGCTAAAAAAACATAGATAGTGAGTACTGGTTTGAACCGCGGCATTAAGGCGGTTCTAACGAGTGGCCCCAAGCTGTGAGATGGTTCTGATGACCACCCACAATCTATGTTTCTGAGCAGAAATAAGAAAAAATCAGAATGTTTTGTCTGAAATTTTTTTCATTTTTTCTTTAATTGTAAAATGTTCAATATATTTAAATAGGCATGTTTTCGTAATGAGCAGGGGTATCGTTTCGATCTTTTTATATATAATAAAAATATGTCGCGTGTCATCACTAGAATTGCCTCAGTGAGGCGATTCTAATGAGTACACACAACATACATTTTCGAGTTAAAATAAGAAAATACATTCTTGATTCTCCCAAATACATCATCACGTGAACAAGTCCGTGAAATAAAGACCCCCTAAACCCCACTTTATTTAGAGAAAACTGGGGTTTACGTGGGTAAACACTATTTTCCTTATATCTGCTCCAAGACATAGGTTGTGGGTACTCGATAGAACCGCCTCAATGGGGCGGTTCTAACGAGCACCCAAAACCTATGTTTGGAGTATAAATAAGAAAATTATCACAAATTTTCATCAGAAAAATTACCTTTTTTGAGGTTTGAAAAAATGCTCTGTATCACACGGATGTGTTATTGTAATGTTAACATTTCCAGCAGGGAAATTTTTCCTCATTACAATAACGCACCCGCGCGACATAGCGCATTTTTTCACATCTTCAAAATGGCTACTTTTCTGATGAAAATCCATGATATTTTTCTTATTTATACTGCAAACATAGGTTGTTCTTACAAATATCCACAACCTATGTCTTGGAGCAGAAATAAGATATACCCCAGTTTTTTCTGTATAAAATGGAATTCAGGGGGTGTTCATTTCTCGGACTTGTTCACGTGATGAGGTATTCACAAACGAGATCGAAATACCCGTGGTAAACGATTCATCGGTGTTTTTGCCATCGAAGTTTCACTGTAGATATGTTCTAGAAGGGTTATCCTTTGGAAGCAAGGAATACACAACAGAACTGGAAAATATGGAGTGTACATGTTTTCTAGGCCAGACTAGCTAGTTTCGGCCAATTAGGCCTCATCAGTGGCCCTCAAATATTTTCAAATTCAACAATGGAATCAATGATCCCAAAGGACAAGAAAATATAAACTACACTATGATGTAGGGCAGGGAGACTTTTTACGGCCGCCACACATTCCCAGACACCAACTGTAGTAGAAGGGTTATCCTTTCAAAATTCAACTCCGAAAATATACACACAGAGTAGCAATATTCTTGAAATTTTAGGCATATTGAATCATTACGAGAACACGCCTGTTTATATATATATTGACAAGTTTACCACCATAAAAATGCAAATTTTCAGACAAAGAATTCAGTTATTTTTCTTATTTCGGCTCAAAACATAGATTGTGGGCAGAAATAAGAAAAATGATATATACACCTGTAAACGCCAGTTTTACTGTATGAAAGTGTGGTTTAAGAGTGTTTGAGTTTTACGTCTCACCAACAGCTAAAGTCATACGGAGACGGGACCTCGGTTTAAAGACTCATCCGAAAGTCTGGAGAAGCCTGGGATCGATCCTGCAAACCCTGGTTTACAAGCCGAGTACCACTACACCACGGAGGCTTCTTAAAGTGTGGTTTAAGGGGTTCAAATTAATATAGGCGTGTTTTCGTGATGTGGAGATAATGTAGTATTCAAGGCTATAACGACAGTATTTGTTCCCTATTATTGTGCCGTTATAAAGAATTTGTCGTTATAAAGAATCCCAGTATGATCGGTAATAAAATACCTTTTCCCCATCATAACTACAAGAAACAAATGTAGACATTTGTTAGAATCGCCTCGGTAAGGCGATTCTAACAAATATCTATAACATTTGTTTCTTGGAGTATTAGATTACCACACTCTTTCATGACCATGGCCTCGATTTGTACATTTCCAACCCGGGGGAAGCCCAAGTGGCTCGGAAGCGAGGCTAACCCAATTACGAAAACACGCCTATACAAATGCATTGTAAACTTTTCTGCCGAAAAACGAAATTTTAATATGAAAACGTGTGACATTTTTCCAATTTCTGCTAAAAATATAGAATGTGGGTACTCGTTAGAACCGCCTCATCCAGGCGGTTCTAACGAGTACCCACAATCCATATTTAGAGCAGAAATAAAAAAAAGGTGTACCCCTGTAAACACTCCATATTTTTCAGTTCTGTGGTGTATTCCTTGATTCCAAAGGATAACCCTTTTATAGAACATATTTAACTTCACTACAGCTGGTGTGTGGGACTGTGTGGCGGCGGTAAAACGTCTCCCTGCCCTACATCATAGTGTAGATTATATTTTCTTGTCTTTTGGGATCATTGATTCCATTGTGGAATTTTGAAAATATCTGAGGGACACTGATTAGGCCTAATTGGCCGAAACTAGCTAGTCTGGCCCAGAATACATGTACACTCCATATTTTTCAGTTCTGTGGTGTATTCCTTGCTTCCAAAGGATAACCCTTTTATAGAACATATTTAACTTCACTACAGCTGGTGTGTGGGACTGTGTGGCGGCAGTAAAACGTCTCCCTGTCCTACATCATAGTGTAGATTATATTTTCTTGTCCTTTGGGATCATTGATTCCATTGTGGAATTTTGAAAATATCTGAGGGTCACTGATGAATTCTAATTGGCCGAAACTAGCTAGTCTGGCCCAGAAAACATGTACACTCCATATTTTTCAGTTCTGTGGTGTATTCCTTGCTTCCAAAGGATAACCCTTTTATAGAACATATTTAACTTCACTACAGCTGGTGTGTGGGACTGTGTGGCGGCGGTAAAACGTCTCCCTGCCCTACATCATAGTGTAGATTATATTTTCTTGTCCTTTGGGATCATTGATTCCATTGTCGAATTTTGAAAATATCTGAGGGTCACTGATAAGGCCTAATTGGCCGAAACTAGCTAGTATGGCCCAGAAAACATGTACACTCCATATTTTTCAGTTCTGTGGTGTATTCCTTGCTTCCAAAGGATAACCCTTTTATAGAACATATTTTACTATATAAAAGTGGGGTTCAAGGGGGTCAAAATTATATAGGCCTGTTTTGGTGATGTTTAACTAAGTAGTCATTCCATTCAAATTGCCGTTATAACGATATATAACGAATGTCGGTATAAAGAGGGTTGACTGTAGTCGCTGATCAGACTGCGTGGATGGTGTATTTGCTGTTTGTCAAAGGCAAACACATATTTTCTTATGACATGGCTCAGATATGAAGCGTTTTGTTTCGTTACCTCAACAGTCAGCTGTGACGTCTGTTCCATTCCGTAAGGAGAATTCAGCGAAACACCCTCTTCCACAATAGTGAGCTCTGAAAATAAAGAAAGGAAAGTGGGTATAATCTCACCACTATGATAACACACAAGTAAGCTAACAAGAGCTGACGTCAGACAGGGTAGCTCGCCTGGAAGTTTCCTTGAGGTCACAGGCATAGGTGGGAGTATTGCTGCATAAACCGTTGAATCTACCAAACATGAACCAAATCCACCATACGGTACGTTTCAGTACATTTATACGCGTGACGTTGATTCGAAACTTTCCCGCGGTCAAACTTCAGCGTTTGATGCAAAAGTCTTCGAAAAGAACTTTTTAAAATTATTTTGACGTTTTTTGTGTGTGTTTCTGTTGTAATGGAACTTGATTCCTTTTGGTTTTGGGAAACAGTTTTGGATGTAAATACAATTCTCTCTAGCTCTGTAAACATGGTGGACTTCTCGTGAAAAATTTGAACGAGTTTCCAGGCGAGATTTGGGTGCGTTAGTATGTTGTTCCAATCTCTCTGCAGTAAAGACCAGTGGGCCTTTTGGTTTCAGACAAGGAATATTTTCAAATTTTTTCTCTATGTTAGTCTATATACAGACAATGGGTCCTGGGGCGGGGCCATTTATGGCCCCAGAGCTATAATTTGAACAATGATGGTAGAGGTCCACTGGATGAAGCTTCGTACCAAATTTCAAAGACCTGGACCTTCTGGTTTCAGTCAAGGAGTGTTTTAAAGGTTTCCCTGTGTAAGTCTATGTAAAACCAGTGGGCCCCGGAGTGGGGCCAATTTTGGCCCCAGGGCCATAATTTGAATAATCTCAGGAAGAGGTCTCCCTGATGAAGTTTCATACCAAATATCAAAGACCTGGGCCTTCAAGTTTCAGACAAGAAGATTTTCAAAGGTTTACCATATTTAAGTCTATGTAAAACCAGTGGGCCATGTATAACAATCTTAGTAGAGGGCCACTAGACGAAGATTCATATCAAATACCAAAGACCTTGCCTCCTGGTTTCGGACATTTAGACTTTTAAAGGTTTTCCTTACGTATGCCTATGTAAAACCAGTCGGACCCAGGGCCATTTTTGGCCCCAGGGCTATAATTTTAACAATCTTGGTAGGGGTCCACTAGAAAAAGCGTCATACCGAATATCAAATATCTGAGCCGTCTGGTTTCAAACAAGAATATTTTTAAAGGTTTACCCTGTATAAGTGAATGTACATTCAGTGGGCTCTGTCCGAGGCCATATATTGTTTGAACAGGGCTATTGTTTGAACAACCGTGGTAGAGGTTCACTAGATGAAGCTTCATACCAAATATCAACGACCTGGGCCATCTGGTATGAGATAAAAAGATTCTTAAAGGTTTTCCCCACATAAAAAGTAGAAGTAAAACAAAAATCAGGAATTGATACAATTAACTTACTCCACCCATAAAAGACACCAAAGGGAAAGAAATACAAACATTAAGCGACCAGACCATAATGGAAACCTAAACAAAGGAAGGCCATAAGGACAGTTACTTTCCCACAAAATGGCTATTTGTAATACTCATTTTGGTTAATAAGGTTGTGATACCGTCAAAACTAAAGCGATGTTCATACCGGTTATTAAATAAATAAATAAAACAGCATATAAAATTACTGAAGAAGATTCCTTCGAATAGAAGGAAAGTACAGCCTATGTAAAACCTGTGGGCCCCGGGGCGGTTTTTTTTCTTGTTGGCTTCACGGTTATAATTTTAACAATCTTGGAAGAGGTCCTCCAGAAGAAGCTTCACATCAAATATCAAAGAACTGGGCCTTTTGATTTCAGACAAAAAGATTTTAAATTTGTTTTCCCTATATTGGGCTATGTAAAATCAGTGGGCTCTGGGGCAGGGTTTTTTAGCCCCAGGGCTACAGTTTTGACAATATTTGTAGAAGCCACTAGATGAAGATTCGTACCAAATATCAAAGACCTGGGCCTTCTAGTTCCAAATAATTTTTTAACAATCTTGCTAATGGACCACTAGATGAAGCTTAATACCAAATACCAAAGACCTGGGTCTGTTGGTTTCAGACAAGATGATTTTTAAAGGATTTCCCTATATAACCCTATGTAAAACCATGGGCCCTGGCGCGGGGCATTTTTAGCCCCCAGGGCTACAATTTGAACAATCTTCGTACAGGTCCACTAGATGAAGCTTCATTCCAAATATCAAAGACCTGGGCCTTTTTATTTCTGACAAGAAGATTTTTTAATGGTTTTCCCTATATTACCCGATGTAAAACCAATGGGCCCTGGCGCGGGGGCATTTTTGACCCCAGGGCTATTATTTGAACAATCTTAGTAGACGTCCACTAGATGAAGCTTCATATTAAATATCAAAGACCTGGGCCTTCTGGTTTCAGACAAGAAGATTTTTAAAGGTTCCTTCTTATTTCCCCATTTTTGTTGCAATGGCAACCAGAGTTCTGCATGGAATGGAATTCTTTGTACAACTTTGAGAGACGATTACCCAAAGATCATTTCTGCAAAGTTTCGTCAAATCTGTTTAGGAGAAAATGTCGTTTAAAGAAACTGTGGATGGACAGACTGACGGACGGACGGACGGACGACGACGACGACGACGGACGGTGACTGATCATATTGGCTCCCCACTGAGTCTGAGCTAAAAACACATTTGCTCCCAAATGGAAAGGCCCTTATGTTAAACGTGCTTTCCACTTAGAAGCAAGTGATTTCCAGTTCGGGCTGATATAACTGGACAGTCCCTTAATTTAAAGGTAACCGCTGGCCTTTTAGCTCAGTCTAATACGCGTTCGATTGGTGGTTAGGTAGTCGCGGGCTCGATTCCCGTCCTGGTCGGCAATATTACTTCGTGGAGACTGACCACCAAATCTTTCCCGCGGTCATTCTCTCCCTTCCACTAATTCAGGATGGGCAGTTGTCAGTTTCTTATGAAAAAATGTACATTGTACTGAATAACAACTCAATTACAAGTCTGCCCAGTCAAAACTAAACCAAACTGAAAAATAGGCCCTGTCTTCGGAGGGACCCAGTTTACATAATGAGTAAACAGGCAGTCGTGAAAGTTACTTTCCTTGAAAGAAAGAAAGAAAGAAAAAAGAAAGATAGAAAGAATGTGTATAGGATCTCTCCTCAGAAGCAATATCTTTCCTTTAAGAGCAGATTCTCATTGATATGAGCGGCGTATTTTTTTAATTTTGAAAGGGTTTAGCCACTCCTCTTAACAAGGGACCCCACAACTTATCCAACGTTTTGACAAAGAAAAATAAGGGCAGTTGAATGTATATTTTAGCCTATTTTATTTTTTAACCAAGCTATTTCAATATGGGTATTCAATATTTATAAGAATCTGCGGTTGTTTAGAGCAACCAGAATCTATTTGGTGCATTAAAAGATAGCAATATCATCTTGCAAACTGGACATGCGTTTTCAACTTATTTTATTTTACGTATCATGTAGTAGCTAGTGTTGCGTCATCTTTAAAGAATATGACATGTGCAGCAAATGCATACAGTGCCTCGCGATTCTACACGCGTTCTCAAAGCCTTGCCTAATATACTTGATATCAAAAGAGACGAACCTGGTACATGTATTCTCTATTTGTCGTATAACGATTTTAAATCGGATGTTCAAAAGAATTTCAATAGTTAACATAGGTTTGTCACGGTCGGGGTCATGACGTAGTGCGCTAGAATCCATGCGTTATTTAAGAAATGGGTCAGCTATACCTGTGATTTGTTGAGTAATAAATCACAGTTTGGAGGTCAGTTGTAAAGTAGATTAAATCACGTGATTTGTCTACTTACAACTGACCGACAAACGGTGATTTATTACTCAACAAATCACGGACTAGAGCTGATCTATTTCGATTCTAACACGCTGAAAATTGGCAATAATGTTGTGTGACCTTCAAAATCTCACACCTTTTCGCCATTGTCAGAAGAAATCCTGCTAAAATTATCGACTGAAACACATGCATGTATATCATTTTCTAAAGTTTTCGATGTGAGAAAATGACTTTACACCGTCTAACGTCAAGAAAATCGACTAGAGACTTCATAAATTGGCAGTTTTAATGACGTCACTCGTGTCACGCTCTTCAGAGCTGTGATTTGTTGCACGCTGTGTTAGAATACACGGTGGTCATATCATTTCATGACATGACTTATGCAACGTCATATATGATAGACTATACATGTGTAGATTTGATATCCACACAGCCGTTTGTTCACTTACATATAGCACATAGCACTGGGGTGGTTCGGACATCTTGCTCTGTTACACGGATCGAATGGACATTCTAGCACAGAACAAAAGTCTACAAGAGAAGAAAGGAGAATTTGTGTTGTCAGCGCCAATGAGAAAAAGGAGAATTTCTGTATTCACCAACGTCCTAAAAAGGGAAGGGAGATTCTGTATTCGCAATGAGAATTACCGGTAATAAAAATAACTAAACAGATTTTATTGTCAAAGCCCCGCCCCTCTCCCTCACCCCAGCCACCGATGTCAGACTCGATCTAAAGTGTATCCTTCCTTCAACAAAAGGCGATGCAGTCTTGTGAAACTCATCATAAGCCTAATGAATCCTACATCCCATAGTTGGAAATGGGTCGGTCACTTGCTTCAAGGTGGAAAGCGATCATCTCATTTATTTAACTCATTTATGAGTTGAAGTTTTGTCGGATTTTCCAACGGAACTCTTCATGTTGTAAGTGGCTTATTGTTGTGTATTATTATTATTATTTATTTAATTTTCAATAATTGTTCCTGTTGCACCTTTGTCACCTCTTTGTTTTTATTTGATTTATACATTATTTAACAGGACATTTCATTTAGCTGCAACAGCTAGTCACCATGTGTTCCTCTAAAACATATACACATATATACAAAAGTTAGATACAAATGCAACCTATATCTTTCTAAAATATGCGAAAATGTTTTTTTAAAAATAGAAATAACAGTCTAGTGGCCAAGGAAGATGCCTTACAGCCCAAATACCGCCAACACACATCGGTAGCGACACCGTCACTGGATATCCTCATTACACATCTATGGTCTCCATTGAAGCAACGTGTGGCAGAAACCGATGTCTGCACATCATACCCACTGCACTGAGTTATATTACAGTATTGGTCCAGCCACAAAATTACAACGCTGACATTTTAGATTTTCATATATAATCAACATAGTAGTATGTTTTATAAAACAACTAAAGTTCAATATTGAAAAAATTGATTGTCGTACAAAACGAGTGTTCGGTAATTATCAATCTAACCTTGTTGCCAGGAAATTAGATAAAACACGTAAGAGACTTTCGTTACAATAATCAGGAGTAAATTCACATATTCTTGATAAAATCCATTACGTAAACACGACTATACAAAAGCATTGTAAACGATATAGCCGAAAAAAAGAGAAACTTTTAAGAAAAAAAAATGTGATATTTTTTTTATTTCTGTTCAAAATACAGATTGTGGGTACTAGTTAGAATCACCTCATCGAGGCGGTTCTAACGAGTACCCACAATCTTTATTTTAGAACAGAGATACGGTAAATAAGGTTTACCCCTGTAAACCCCAGTTGAACTGTATAAAAGTGGGGTTCAAAGGGGTCAAATTTATATAAGAGTGTTTTTCTGATGTTGACTTTCTTTTTGAAAGTATTGAGAGATGATGTATGTCTAACTGGCTCTGACAATTGGTTCCACAACTTAGGCGCAGAACATGTAAACGAACCATCAAAGCTTGTTGTTCTTGCTCTGGGTACTGCTAAAGAGTCGCTAGATAATGATCTCAGTGAGCGATTTTGCGTCTGCAACATATTGTGGGGAAGAAGGAGCTGGTTCCTGTGCTGTTTGTGATTCGATTTTCCCTTTCTTGTTTTCTTCATTGTTAGTAACAATTCTGAGTTACTCTTCCTCTTGATACCATTGTTAGACGCAGTCTTTGATTATGGCTTTTCCTGGGCATCTATTTCTATATTTTTATCATCTTTAGGTAGAGTCTTTGTAAGTTGACCAAAAGCCAACACTAAAGCTCTTGTACCGCAGATTTCCATGTAATATCCCTGAACATATAGCCTTAACCAAGCACTAATTAGACTTAACCCAGCCGACAAACGTCGCTGAGGCATCGTCAAATCAACGTCGGTGCAACGTCACGACGTTGATGTAACGTTGCATAAACGTCTTGGCGTTGTACCGACGTCGATGTGACATCACAATTACGTCATATGCCTGCTGAGAAGTTTCCGTGTACTGTTTATCTCTTTACTGACATCCACTAGCTGTAGAGAGGTCCAGTCACAATACATGTAATGTCAGGGTTATTGTATTCATTGTGAGGGAGATATCATTTTGGGGCGATAGCCCCATGGTATTAAAGAGTGATTTTGGTACTACATTTTGCATTAATGCATACGACCTAATCACCACCAAGAGACACCGTGAGAAAATATAGCGCAATATTCGAAACAGTTTCAAAAGTTCCTCATAATGGAAATTAAAATTACAACTTGAATGTTTTATAAATTACCGTGACAGGGATTCACTGAGGGATTCTCAGTGTAAAAAATGTGAATGAAAACAATGTAGACTAATACGCAATTCAGCGTCTTTTTATAGATCAGTACAATTAGCCAATTTTACAACTCATTTTGTACCTAAAATCCCAAAACTGGCAACTGGCAAACAGCGCAGGCCCAGATCATACACCGCAGAACGCGGAGTCTTATAAGGGCATACACTGCGTGTTTGTGAAAGGTTCAGCATTTTCCAGATAAATTTTAAAGAAGCCACAACCAGACATCCCTAAATTTTGAAATGGACTCGTTTCATACTGATATAAGGTTGATGATTCCATTCAGTACAAAATGGGTTACAAGTTCGCAGTATGGGTCGATTATGCAACTCTTTGTGTCATAAACCCATATAAGACAATTGACATCTCCCACTTAAGAAGTTTGAAGTGGTGCATGTCCAACTGTAGGGGAGCCAGGTTTGCATTGTTAACAGTAAATTTTGCAAAAACTGTATGTACTTTCAGCAAACAGTTAAGACACAGATGAGACGCCAGATATTGCGGCGTCTGATCTTGGTCTGCAAAATGTTCCCACGAAAGGCTGCTAGGCATATATGGGTTAATGGGGTGTTTATATCAATAACGAGGAAGTCATTTTAGTTTTCAGAGACATAATGGTCAAGTGTTAGCCCCTAGGCATGCGAACGGCCTCCGTAGCTCAGTCGGATGCGCGACCGACAAATGATCAGGAGGACGCGGGTTCGATACCAGCCAGGGTCGGCAACATGTTTCTTGGAGATTGATCAGGAAATCTTTTCCAGTGTGATTATCTTCCTTTTGCTGATTCACGAAAGGCAGTTGGAAGTTTCTTGTTGGATTGTTTGTATTGGAGCTAAAGGCCCAGTCAACACTTTTTAGGTCATTTTTAGCCGCTCAGTTTACCTATCAACACTTTTCCTGGACAGGCTTATACAAAAGCGGTTAACCAGTACAGTGCACATTCTATCGCCAAAGACTGACAACTGTCCTTCTTGAATCAGTGGAAGGGACAGAATGACTAGAAAATATTTCATGATCAATCTCCACGAAACAATGTTGCCGACCCCGGCACAAATCGGACTCACGTCTTCCGGGTCACTAGTCAAACAGCCGACTGAGCTACCGAAGCCGGCTGGAAGTTTCTGGTGAAAAAATGTGCACTGTACTGGTGTACTGGTTTACCGTTTACGTAGGAGAAGTGCGGCTAGGTAAACTGACCAGCTCAAAAATGACCTAAAAAGTGTTGACTTGGTCGTTACACACCAATATAAATTTATTCAGCTTGAATACTTGCTAGAAACGATTAAAAAATATAAACGTTTTTTTTTTTTTTTCGAAAATTAAAAATGATTAAAAGAAACAAGAACAATGAAAAAAAAAACACACACAAAAATCGGTGAATAAACAGTCCCTTTATATCAGGGATACTACATGTATATTTCTTCTATAAAGGTTTATGCTCTAGAAAAAATAAAATTCCCCAAAGGAATTAAAACATCGAGTGGTCAAATTTACTAGACAAGATTAGCTAGTTTAGCCAAAGTAGGCTCATAAGCGACTTTCCAATATATTCAAGCCCCATTTGAACAATTAAAGTGATCATCCATAGTTTTTCATGAATTACATTTGCAGGATTCCAAAGAAGCTGTCTGAATATCTCCGAGGGATCAGAAAAATGTTATTGCAATGAAATAAACACACATGACCGTCATTCTTGCATTTCCTACGACAAATTGTGACGAAAACGCCCCACAACTCCATATCATCTCTTCATATGCGACCTTTTGGCGGCTAGTTCACAACGTTGTTAAAACGATAACGCCTGTTCTGCAACACTAAAAAATGCTACGTTTGCTGGGACAACGTTACATCGCTCTAACGTGTTACGTAAACAAAGCAAAGTCTATTTTTGATATTCAAAGATCAAAATTCATGTTTCAACAGAATTTCAACATGGATTTTGTTGCGTTAACAGGACTTCTGGCCTAGAAAAGCTTCAAACAGCTATGTTGTTCATTGGATTTTATTCAAAAATATATTCTTTATGAGTCTGACTTAAAATACCAACCAGACGCTAAAATTGCCTAACGCTATCCATTGATCACAAGCTATCGCCCCACCAGCACTCTCAGTGCTTTGATTCCTTACTTTAAAGACACATTTTTCGATTACATAACATCTTAATGACCGCTTATTAAAGAATCCAGCATTGAGATAAAATACACTTGGGGTATCCAGGCTGTCATACAGGTAGGGGACCAAGAGAGGGTAATAAATTACCTTGGTATATGACTTTGACAAATGAAATCTATTCATTTACACCTAAGTCCTTATTTTGATTTGCATGGAAGAAACAACAGCACTTTTTCCGATTTTATATTTAGTAGCCATTATTTATAATCATTACAGAAAATACCAATTCAAATATATTGGTAAACTTTTTCCACTAAAAATGTTTTTTTTTTTTTCAGATAAAATCCAGATAACTTTATAATTTCTGCTCTAAACATATATTGTGGGTACTCATTAGAACCACCTCGGCGAAGCGGTTCAGACTAGTACCCACAATTTGTTTTTACAGTGTGACTGCTCGTTAGAACTGCTTCCATGAGGCGGTTCTAATGAGGACACACAATATATGTTTTTGAGGAAAAAAGGAACATCCCCAAAACCCCACTTTCTATAGAGAAAAATGGGTTTAAGGGGGTATACATTATTTTCCTTATTTCTGCTCCAAGTCATAGGTAATATGTTGCGGGTGCTCGTTAGAATCGTCTCATTGAGTCATAGGTTGTTGGTACTCGTTGAACCGCCTCAATGAGGCGGCTCTATCGAGCACCCACAATCTATGTTTGCACTATAAATAAGAAAAATAAATTTAATTCAGTTTGTTATTTTAGTTTTAAACTTGAAAAGGTGAAAAATAAAATTCAAAAAAAAAAATCTTTTTTTTTTTTATCTTTTCTGATATGATTGTGTCAAAAACAAAGAACATTTTATAGTTCCATCTTGACTGAAACTATAAAATGCTAATGTTATGATTTAAGTATCACATACTTTCAACCAAAATAAATAAATAAATAAATAAAGGTAAATCGATTGATTAAATTTTGAGGTTAATCAATTCATTTACCTTGTTTGTTTACTTCTTTGCACTTTTGAGTAAAGGAAACAATGGATATCAGTGTTTTTCTTTACTTTATTTTAAAATAAAAAAGAAGATATTTAAACAATATGTTGTTGGAAACAATCTCAGTAAATTACACTATCACTCAAGTACCCTTATTGAGCCCCCTATTAAACAAGAAATCTACTCATAATCACCTCATAATCACTTAGGTAAGATAAGCCTTTGATGTGCACTATGGTCCGAAGGAAATGTTTACTGGAGATCATTAGACAGCCCCCCCCCCCACACACACACACACACACTTTATATAAGGAAAATAAAATGGGTCTTTAAGCAAAACGGTACACACACTGTTTTGGCGCCGTAGAAGTAACGCAATAAAATTAAAGCAGCCGTAAGTCCCGGACAATGTGTAACATTATTGAACAGTCAAATTTCACGTCCAGTCTACACTCAGATACAATCAATCTATCTGAGTTGTCAATGGTTTGCATCATTTGCATCACAAAACACGCCTACAAAGTTTCTACCCCATTCATATACCATTCATTCTCTTTATTAATCACTTACGAGTGGTTTGGATTGTTACATTAACCCTAGGCACACCATCCGGGCTACCAGCGGTGTAACACGTGTATATTCCCTCGTCAGGTTTCTGAGCATCTTCCACTGCCAGAGTACCAGTGTCACTGATGGAGAAACGTCCATACGTATGACCGGGAACCAGCCGGGACTGAAAGGAGAATTACAGTGAACATTCCCTATTCATTACGCAAACACGCCTATACAAATACACTGCCACCTTTATCGCCGAAAATATGAAAATTTTATGTTGAAAAATTATGATATTTTTCTTACTTCTGCTCAAAATATAGATTGTGGGAACTCGTTAGAACCGCCTCATCGAGGCGGTTCTTACGAGTACCCACAATCTATATTTTAGAGCAGAAACAAGAAAAATAAGGTATACCCCTGTAAACCCCAGTTTTACTATATAAAAGTGGGGTTCAAGGGGGTCAAAATTAGGTAGGCGTGTTTTCGTGATGTAGGACATCAAAACATTAAATCTCTTTCTGCCTGTACTTAGAGAGTTTCATTTATTTTTCTCCGTACTTTTTATACTACCAGTGCCCTCTAGCGCAAGGCCACTTTTGGGGCTGTTCAAATGTGGTTTGCTAGATAACTTTTGTACTTTTAAACAGTCCCAAAGGTGGTCTTAATATTATACAGTTATTCCATGGCAGTACTGAGTATAAACAAAACTATTGCCTTGAGATTCCGTAGGCGACCTGGTGGCAAAAGCGTTTGAACATTATCCAATTCACACTACGTCACTACTTGATGCTGTCATATGCTAAAAATAGCCGCAACCCACGTGTTCGGACAAACATTCTATAAAACGGGTGGCGTGTAATGTTTTTCATTCGTGAAAATGATTTAACGGGCTAAATTTGTGTATGGATCGGTAAAGGAACATTCCAACGATGGTTGGAATGTAGAGGACTTGCAAAAACTGGCAAAAGAAGCAAACTGATCAGGATCTTCAATGTTTGCCAAAAACAAAAAAAAAAGCCAAAGTCACCACTTAATTTCAATACAGCCTTCTGACATACATAGTAACAAAAATACTTATGGGTTGACAGGGTTTGAACTGCGTTATTGTCCCCTCAACAAAATTTTAATAGATCCAAAATTGCACGTCACAATTTTTACGAAAAAAAAATTCCTTCCACAACATTCAACCTTGTGTAAGTATCTCTTAGAGATAATGCAAAATCGCAAACATTGCAGTTCCCATTTGTCACCATGCAAACCGTGCTAAATTGCGTTAAACTGACAAATAAAATCAATGTTTGGCTATTAAACTTTAAAAAAGGATAAACTATCTGTTTATATTTGATGTTAATTTTACCAGATGTGCAAGTATGTATTTTACGATTTGAAACTAACGATTTTTGTTTGCGAGTGCCCCGTGAGTAGGAAAATAGCCGACACGACAGGATGTGTATTGACCAATACACCACCAAGGTAGAAGATTTGACATACAAATATTTGGACTGTAACTTTATTATTTTGGGATGGCTTTAATTATCTAAACACATTTTCTTTCTCGCGAATCCTTGTTTTCGGCCTTATTTTCAAAAATTGAATTCTCAAGTTATTCAAAATACTTTTCTTATCGCTACTTCTCTTAAAGAAGCCCCGAAAAAAACACCTGCAGGACATCCTGATCTCGAGTCACTTTAACAGTCTTCCAAGCAACATTGTTTCGTAGTCATCAATGATTAATTTCGATGTATAATTTATAATTTTTAATAAGAATTTAACAAGTGTACAACTATCTGACACCGTTTTTTGTCCGAAATGTACTGTGCATGATGCTGTAGGCGGAGCTTGAAACTGTAGCAGAATCTATTTATAGATACAATCCTGATATCGTACAAACGCTATTTAAGAAAGAGATTAGCTCTAACTGTGATTTGTTGAGAAATAAATCACAGTTTGGAGTTCAGTTGTAAAGTACATCAAATAACGGGCACGTAGCGCGCGTGATTTGTCTACTTACAACTGACCAACAAACTGTAATCTATTACTCAACAAATCACAGACTAGAGCTGATCTATTTCGATTCTATCACGCTGAAAATCGGCAATAACGTTGCTGTCACAACCTTTCGCCATTGTTAGAAGAAAGCCCGCTAAAATTTTCAACTGAAATACATGCATTTATATCCTTTCCTAACGTTTTCGATGCAAGAAAAGGTCATAAATTGGCAGTTTTAAATAAGGTCACTCGCCACGTTCTTCCAATCTGTTTTTTGCAGAATAAAACAGTTATTTTCCATTGCCTATATAGGCACGCTGTGTAAGAATAAGTATCATGATGTATTTTTGATGAGTTTAAATCAGATTGAACCTGAGTGAACTATCACCGACCAATAGTGATTATTATTTGACAATTCTATTGGACAGTCTTTGGTCTATATATTTTTAATCCCTCTTAGAAACTTGGTATATCCAAAACAGCGTTATAAAGAACCTAGTAAAAACACAGTTAATGTGTTCTTTACAGGCCTTGTGTTTACCTACTATTGTGAAAAGGGGTAATCCATTGGAAGCAAGGACTACAGCACAGAACTGAAAACTATGGAGTGTGCAAGACCTTTCTGGGCCAGACTAGCTAGTTTCTGTCAATAAGCCTCAACAGTGACCCCCAAATATTTCCTGAATTCGGTAGTGAAATAAATGATCCCAAAGGACTAGACATATAACCTACACTAGACTTCATACAAAAATATTAATCCTGTGAAGTTTGGTCAAAATCTGATCAGTGGTTTAGGAGTAGAATTCATGCATACCCGTGCCAGCTCGCTAAAATTGTGAGAATATAGGTACTAGCCACAATTATAGCCACTCAGCAAGTTTCAGCAGAACATTGATCTCAGTTACAATTGCATTTCCTATGGGGAAAAATGATGAAACTTCCCTGCAGATCAATGATATAACTCCTGTCAGTACGAATATCTACAACATTGTGATTGGCATGAAAAATATAGATGGCACTATTTGGCGCTTGGCCACTTTTTAGGCAACCTATATGAAAATCAGACGTATAGCGGCCAACTGTATGGCGAATAATTTCCCCCACAAACCACCCATGCATACATCGCATGATATATGCACGATTTGTGCGTGAAGCTGCATATTTTGCCTACCATGTTTCACCTAAATTACTTTAGTCGCCATACTTTGCCATATACCTACTAAAAATAATTTAGACGTGCATAAGCACCAGATCGGTTTCCTATTCTATCTGGTAACAACATCACAGAACTGAAAACTATGGAGTGTGCAAGATTTTTTTTCAGTCTAGCTAGTTTCGGCCAGTTAGTCCTCATCAGTGACCATCAAACATTTCCTAAATTCCGCAGTAAAATCGGCCGCCGCACATTCCCTTAAAACCAGGTGGTAAATTACAAACTGCCATTAAATAACTGTTTTATTTCCAAATCCATCGAATGTATAAGCTTTTTCAAGATAAAATGTATGATACTTTCAGATCTTGAAAAAAAAACACGCACACACCACTTTTTAATCATTATTGTGACATCAATAATGAACTTCACCACAGCTGGTGTTAAGGGAATGTGTGGCGGCCGTAATAAGTCTCCCTGCCCTTTATCATAGTGTGGAATATATTTACTATTACCCAGAGGTGTTGTAGACGATTAGATGCACTATTGCCCAAGGCCGAAAAACTACCATAATGTAACTATGCTATACTTTAAGCTGTCATGAAATAACTTTTATTTGCCAATCATTGAAATACACATTAAAAGTTTTTATTAAAGAGATATGATACATTCGGGTCCAGAAAACACACCGTTTTTCAATCATTATTATGACTTTAATAGTATGTAGACATATAAAGAACACATTAACCGTGTTTTCACTTGGTTCTAATAACAGTGTTCTGGATAGACTAAGGTTCACAGATGGATTCCAAAAATGCATATCTTATATAGACCAGTGACCGTCCAACAGAATTGCCCAACAATAAAAAAATATTGTACGGTGATAGAGCCCACTCATGTTCAACCTTGTTTAAGCTAGACAAAAATACATGTACTTATTGATAAATTAATTTACTGCATTATATACATACACGTCATACTGCTGTCTACTAACAATTTTCCGCGACATAAAAATACAGAATCATATATCACCCTACTCACGTCCTCTGGACAGCTCTGAGCCCCGGCATTTGTTGCGACGTTAAAAAGCAGTCATGTGCAACGCTTATTTAATTCTGAAAACAGGTTTAGATTCATATTCTAGACAGATTTTTAATTATTTGGACCTCATTTTGATTTATATCAGTCTTTGAATCGACTGCCTATTCGAAATTCGCAAAATTGCAGTATGTTTCCTCTGGCTTTCTTTGCCGGATTATCAAAGGGTCACTGATTAGGCTTTATTAGCCGAAACTACGTAGTATGACCCATCTTCCTTCTTATGAATGTTTTCATTGCTCTTAAAGGAACTCATTTTTGATTTTTATTTATTAAGTTTACTATTATACATCATAGTGTAGATTATATTTTCTTGTCCTTTGGGATCATTGATTCCATTGTGGAATTTTGAAAATATCCGAGGGTCACTGATGAGGCCTAACTGGCCGAAACTAGCTAGTCTGGCCCAGAAAACATATACACTCAATATTTTTCAGTTCTGTGGTGTATTCCTTGCTTCCAAAGGATAACCCTTTTATAGAACATATTTATTGGAAGAAATCTAATATCGCTATAGTAGCTGGATCTGTCGCACAGTTGGCTGTTTCGAGACATTACGCATCACGATCCGTGTCTCGTGTGATACGTATCCACTCGACGTGATACAATATGGCAGATCGACTTATTGTTAAAATACAGTCGAACTTCAATGGCTCGAACAACTTTGGGACCTCGAAAATCTGTTCGAGACAGGGGTTGTTCGAGCCACTGAGGTTACTGTCAGGAGGCATAACGAGATACTTTTAGTCACATTTTCGATATTCTATATTGAAAATGTATGCTGTGTGTACTCATTAGAATCGCCTCATCGAGGCGATTCTAATGAGTACACACAGCATACATTTGCAAGAAAAAAGGCTAAAATCTTCTAAATTATCCTCCACTATTTCTTATGTAGAGGATTTCGCTAGGGGCTCAAGAATGGGTTCGACACATTCATGATAAGCGAGCCATCGGTGTTCGAGCCATCGATGTTCTACTGTAATATGTATGTACTATAATAAGGTGGTTCGATAGGGGATAAGATCTAAAAAGTGGTAATTTTAGTGGCTGTAAATTGCTTTATATTGCTTGACTCATAATAACTTAATAAGTCATGCTTCTCTCAAAGGCAATTATTTTTACACGGATGTTTTCTTTAAGACATACCACAAGGAAGTGGAGTGTTCGATATTTGCCGGTTCGAAAATATTCTCACACTCTCTCTCACACACACTATCTCCCTCTCTCTACCGCTGTTGCATCAGAGTGGTGCCTAAAGAGGGCCATCTGCAAAAAGCTAGACTGGTCTAATATTTGCTGGGTTAGGCAACCAGTGTTCAATCAAGACTATCATAGAAAGGAGCGTCACAGTTTTCTAAGTCGCATGCAGAACTATTTTCCCGACCTAGTGCTGCAAATGCTTTGATCAATTGTGTGCAGTACAAGACTGTGTCCAGCCTGAAACATTTTTTTTCGTGACGTGTCTCGTAAAAGTACCCCATCTGGCTTCTTCCAGTAGATATCTGGTCCAAAGTCATCACATGGTATAGTACCGGTATCCCCCTCGATCCATTCTCGGGTATATGAGCGCACTGCGTCTGGTGGCGTGTCTGCAAAAATGATACAGAAGTTCTAAGAAAATTAATACTTTTGACAAAGTTGACATTCCAGAAATACAATGATATGTTATGACTAAAATATTCGTTCTTTAAAATGATTAAGTAATTATTCCTTTCGTTTTCCTACATCCAGTATCCATCTCAGTATCCTTTAGAAAGGGATCGACTTTTGGACTTTTTAAGGTGGTCTAAAATGATCACTTTTGAGCAGTACTAAAAGTTATTTGAATATAGGATTTCTTCTTTCTTGGACATCAGGATTATCAAGCCCGATTAGAAGCAAGCGCTATTTGCGTTTTCTTACCGAATCTGGTCGATTTAATTACGTGATTTTCTATTTGTCATTCAGCAGTTTCGAAGCATATCTCATTGAATAAAACAGGAGATTTCAATTCTTTCTCAAACGTACCATTGTTCATAGTGACGTGATGATATGAAGTCATATAACCAAACGAGGTTAAGAAACATACATATAAAAAAATCACTAAAAACCAATAAAACTAAATCAGCTGGAAGCAAAATTAGACTGTGTATGCCCTTAGAAAGCCAACATTTCACACAATTTACACTAGATTTTTATTTCAAACATAAGGACAACAAATCTGTGGGTCTTATGGCGTCCATTCATGTCACCGACTGACGAAAATTTGTAATAGCTTTATTATTTATATTCCAAACAAAGATTGTGGGTGCTCTTTAGAACCGCTTTAATGAGGCGGTTTCTAACGAGTCCCCACACTTTATGCTTTTGAGCACAACGAGGGAAAACTCGTATACCTCTGTAAACCCATTCGTGGTTTACTAAGGTAGTCGTTTTTTAGACTTGTTAACGTGATGACTATATTGTTTTTACCTGAACAGTCAGAGGTAACATCTGTTCCATTTCGTAGAGAGAATTCAGCGAAACAACCTTTTCCACAATAGTGAGCACTGAAAAAACAAAAACAAGAAGACCATGATGGTCCTATATCACTCATCTGTGCTAACAGATTCAAAGTTTCACACAAATGTAATGTAACTGCTACTGACGGTCATCTCCGATGAGTGGTCAACTCCTGTTTATCGCCAATATTATTCTCCTCCCCAACCCCTACGTGTTTTCCTATATATTTTACCTCTGCTAACTGGTCACCACCATCTGCAATAATAATCAATGATTTTGTGATTATACAGTCAAAATGATAGACTGTCGGAAATTACGTCGACAAAGAAATCTAAGGTGTGAAAGAAAAAAATCAAGGAAATCGCATCTCGCATAAAAACACACACACAAACAAGGATTTATAGCAATTTGACCTTGTGACCTAGTTTTAATCTGACATGTCCCATATTCAAGATATCATCAAGAAAAACATTTTGATATCGTTTCACAAAGTATGAAGCAAAACGATGGACTCTAAAGGGTGAACAATGTTTTAAAGCAATTTGACCTAGTGACCTAGTTTTCAAACATACTTGATCCATGTTCGACTTTGATATAAATATGACAAATATTCTTGCATAGCTTCATGAAGATTGAAGCAAAACTAGTCTCTACAGGGTGACCAAGGTTTTAATGCAATTTCACATAGTGACCTAGGTTTTAGGTCACCTGTCACGACAAGGTGAGCTTTTGTGATCACCTTTTGTCCGTCGTCCGTCGTGCGTCCGTATATGCGTGCGTCCGTAAACAATTTCTTCAAACGACATCTCCCCCTAAACCACTTTTCGGATTTGACCAAACTTCGCAGGAATGATCCTTAGGTGGTCCCCTTTCAATGGTGTTCAATTTATTCCAGTCGGTAGTACATCTGCATCACAAGAGCCAAAAATAGATGTTATTACTGAAAACTTAAAAATCTTCCCTTCTGAAACCTCAAGGCTCAGTTCTTTGATATTTTGTACGAAGCTTCATCTAGTGGATCTCTACCAAGATTGTTCATTAATATATATATACAATTTTCTGTCTGACAATAACCTTCTGTACAGATATCAAACTGGTTTTCTACCGAAACATTTTACTACATGTACTTATCAACTTGTAGAAATATATCAGCAGATCTGTCTAACTTTTGATAATAATTTATTTTCCTTTGTGATATTTAGTGAGGGTCCACTGCATTTGATAGGGTTTGGTACAAAAGCCTAATTTTCAAACTGAAACAGCATGGCATAATTGGTCATTTACTTAAATGGGTTAGAGATTACCTTGGTAATAGATCCCAGAAAAGAATAATAGATATAGCGTATTATTATTATTACTTTTATTTTTTAATCGATTACGGTGAACTAATTCACTAGTGTTCTCGGGCTTCTCGGAGTAAAAACGAATGAGCGATAGCGAACGAGTTTTTTTACAAGAAAGCCTTAGAACAGGAGTAAATTATTTCTCCGTAATGAATCAAAACAACAAAAAAAAATGTTTATTACATTTTCATTTAAGTTTTACCATTGAATCTTCAAATTCAGCCGTTCTTATGTCTACCAAAATAGTTCCAATGAGGGCATGAATTTCAGGGGGCGTGGTTAAGTTTGAAAATCAGTCGCCATCTTGTTTTCATTTCAATTCAAACGTCGCCCTGTGTTACAACATTGTTATGAAAGTAGAACTGTTTTAACAAGAAAACCATACTTTATCATCGCGTTGCAGGTCTTTCCTCAAAAACATCACATGGACGTGAAAACTGAAGTCTGCCCCCATGATTTTCCGCCAACGTTCACCTATTGTTTTTGTTGTTACAAACGACGTCAGCAATGCCGTCTAGCAGTTTTGACGTCAGAACTTTCGAAATGAAATATTTCATCGGGTTAAATATAGATAATATTTCACTAATCACTAATGAAAATGTTATAAATTGTCTTCTTCCTCAGATAGAAAAAACTAATGTTCTGTTCTGGGTTCCCTGTTGTTTTAAGTATATTTTATATGTATTTGATATTGCTGATTCCTTATTTAGCTTACCCGGCCATATGGGTGATAATACTGCCTGATACTATTCAGTTTTATTATTGCAAGACATTCAGGAAATAATTAATCACCATCTTCGCATTTTGTCCGCATCGGCGAAACAATTACTTGTTATTTTTAATTCACTACAGACAGAAGCAGTCCCCTTTACATTGAAATATTTTGAACATTTTCCAGACATAGGTTTCAACGGAACCCCAATGAAATCTGTACCGGAAAATGAGCAGCTAGGCCTAGCATTAAGTTGTAATGGGCAATGGAAAGATATATTTAAAATGTTATTTCAAGCGCAGAACAAGTCATTGTGGAAAATGCGTAAACTAAAATATACCTTTCACAGGGTTGCACTTAATCAATTGTTTATCCATTGTTAAATATTCTTGCATTGTTTTAACTGGCTGTAAAGCCCAACACTGCCAATCTTTGGAAAAACTACAACGTATTGTAACTTGCCTTTCAAGGTCGGTATCCCTAGATAAAATTTATACAGAATGTGGCTGGCTAATGCTAAAACCACAAACATAAGTTATCGTTTATGTATAACGCTGAACATGAAAATGTACCATCATAGATTTTATACATAATTCCTTCCTTGGTAAGAGAGACGACTCAATATCCTCTAAGAAATAATAACAGCATAAGAATTATCCATACCCGAACGAACTTTTCTCGAAGATCATGTGTTCCAACTTCTATCTCTTGACAACGGCCTTCGTGGAGCACTAAGTCTAAATCCAATTAAATATCAACTTAAGTCTAACTTTTTCTCAAACACTTGTGTTCCAACCTGTCTTAAGGAAGGAGTACGGTACTTTACAGTATTTCATGCCTGATTAAAAAATAATTGCGGTGACCCGAAACAGGATCTGGGCTGAATGCCTGAACTGCAACTGCTCGGAATTTATCGAATGATATTAATCGGTAATGTCAGCTCAAGATAATGGTATTCTTTTTAAGGCAGTTCAAACACATTAAACCAAATATTGAGCGATTAATCCAAACGCATAATTTAAGTTTTCACACAATGTAACACTATATGGCTTACAATTGGTGTCTTGGTGACGTGATACTAGCGATTTATTTAAATGTTGATTTGTTTAACTGATTTACACAGCTTGTGCAGTTTGCTTGCATTTATCTGTTTTGTTCACGTATTACACTTGTCAGTTAGCTATGTTCATATTTACATTTATAACTAACAGTGTGGCCAGAACTACTTGCTCCTATTGGTGCAATAAAATGATTAAAAAGATATATGAAAGTCCTTTGACCCACAGTGTCCTCATACCAATATCGTTATCAGATAGGGTTCTGTCTCTGTGGTTATTTGATTTTTGTGTTCACGGAGATGTTGCACTGATGAGTTAGGAAGCCTTCATGCGGACTAAACAAACTATTTGTCTAAATCGCGACAGAAGTAAGGCGAGGATTGTGGCCACGTAAAATCGATTTAAGCCCCCCCCCCTGTGGAATTCGTTTCTGCTGACCGTTCCAAGGCGGTTCTTCTGTTGCGGTTTATTTTTGTTATGGTTTGTTTTTTGGTGTTTGTGTCGCTTATATTATTTTATTTTGGATAGCCTTTTTGCCAGTTTGTGGGAAAGTAACTGTCATTTTGGCTTTCCGCTGTTGGTGTTTCCGTTTGGGTCTGTTGCTTCATGTTTGTGTTTCTTTCCCTTTGGTGTCTCTGATGGGAGCTGTGGGTTAATTGTATCGTTTCCTGATCATTGCCTGTACTTCTATTTTTCGATTTAAAATTGTAAGACATACATCGCTGGTAAGTTTCAGACACAAAACAAGTTTTATTGTTTTTTTTGTTGTTTTTTTAACTGGATAAAATGACATGCGTTGACTACGAATCGCGTAATACACGTAATTATCCTGTGCAGAAAAGTGATGCGTCATACAGGACAGGTCAATATTTGAAGACTATTACATGCGCAGACAAAACATACAGGCAGGGTAGACTGCATCATCACTGCGTGGGTACGCAAAATACACTTAGTCTTCACTAAGCGTACATACTCTAGAACCCCTTTATACTTTTCCGTTAAGGAACTGGAAGATTTCAGAATGTCCAAAATCAAAAGTAACAAAAACATTTCTTTGAACTTGCTTCGGAATCTTTAAAATTACCACGAGGGTAAGATTATGTTTATCGAATAACGATTTTAAATGGGCTTTTTGCCGAGGAATTTAAAAAAAATGAATAGAAAACAAAGGGTTGTCACGGACAGTGTGATTACAATCCGCGCCGCTAGTAACCATGTTTTGTTTAACTCTTCTGACATGACGTTATCTACTATATAACAGCTACGTTATATTTGATAAAGTATACATGTTTACTTTGATATCTATACGGCTATTGGTTTACTTACATATAGCACATAGCACTGGGGTGCTTCGGACATCTTGCTCTGTTACAAGGATCGTATGGACATTCTAGTGCAGAACAATAGACTACAAGAGAAGAAAGGAGAATTTGTGTAGTCATCGTTTACAAGAGAAAAACGACAATTTCTGTAGTCACCAACGTCCTATAAAGAAAGGGAAAGGGAGATTTAGTCGCAATAAGATAATAATAATAAAAAAAAGAACAAAACAGGTTTTGTCAAAGCGTCCCCTCCCCAGCCCCCAATGTCAGATTTGGATCCAAACTGTATCATTCAACAACAGGCAGTCTTGTAAAATATATATCAGATCACAAGCACGTAGAGTGAGTGATTTTTCTACTTAGATCCGACCCCAAAAATGAGATATATTGCAATTTACACACCAGAACTGTTCGATTCCCTCACACTTAAATAAGCAATAATTTTGTTATTTCCTTCAAATTCTCCCTATCTTTCGTTTTTGCATGAATTGATATGTTCTATGAAAGGGTTATCCTTTGGAAGCAAGAATACACCACAGAACTGAAAAAAATATGAAGTGTTCATGTTTTCTGGGCCAGACTAGCTGGTTTCGACCAATTAGGCCTCATCAGTGACCCTCAAATATTTTAAAAATTCCGCAATGGACAAGGACAAGAAAATATAAACTACACTATGATGTAGGACAGTGAGACTTTTTACGGCCGCCACACATTCCCAGACATCAGCTAAAACCCGCAAAATACTTTTGACTAAAATATGCATTTTAGTCCTTTTAACAGTTTTGATGCCAGAATATGATGTTCCGTTCCGACGTCTAACGTAAAAAAAAATCACAAAACGGTGGCTTTTTAAATCATGCTACTGCTTGTCCCGTTGATTTGCCAGAAAAAACTTGTGGAATTTGTAAAAAGTTAAAACATGAGCAAAAAAAAAAATCTAGATTTTTTTCTTACTGCTATAGAGCCGACCTCAGTAGCTCAGTCGGATGCGCGTCTGACTGGTGATCAGGAGGACGCGGGTTCGATACCTGCCGGGTTCGGCAACATTCTTTCGTGGTGATTGATCATGAAATCTTTTCTACGGTCATTCTCTCCCTTTCGCTGATCAAGAAGGGCAGTTGTCAGTTTCTGGCGAAGGAATGTGCACTGTACTTGTTGATCGCTTAAGTATCAGCGTGCCTAGGAAAAGTGCGGATAAGTAAACTGACCGGCTCAAAAATGACCTAAAATAGTGTAAACCCGATAATGTCAGCACAAAGACAAACATACCTATAACTATAAATGAATATGCTCTCACTTAATGCAAAGGTTTTCCCCAGTTAACAGTTCTTGCCAGCAATTTTCACCATTTTTGTGTGCGATCAGACCTTTCTCGTAGCAATATTGTTTTCATTCTGTATCTTTAAGCTGACGTAATCCCAGCGCTGATTGGTCGAAATTGTTAATTGCCTGGTTTCCGATCTTTTCGCATCTTTAAACTTTTCTTTCAGTTATTGTTATTTAAGCAAACAGTGCGACCCTGACTGACGCATCAAAAAGTCAGAACAATTTTCCAAGCCAATGTTCTCACAGACAATTGACCACCAGTGATGTTGTGGCTTTGAATACTTAAATAAAATAAAATACACGAACTTTAAATACAAATATATGTATTGAATATTTAGGTCTAGATGCAGATATCTCAATTCATTTTCTTTATTAATAACTTACTAGTGGTTTGGATTGTTACATTAACCCTAGGCACACCATCCGGGCTACCAGTAGTGAAACACGTGTATATTCCCTCGTCAGATTTCTGAGCATCTTCCACTCCCAGAGTACCAGTATCACTGACGGAGAAACGGCCATAAGTATGACCGGGAACCATCCGTGACTGAAAGGAAAGAATTACAGTACATGTTCTCTATTTAGTCCATCAAAACATTTAAGACCATATTAAGAGGGTTTCATTCATTTTTCTCTGTGTTTGCTACAACCAGTGCCTTCTAGTGTGAGGCCACTTTTGTGACTGTTCGAATGTGGTGCGGCAAATTACTTTTACACAGTCACAAAGGCGCTCTTAATATTATACAGTTATTCCATGGCAGTTTGGAGTATAATCAAAACTATTGCCCATAGATGCTGTAGGAGACCTGGTGGCAATAGTGAACAAGGTCTTCCACAGTACTAAGGAGGCAATAGTTTTAACGTTACTCCAAGTTGTCATGAACTAATTGTTTATTACCAAGTCATCGAATACACTGCATAAAAGATCAGTGGACAGCTTTTTAAAAGAGATTAGATACTTTCAGATCTAGAAAATACACCACTTTTCAATCACTATTATGACTCTAATAGTATGTAAACAAAACACATTTAAAGAATACATTAACCGTATTTTAACTTGGTTCTTTGGTATAAGTTTTGGATATACCAAGGTTCACAGATAGATTCCAAAAATCCATATGTTATGTTGACCAGTGACCGTACAACAGAACTGTCCAACAGTAAAACAATATTTGACGGAGACATCATTCACTCATGTTAAAACTGATTTCAAAATCATCCTATAGACAAAAGTACTTGATATTAAATGATTGTATTGTATTATATACCAACACGTCAACTTCAAGTTGTCCGACACAAAAATACGGAATCACGTATCACCCTACTCGTGTTTTCTGATTTCGAATCAACATCCTTGCCAACCCTGAGCCCCGACAGACATGTGTAACGCGGTACCAGACCTGAGAAATCACTACGGCACATACCAGCACACCGAAACGTCATGTTTCCCTCTTATGTACTTTTGAAGATATAGGGTACATTAGAAGATATAGGGTTTTTGATAAATCTATTATCGATATAGTAGCTTGATCTGCCACACAGTATCATGTCTCTTGGATTATTCATGACCTTACACATCATGCTCCGCATCTCGTGTGACACATATCGACTCGACGTGATACAATGCGGCAGATCGAATTATAGTAAAAATAATGTGTATGTATTATAACATGTGGTTCGCTAGGTGAGAAGTTCCAAAAGGTGGTAATTTTAGTGGCTGAAAGTTGCTTCATATTTTATGAATCATGTAAAAAATCATGTCTCCCTAGAGCAAATATTTTTACACGGATGTTTTCTTTAAGACATACCACAAGGATGTCGCGGGTAGGTCTTTGCCGGATCGGAAACATTTTTTCATCGAGACTGATAGTGAAATAATTTCTCTCTCTCTCTCTCTCTCTCTCTCTCTCTGTCTCTGCCTCTGTTGCGTCAGAGTGATGTGTAAGTAGGACTATCTGCAAAAAGCTGGACTTGTCTAATATGTGCTGGGTTAGGAAACCAGTGTTAACCAAAGACAGACACAGACGGGCGCGTTACAGTTTTTAAGTCCTATGCAGGACCATTTCCCTGCCTAGTGCTGCAAATGCTTTGATTAATTGTTTGCAATCGAAGACTGTGTCCAGATTGGTACAAATTTTTGCGTAATGCGTCTTGTTAAAGTACCCCATCTGGCTTCTTCCAGTAGACATCTGGACCAAAGTTATCACAAGGTATAGTACCGGTAGACCCCTCGATCCATTCTCGGGTATATGAGCGCACTGCGTCTGGTGGAGTGTCTGCAAAAACGATACGAAGGTTCTAAAACAATAATTGTTTTTACAAGTTTGACATACAGAAAATACAGTTTTTGTTTGTTTGATTGGAGGTTTAACGTCCCCGTGAACCCTTTATTGGTCATTTTGGAGACGTTGCTTCCAATTTTGTGGGAATTTTACTCGACATTGAGATGACATGACACCTCAAGCCATGTCGTCCAATGAAACCTATAGGGTTTATAAGCATTGAAGGTCCGACTAGCACCTCATTGCATTCACTTCTTTTTTAGATCCTCTAAGCGGGTTACCAGTACTTGTATGCGGTCGGTTTCAGCTCTGCGTGGAAGCACCATGCAGCCAATCTATTTCTTCAAGCCCCGATGTGCAGCGGCCTCCAGAAAATACGGTGAAAAATTCCGATATTATGACAAGCTAAAATATTAGCTCTTCCTTTTAAATCCGATTTAATAGGAATAAAAGAAGAGGACCATGGATGGTCCTGTATTGCTTACCTGAGCTAACAGATTCAAAGTTTCAGGAAGTTCTAGTTGTTAATCAAGGAGTTATGCTGATGACAAGGTCAAAAACAGGCGAAAACGGGATTTTTCTGCAATCGAATTGATGTAACTCTATGACAGATATGCTGACCACGTCAAGTTTCGAACTCATTTGAGTTCTAAAACTGTTGAGGCCAGCCTATCATTCATACAATTACATCCCATTCATTGCAGAAAATGCCTATTTGTAACCTTGTCATCATCGTAGCCCCTTAGTTTTCATCAGATCTTCTTGAAACTTATACAAGTTTCAAGAAGATCTGATGAAAACTAAGGGGCTACGATGATGACAAGGTTACAAATAGGCAGTTTCAGCAATGAAAGGGATGTAACTGTATGAATGATAGGCTGGCCTCACCAGTTTTAGAACTCAACTGAGTTTTTATCACTGACTTATCAAGAAGATCAGATAAAAACGGAAGGGGCTACGGTGATGACAAGGTCAAAAATAGGCATTTTCATCAATCAAGTGGATGCAAAACTACAATTAATGGGCCGACCTTGCCTGTGTTCAAACTCATCTCAGCTTTTATCCCTGACGTACTTATGTGTAAGTTTTAAGAAATTCAATAACAAGCGGATCGGAGCTACAATGAGGACAAGGTCAAAATCGGGCATTTTCTGCAATCAAAAGGTCATAACTCGAAGATAAATAGGCTGACATCATTAGTTTTCGAATTCATCTGAGCTTTTATCACCAACTTACTTACATGTAAGTTTAAAGAAGTTCCGATTAAAACTGAAGGGACTATCATGATGACACTATAAGCATTGTCTGCAACCAAGTAGAAAGTAACTCTATGATAAATAGGCTAACCGCACCAGTTTTCAAACTCATTAAAGCTTTTATCCCTGACTTGCTTATATGTAACTTTCAAGAAGATCCGATATAAACTGAATGGGCTATGGTGATGACGATGTCAAAAATAAGCAATTGCTGCAATTAAAGGGATGTAACTCTATGATAAATAGACAGCAGCGGTTTTCGGAACTCATCTGAGCTTTCTTTCATCCCTGACATACTTGTTGAAAATAAGCATTTCAGCCAAGCAGGGTACATAACTCCATGATTAATTGACTCGCATCGCTAGTTTTTGAACTTTTATCCCTGAATTAGTTTCAAGAAGATCTGATGATAACTGAAGGAGTTACGGTCAAAAAAGAGACATTTTCTGCAATCCAAGGGAAATAATAGAAGGCAATGATCAGGAATTGATACAATTAACCCACAGCTCAAATCAGAGTCACCAAAAGGAAAGAAACACAAACATGAAATAACAGACTCTAATGGAAACATCAGTAGCGGAAAGCCAAAAGAACAGTTACTTTCCCACAAAATGGCCAACTGACTATCCAAAATAAAATAATATAAGTGATACAAACACTCAAAGAAAAACCATAACAAACCAAAAAATAGGCATTTTCTGTAATCGAGGAGGACATAACTCTCTGAAATAAAGGCTGATCTCACCAATTTTTAACTCAGCCGAGATTTTTTCCCATACTTACTTACATATAAGTTTCAACGCGATCCCATGAAAACTGAAGGCGGCTATGGTGATGACAATGTCAAAAATAGGCATTTTCAGCAGTAAGGGGGACGTAAGCCAACCTCGTCAGTTTTCCAACTCATCCGAGATTTTATCCCTGGCTTACTTGTTTGTACGTTTCAAGAAGACCCGATCAAAACTGAAGTGGCTACGGTGATGACAAGGTCAAAACTAAGCATTTTCAGCAAAGTAGTGGACAAAACTCCATGACTAATCGACTGACATCGCTAATTTTCGAACTTATCCAAGTTTTTTCCCCAACTTATTTGTATGTAAGTTTCAGGAAGATCCAATCTAAACTGGAGGGGCAACGGTGATGACAAGGTCCAAAATATGCATTTTCTATAATCAAGGGGGACTTAACTCTCCGAAATATAGGCCAAACTCAGCCAAGGTTTTATCCCTTACTTACTAACATTTAAGTAACAAAAGGATCCGATAAAAACTGAAGAGGCTATGGTGATGACAAGGTCAAAAATAGACATTTTCAGCAGTAAAGGGGACGTAACTCTACAATAGATGAGCAAACCTCATCAGGTTTTTAACTCATCAGAGCTTTTATCCCTGACTTACTTGTTTGTAAGTTTCAAGAAGCTCCGATTAAAACTGAAGGGGCTATGGTGATGACTAAGTCAAAAATAAACATTTTCAGAAAAGGAGGAGCATAACTCAATCAGTAATCGACCCACATTGTTAGTTTTCGAACTCACCTAAGCTTTTAACTATGACTTACTTGCACTTAAGTTTCAGGAAGATCCAGTGAAAGGGCTACGGTGATGACACTGTCAAACATCGGCATTTTCAGCAATCAAAGGGACGTAACTCTATGATGAAAAGGCCGACTTGGCCGGTTTTCGAACGCATCTGGGTTTTTATCCCGAGCCACCTTACATATAAGTATCAGAAAGATCCGATCAAAACTGAAGGGGCTACGGTGATGACAAGGTCAAAATCGGCATTTTCAGGAATCAAAGGGACGTAACTCTATGATTAACGGGCCGACTTGGCCGGTCTTCGAACTCATCCGAGTTTTTATCACCAGCCACCTTACATATACGTTTCATGATCTTGTTGATCCGTACAATGTGGCCATTTCCAGAATTATTTCTGATATGTTTGCCAATGGAAAGCCATAGGAAGACTTCCAAAATCTCGGACATACCCTTCTCGGCATTTACACCGTTTCTTCGTTCGGGTCGATGGGCAGGGTGGGCGAAGCTTGCTTACCAAGTAATGCTTACTATCCGCGGACGCCTGATTTCACTCTTCTGGGGTCCATGTCTGTTGATCTGAACATTTATGTTTGACATTTTGTCTACGGACTAATGATTTTGGATTAACGCTTTGGTACTACGACCTAAACTACCTTTCAGAAAGATCTGATCAAAACTGAAATGGCTACGGTGATGAAAATGTCAAAAATCGGAATTTACAGCAATCAAAGGGACGTAACTCTATGATAAATGGACCGACTTGGCCGGTTTTCGAACGCATTTGAGTTTTTATCCCCAGCCACCTTATATATAAGTTTCAGACAGCTCCAATCAGAACTGAAGGGGCTACGGCAATGACAATGTCAAAAATCGACGTTATCAGCAATCAAGAGCATATAATTTCACTCACGGGGCTATCAGCTAGGGTTGATGTTAAGCCTATGAAAGTATTATCCCATTGGCTGTTGCTTCCCAGGAGAGATTGGCATCTATCTGTTTATGCAGCCATAAAAATGTTTGTTTAACAGTACTGATAATTCACAACAAGTATAATTTCAGATGATTCTCTTAACATGTGGTTCTGCTTGCTCTCATTTATATTTCGGAAGACAGATAGGGAAGGAAACACTATAAATATTTAAAAACAATAGGAATTAAAAAAAATGTAGAAGGATGTCTTAATTGTCAGCATGTACCAAAAATTAACAAATAAGTACACAAAAAGTAAATAAATGCATTTGTTTTTCGCATATTGATATTTGCAGATAGTTGATTTTGACTGGTACAGTAACTGTGCATAAGCGTAAAACATGGCTGCATTTGTTCCAGTATTGCCTAAAACTAATACAGAAGAACAAAAAGTGAGCCGACTTTTCTCAGAAGTCCAAAGTTTTGTGATTAGGAAGGTGTTAGTAACACAGGAAGTTAGAGGGAAAGATTTAAAATGGCTTCTTATTGAAGGAGAACCCATATTTTTAGAAAACACTGGGCCCTTTAAAGAAGCAGTGCGGATTGTAATTGACAATAATGGTAATTTCAAGTTCCAAGTTTTTCTAAAAACTCTCCAAGAAGGGCATGTAAACGATCAGTCTTTCAGTGCTTTATTAGATGAAATGGATTCAAAGAGTGATTTCTTCGTGTGTCCGGGGATAAAAGATGGTTACTTAGGACTTCAAAACGACCTAAACTAGAGCTGTCAGAGGATCTGACTATAGCCCCGCTATAGCGCTATCAGAGGAGTAAGACACATTGACTCTAAAAGCTTTTAACCTATCAGGGGAGCTTTCTTAGTTCCAGAGAAAACTTTAATATTTTTTTTTTCTTTGCTGGGGAGATAACCCCAAGAGTAATGTTGTTGGCCATTATTTACTTACATCCACCTAATGTTCATGTTTATACAAAGTTTCAGCTTTCTAGCTTTCTTAGTACCTGAGAAAACTGTATCGAAAATATTTTTCATGGTTTGATGGTTAGAAAAGTGAAATGATTTTTTTACTTGCAGAAAATATCCTATCAGGGGAGATAACTCCAAGAGTTATGGGCCTTTGGCCATTATTTTGGTAAGGGCCATACATCCACCCACTTTTCATGTTCATACAAAGTTTCAGTATTCTAGCTTTCTTAGTTCCTGAGAAAACTGTCACCAAACCTTTTCATTTATTAAAAAAAACTATACTATGAGGGGAGATAACTCCAAAAGTAATGGGCCCTCGGCCATTATTTTGGTTAGCTCCCTATATCCACCCATTGTCCACATTTATGCAAAGTTTGAGGTTTCTAGCTTCTTTAGTTCCTGAGAAAACTGTGACCAAACATTTTCATTTAAAAAAAACCTATATTTTCATTTATTTAAAAAACCTATCAGGAGAGATAACTCCAACAGTTATGGGCCCTTGGCCATTATTTTGGTAAGCTCCCTATATCCACCCATTGTCCACATTTATGCAAAGTTTGAGCTTTCTAGCTTCTTTCGTTCCTGAGAAAACTGTGACCAAACATTTTCATTTAAAAAAACCTATCAGGGGAGATAACTCCAAGAGTTATGGGCCCTTGGTCATAATTTCGGTAAGGTCCGTGGAGGCACCCATTGTCCACGTGTATACAAAGTTTTAGTTTTCTAGCTCTCTTAGTTTCGGGGAAAACTGTGACGAAAAAATAACGGAATAACGGAATTACGGAATTACAGAATTACAGAATTACGGAATTACAGAATTACGGAATGACAGGGCAAATCCAATATAGCCCCACTTTTCAAGCGGGGCTATAAAAAGAAGCCTCAGAAACTTAGGACATGGGCAGGTGACTACAGAATAGATAGTACTGAATGTCAGTTGTGGTACGACCCTAAGTGCAACTCAAAACAATATGGATCTTATGCATGTGAACCATGCCAAAATTTGCTCCGCTCAATGAGGCAAAGTAAGCAAAGGTAAAAAAACGTGCATCATTACCAAAGAAAACTCCTCCAAAAACCACCCCATTTGCAAAGATGACACCCAAGACAAAGGTCGTGTTTTGCGCAAAAAGATAAACATATAAATAAACTTAAAAAGCAGGCAGAATCAATAAATAAATATGAATGTTTCTTAAACCATGATCAAAGTTCACAAATGAAAAATATTACGAACACAGTTGAGGAAAATTTTAGTGATGAGCTGCAAGACATATTGAGAGAATCACCTCACTATGACTTTTTGCTGCAGATGTGGAAGACTGATTTCATTTAGAGCAAAACTCAGTATAATTCTGATCAAATGAAACGGGAAATAGTGGGAATCGGTTTAGTGTCATTACATATAGAATAGCTCTTGCGATATTTTCACGCAGCAAAGCTGCATAGGAGGCCCTGAAGTCTTTTAATATCTTATCACTGCCATCTGTATTCAGCCTAAAGCAGTACATGCGTGCAAATGTAGAGGATCCAGGACCTATGCATGACAGGATGAAAGAGGAAAGAGAGAATTATGCCAACCTTTGTGATGTCATTGTTTCCAACGTTGACATTATTGGACCTTATTACACTAGTGAGGATGGACTAGACCATAAATTTATCATGTCATGTGTCATGGAAACAATTCATTTGTTTTACATGTTTGGTTTTGATACAGTGCTCCTAATTTGTGATGGAGCTAGTGCAAATTTAAAACTGTTAAAGCTTCTTTGCAGCGGTGAAAGTGGTGTCTTTCCCGTACATGAAAATGAGGGAATAAATAGTACAAAGTGTCAACGTCATTCCGAAACATTTATTCAGGAACAGATGTTCATGTTCTAATATGTCCCTCACACCAATTGAAAAACCTGATGGCTGCCCTTTACTCCTCTCAATCAAATGGATCAAACAGTTTTGAATTTGATGGTGTAAAGTTTGGATGGCATGCTATAATTGATATGTTTAATCGGGAAAAGGCACGGGCAGAAAAAGGAGAGATTCGTCGGGTACCTGATTTGCTTTCCAACTATGTGTATAGAGACAAGTGGACACGGCTAAATGTAAAAGCATCAAAATCATGCAGCAAGAAGATGTCATCGCTGAAATTAAAGAACACATCCATGTGAACAATCCTGGAAATAAAACATCGTTGAACTTAACAATCCAATACATGGATGCCTGTAACAACATATTTGAGCATGGACTGCTGTCACACACCCCAATTAAAAGCGTGGCCTCTCCAATTCTGAACAATCTCGACACTGGTTTCCACTTTTTGCTGGCTGGTGTGATGATGCAATAATAAACCACATCAATATTCAAAGTTCTGAAACCAAGGAATTTTTTGCTTGGCAGACATGGGATCTAACCCGACTAACACTGTATGGATTTACAGATTTTGTTAAGTCTTTCTTTCAGAGACATCCCAACACAGATCACTACATAGTGCCAGTTCGTTTGAATGGCAGTGCTGTAGAAACCTTATTTTCACAATTAAAGTATTCAGCTGGTGGACATCTAAGTTCAACAAACTATGCAACAGCTCGATCAAGTCCAATTGTGAAAAAACTGTTCGCGGACACAATGTAAAAGACAAAGACTTTAGAAATGTATCTCTTGGGCTTCTCAGCAGTAAGACATTAAGGAAAAAGTAATTATACATTTATGAGTCCAGTGTCACACTTTTTAAGCCCATATTTTTTCCCTTTTGTGTTGCCAGAACTTTGAGTTTATCTCTCAACATAACTTGAGCTTTATTTACACTTAAGAATTTGAGCTTCTTTAAGAATTTGTTAGAAAGTGTATTAAATAACTTGTCAGTAAGCTCCTTATATACACTCCGTATAACACTGTCAGAGAATGAAAAACCTCCAGATACATATCTAGCACAGTCGAAGAACATGGATTTTGTTGTTTTGCATTTTACAACCACTATACGTGCAAGTTTTAACATTTGGGAGCCAAGACATGTGTTTTTATTTGAATTGACATTGATTCTGTACAGTCTGCTGAAATGTCGTACAAAATTCAGAACTCTCGGTTTAACCACAAGATGGCCACCTTTGTCAAGCACTTGAAAGCCAGGAGGTAATTTATCAGTGTGATTTTGCTTATCGCTTTTGCTTAAACATAAAAGTTTCAAAAGCTTTGTCTCCTCTTTGGTAAAATCCTGACGCTTTCATGACAGTCTACTGAAGAATTTATAAGAGAACCGTTTTTTATGCATTTTCCTAATTACTGCCCCTGTAATCCGATAAAATGAGGTGTCATCAAAACTGTCACTGGTAATATAATGATTATATGTTTGCTTTTTATTTTCATTCTTCTTACTTTTTATTTTAATAAATCTCTGTTGAAAACATGAAAAACATGAACGCAGTAAGCATGATAGGTAGATTCGTATGTCCTTTGTTGTGAAGCCAAGAACATTTACTGAAATTTCAGTTTCATAGTTCTGAACTAGGACATCAAGGGCACTATTTGTACTTTTGTCTAGAAAATTTCCAGAAAATCGGTACCAGTTTAGTTGAAAACGACTGTATTTTGCACCACCTTTATCAAGCTGACTATACTGATCTATTAAATTATCAAAAAACTGTTTGCAAGTGCACTGAACAGTGTAGATTTCAGGCCATGTTCAAAGACTGAACTCCTCACAGGAAAATGCTTCAGATAATTTTCGTAGTCCTTACTCAACAAGGATGATAACTTGTTATTGAATAAATCCTTTTGTTCCTTAAGTAAATATATTAATTCTTTCCGTTCAGTCTTTTTCAAGAATTTTAAAGATTTTCTGGCCTTTCTGCTCATTTTTACGCACAGTAACTTTACTGACTAAATGAAAAAGAAATGTAAATCTCTTAACCCTTTCGTTACCAAACAGAATTTTCCATTTAATATATAGCAGATGTCCATTTCAAAATTTAGGGGTGTCAGGTTGTGTTTTGGTCAAAATTTATTTGGAAAATGCCTCTTTTGCAAACAATGTAGGCCCTGATCAGACACCGCATTCTGCCATGACTGTTTTGGGCCTGCACTGTTTGCGAGTTACCCGTTTTGGAGTTTCTAGTACAGAATTGGTTAGGAGAGGCTGTATCAAGAAAATTTTATCAACATGAAAAGGCATTTTCCATGTATCTTTTTTTGTTTGTTTGTTTTTTTTCCTCAACTTGGGCTTTCATAAATATGATAAAAGAAACTTGAAAATTACATTAAGTAAATGTGTTTATTTGTATAGTGCATTCTGACCTGTTGATTTTGTTGATGTTGCCTATGTTCCACTGGCAGTAGTAAACCATTAAAATTTGTTTACACAAGCCACAGGAGCTGTTGAAAAATGCCAATAAAATAAATGATGCTGACAGGTTAATGATAACCTTGGAGTTTCTTCTCAGAGCAGGAACCAATGGTTAGTGGACTTATATTCTTCAGTTTTATTCTTTATATTCTGAGAAATCAGAAATAAATTATTGGTTTAGACTCATATTCTAGACAGGTTTTTAATTATTTGGACCCCATTTTGATTTATATCAGTCTTTGAATCGACTGCCTGTTCGAAATTCGCAAATTTGCAGTATGTTCCTCTGGCTTTCGTTGCCGGATCATTACAGGGTCACTGATGAGGCTTTGTTAGCCGAAACTACGTAGTATGACCCATATTCTTTCTTATGAATGTTTTCATTGCTCTTAAAGGATCTCATTTTTTATTTTTATTTACCATCACATAAGCTCTACAGAAGATTGGATAGAGAGCTGATAGCCCCGTGAGTGAAATTATATGCTCCTGCAGCAATCAAAGGGACGTAGCTCTATGGTAAAGTGGCCGACTTGTCCGTTTTTTCGAACTCATCCGAGTTTTTATCTCCAGCCATCTAACAGATAAGTTTCAGAAAGACTCGATCAAAACTGAAGGGGCTACGGTGATGACAATGTCAAAAACCGGCATTTTTACCAATCGAAGGAACTAACTCTATGATACATGGGCCAACTTGGATGGTTTTCGAACTCATCTGAGTTTTTATCCCCAGCCGCCTTACAGATAAGTTTCAGAAAGATCTGATCAAATCTGAAGGCGCTACGGTGATGACAAGGTCAAGAATTGGCATTTTCAGCAATCAAAGTGACGTAACTCTATGAATAAATAAGCCGACTTGGCCGGTTTTCTAACTCATATGAGTTTTTATCCCCAGCCACTTTGCATATAAGTTTCAGAAAGATCCGATCAAAACTGAAAAGGCTACGGTGATGACAAGGTCAAAAATCGGCATTTTCAGCAATCAAAGGGGCGTAACTTTGTAAAAAACGGGCCGAATTTGCCGGTTTTCGAACTTATCCGAGTTTTTATCCCCAGTTACCTTACATATATGTTTCTGAAAGATTCGATTAAAACTGAAGGGGCTACGGTGATGACAAGGTCAAAAATCGGCATTTTCAGCACTCAACGTGACGTACCCCTAGGATAAATTGGCCGACTTGGCCGATTTTCGAACTCGTTTGAGTTTTTATCCCCAGCCACCTTACATATAAGTGTCAGAAAGATCCGATCAAAACTGAAGGGGCTTCGGTGATGACAAGGTCAAAAAGCGGTATTATCAGAAATCAAAGGGATGTAACTCTATGATACATTGGCCGACTTGTCCGGTTTTCGAACTCTTCCGAGTTTTTATCCCCAGTCACCTTACTTATAAGTTTCAGAAAGATTTGATAAAAACTGAAGGGGCTACGGTGATGACAAGGTAAAAAACCGGCATTTTCAGCATCAAAGGGGCTAACTCTATGATAAATGGGCCAACTTGGACGGTTTTCGAACCCATCTGAATTTTTATCCCCAGCCGCCTTACATATATGTTTCAGAAAGATCTGATCAAAACTGAAGGCACTACTGTGATGACAAGGTCAAAAATTGGCATTTTCAGCAATCAAAGGGACGTAACTCTATGATAAATTAGCAAACTTGGTCGGTTTCCGAACTCATCTGTGTTTTTATCCCCATCCATCTTACATATAAGTTTCAGAAAGATGCGATCAAAACTGAAGGGGCTACGGTGATGTCAAGGCCAAAAATCGGCATTTTCAGCAATCAAAGGGGATGTCACTTTATGATAAAGGGACCGACTTGGCAAGTTTTCGAACTCGTCTGAGTTTTTATCCCCAGCCACCTTACACATAAGTTTCAGAAAGCTTTGGTTAAAACTGAATGGGCTAAGGTGATGACAATGTCAAAAATCGGCATTTTCAGCAATCAAAGGGGATGTCACTTTATGATAAAGGGACCGACTTGGCCGGTTTTCGAACTCATCTGAGTTTTTATCCCCAGCCACCTTTCATATAAGTTTCAGAAAGATCCGATCAAAACCGTAGGGGCTACGGTGATGACAAGGTCAAAAATCCGCATTTTCAGCAATCAAACGGAAGAAACTATATGATAAATGGACCGACTTGGCCGGTTTTCGAACTCATCTACGTTGTTATCCCCAGCCACCTTACATAAAAGTTTCAGAGAGATCCGATCAAAACTAAAGGGGCTACGGTGATGACAAGGTCAAAAATCGGCATTTTCAGCAATCAAAGGGACGTAACTCTATGATAAATTGGCCGATTTGGTCGGTTTTCGAACTCATCCGAGTTTTTATTCGCAGCCACCTTACGTATAAGTTTCAGAAATATCCGATCAAAACTGAAGGAGCTAGGGTGATGACAATGTCAAAAAGTGGCATTTTCAGCAATCAAAGGGACGTTACTCTATGATAATGGGTCGACTTGGCCGGTTTTCGAACTCAAACGAGTTTTTATCCCCAGCCACCTTACATATAAGTTCCAGAAAGATCCAATCAAAACTGAAAGGGCTACGGTGATGACAATGTCAAAACTCGGTATTTTCAGCAATGAAAGGGACGTAACTCTGTGTAAAATGTGCCGACTTGGCCGGTTTTAAAACTCCTCCGATGTTTTATCCCCAGCCATCTAACATATAAGTTTCAGAAAGATCCGATCAAAACTGAAGGGGCTACCGTGATGACAAGGTAAAAATTGGCATTATCAGCAATCAAAGGGACGTATCTCTATGATAAATCGGCCGACTTGTCCGGTTTTCGAACTCATCCGAGTTTTTATCCCCAGCCACCTTACATATAAGTTTCAGAAAGATCCGATTAAAACTAAAGGCGCTACGGTGATGACAAGCATTTTCCCATTGTAAGTCTATTGGACCTTGTGGTTGCCATAGCAACCAAAGTTTACGTGCAATTTCGAAAAAAGCTTATGTCATCAATGTCCCACCAGAGGCATGCTACAGGTGAGAAATGATCGAGTTCAGCCTGCAGGCCGTAGAGATATAGCTTGTCAAACGTGTGGACGGACGACGGACGATGGACGACGGAGGGACTAGCATCCTATAAGCTCCCCTGGAGCCTTCGGCCCAGATGAGCTTAAAAGTGTTCCTTTCATTTTCATACATCCATTATCCATCTAAGTATCCTTTTGAAAGAGACTGACTTTTGCATTTTACAAAGATGATCTTAAAGATCACTTTTGAGCAGTCCTAAAACTTATTTGATTGTAGGATTTCTTCATTTTTGGACATCAAATTTGTCAGGCCAGATCAGAAGCGTGCGCTGTTTCGTGTTTTCTAACCGAATCTGGAAAACTGAATTACATGATTTTCTATCTATCATTCACCAGGTTCAAAGTATTTGGTGCAGCGCATGTCTCACAGACAAATAACTTCTTTTCTTCCTCAAACGCATCGTTGTTCACAGTGACGTGGTGATGAAAATTTGTAATAGCTTTATTATTTTTACTCCAAACAAAGATTGTGGGTGCTCTTTAGAACCGCCTTAATGATGCAGTTCTAACGAGTTCCCACAATTTATGTTTTGAGCATAATTGGGGAAACAAATGTATACCTTTATAAACCCATTCTTTGTTGACTAAGGTAGTCGTTTCATAGACTTGTTTAACGTGATGACTATATTGTTTTTACCTGAACAGTCAGAGGTAACATCTGTTCCATTTCGAAGAGAGAATTCAGCGAAACATCCTTTTCCACAATAGTGAGCACTGAAAAAAAACACAAGAAGATCATGATGGTCCTATATCACTCAACAGTGCCAACAGATTCAAAGTTTCACACAAATGCAATGGAACTGCCACTGACGGTCATCTCCGATGAGTGGTCACCTCCTGTTGATCGCCAATATTATTCTCCTCCACAACCCCCGGGTATTTTCCTGTATATTTTACCTCTGCTAACTGGTCACCACCATCTGCCATAATAACTAATGATTTTGTAACAGTCAAAATGAGACAGTGTCGGAAATTACCTCGACAAACAAATCTAAGGTGTGAAAGAAAAAAAAATCATGAAAATCGCATCTCGCATAAAAAAGGATTTATAGCAACCTGACTTTGTGACCTAGTTTTGATTCGGACATGTCCCATATTCAAGATATCATCAAGACAAACATTTTTGTATCGTTTCACGAAGAATGGAGCAAAACGGCGAACTCTAAAGAGTGAACAATGTTTTAAAGCAATTTGAGCTAGTGACCTAGTTTTCAAACAGTCTTGATCCATGTTCGACTTAAATATAAATATGAAAAATATTCTTGCATAGCTTCATGAAGATTGAAGCAAAACTAGTCTCTAGAGGCTGACCAAGGTTTTAATGCAACTTGACATAGTGACCTAGTTTTTAGTTCACCTGTCACGAAGTGACAAGCTGAGTTTTTGTGATCACCTTTTATCCGTCGTCCGTCGTGCGTCCGTACGCGCGTGCAAGCGTAAACAATTTCTTCAAACGACATCTCCTCCTAAACAACTAATCGGATTTCGACCAAACTTCGCAGGAATGATCCTTGGGTGGTCCCCTTTCAAACTTGTTCAAACGGTTCCAGTCGGATGTACATCTGGGTCACAGGAGCCAAAATAGATTTTATTACCGAAAACTTAAAAAATCTTCCCTTCTGAAACCTCAAGGCTCAGGTCTTTGATATTTGGTACGAAGCTTCATCTAATGATTCTACCAAGATTGTTCAAATTATAGCCTAAGGGCCAAAAATGCCCCCGCGCCGGGGCCCATCAGTTTTACACAGACTTATATAGGGAAAGCTCTAAAACTATTCTTGTCTGAAACCAGAACGCCTTGGTGTTTGATATTTGGTATGAAGTTGTATCTAATAGGCCTTACCAAGATTGTTCAAAAGGTTAGCCCTGGTACCAAAAATGGCTCCGCGCCGAGGACCACCGGTTTTACATAGACTTATACAGGAGAAAACTTTAAAAATCTTCTTGTCTGAAACCAGAAGGCCCAGGTGTTTACTATTTGGTATGACGTTGTATCTAATGGACCTCTACCAAGATTATTCAAATTATATCATTGGGGCCACAAATGCCCTTGGCCCGGGGGCCCACCGGTTTTACACAGACTTATATAGGGGAACTCTTTAAAAATCTTCTCGTCTGAAACCAGAATGCCCAGGTATTTGTTATTTGGTATGAAGCGTCATCAAGTGACCTCTATCAAGATTTTTCAAATTATAGCCCAGGGGTAAAAAAAAGTCCCGCCCCGGGGCCAATCGTTTTAACATAGAATTACATAGGGAAACCCTATTTAAACATCTTCTCATCTAAAACTAGAAGGCCCTGGTCTTTTATATTTGGTATGAAGCTTCATCTAGTGGACCTCTACCAAGATTGTTCGAATTATAGCTCTGGGGCCAAAAATGTCACGCCCCGGGGCCCACCGGTTTTACATTGACTTATATAGTGAAAGCCTTTAAAAATCGTATTGTCTGAAACCAGAAGGTCCAGGTCTTTGATATTTGTTATGAAGCTTCATCTTATGGACCTCTACCAAGAATGTTCAAATTAGAGCCTTGGGGCCAAAAAATAGCCCGGCCCTGGGGTCCATATGTTGTGCATAAACAAACATGTACAGCTGTAGAAATTTCTTTTTTTATTAGTTATTAAATCTAAATAAGGCGATTGGCCCGGATCTAATTGGTAACATAATGTAAATAGAGAGTTCAGTACCTTATGAACTTCTGTAGTAGTTGAGGGAGGGGGGTCATTGGATATATATTAGGCTATATGGAAATGTACAGACGTATTGCCTTTTCCTCGAAATTGACACTTTTGAGGTAGGTAAATCACAAGAAAGAATAGGTCATTAAAACATATACAATTTTCTACCTGACAATAATCTTTTGTACAAATATCAACCTGGTTTTCTACCGAAACATTTTACTACATGTACTTATCAACTTGTAGAAATATATCAGCAGATCTGTCTAACTTTTGATAATAATTTATTTTCCTTTGTGATATTTAGTGAGGGTCCACTGCATTTGATAGGGTTTGGTACAAAAGCCTAATTTTCAAACTGAAACAGCATGGCATAATTGGTCATTTACTTAAATGGGTTAGAGATTACCTTGGTAATAGATCCCAGAAAAGAATAATAGATATAGCGTATTTTTATTATTACTTTTATTTTTTTCATCGATTACGGTGAAATAATTCACTAGTGTTCTAAGGCTTTTCGGAGTAAAAACGAATGAACGATAGTATGAGTAACCCGAAACAGGATCTGGGCTGAATGCCTGAACTGCAAGTGCTCGGAAGTTGCTGAGCATTTCTTCTTTGTTTGACCTAATTCTACAAGATAAACAATTTCCTTCTTTCTTTCGACGCGAACAATTGAATTAGGTTCTTTTCGGTGATGTCAGCTCAAGATAATGGTATTCTTTTTAAGGCAGTTCAAACATATTAAAAATACTGGGAGATTAATCCAAACGCATAATTTTAGTTATCCCACAATGTAACACTATATGGCTTGCACTTGGTGTCTTGGTGACGTGATACTAGCGATTTATTTAAATGTTGATTTGTTTAACTGATATACACAGCTTGCGCAGTTTGCTTGCTTTTACCTGTTTTGTTCACGTATAACACTTATCAGTTAGCTATGTTCATATGTACATTTATAACTAATAGCTTGATACCGTGTGGCCAGAACTATTTGCCCCTGTTGGTGCAATAAAATATGATAAAAATGATATATGGAAGTCCTTTGACCCACAGTCTCCTCATACCAATATGGTTATCAGGTAGGGTTCTGTACTGAACTGTCGTATAAGGTAAACATGGTATCTTCCATTTAGTGTGCTTGTCATGGAGATTTCGAGTTTTCTATTTTAGAAAATATATATGAACGTGTGATAAAACAAGGCAAATCGTTACTTTTTTTGGATTTAAAATTGTAAGACATACATTCCTGGTAAGTTTCAGACACAAAACAAGTTTTTGTTGTTGTTTTTAAAATGGATATGACATGCGTTGACTACGAATCGCGTAATACACGTAATTATCCTGTGCAGAAAAGTGATGCGTTCTACAGGACAGGTCAATATTTGAAGACTATTACATGCGCAGACAAAACATACAGGCAGGGTAGACTGCATCATCACTGCGTGGGTACGCAAAATACACTTAGTCTTCACTAAGCGTACATACTCTAGAACCCCTTTATACTTTTCCGTTAAGGAACTTGAAGATTTCAGAATGTCCAAAGTCAAAAGTAACAAAACAAATTTCTTTGAACTTGCTTTGGAATCTTTAAAATGACCACGAGTGTAAGATTATGTTTATCAAATAACGATTTAAATGGGATTTTCGCCGAGGAAGTTCAAAAGAATTTTAATAGAAAACAAACGGTTGTCACGGACAGTGTGATTACGTTACGCGCTAGTAACCATGTTTTGTTTCACTTTTCTGACATGACGTTATCTACTATATAACAGCTACGTTATATATGATAAAGTATACACGTGTACTTTGATATCTATACAGCTTTTGGTTTACTTACATATAGCACATAGCACTGGGGTGCTTCGGACATCTTGCTCTGTTACAAGGATCGTATGGGCATTCTAGTGCAGAACAAAAGACTACAAGAGAAGAAAGGAGAATTTGTGAAGTCATCGTCTACAACAGAAAAACGACAACTTCTGTATTCACCAATGTCCTAAAAAGAAAGGGAAAGGGAGATTCTAAAGCGCAATAAGATAATAATAATATTAAAAAGAACAAAACAGGTTTTTATTGTCAAGGCGCCCCCTCCCCCCGCCCCCAATGTCAGAGCTGAATCCAAACTGTATCCTTCAACAACAGGCAGTCTTGTAAAATATATACCAGATCACAAGCACGTAGAGTGAGTGATTTTTCTACTTAGATCCTACCCCAAAAATGAGATATATTGCAATTTACACACCAGAACTGTTCGATTCCCTCACACTTAAATAAGCAATAATTTTGTTATTTCCTTCAAATTCTCCCTATCTTTCGTTTTTGCATGAATTGATATGTTCTATGAAAGGGTTATCCTTTGGAAGCAAGAATACACCACAGAACTGAAAAAATATGGAGTGTGCATGTTTTCTGGGCCAAACTAGCTAGTTTCGGCGAATTAGGCCCCAGTAAGTGACCCTCAAATATTTTAAAAATTCCACAATGGAATCAATGGTCCCAAAGGACAAGAAAATATAAACTACACTATGATGTAGGGCAGGGAGACTTTTTACGGCCGTCACACATTCCAAGACATTAGCTAAAACCCGCAAAATACTTTTGACTAAAATATGCACTTTAGTCCTTTACACAGTTTTGATGCCAGAATATGATGTTTCGTTCCGACGTCTAACGTAAAAAAAAATCATAAAATGGTGGCTCTTTTAATCATGCTACTGCTTGTCCCGTTGACCAGAAAAAAAAAACTTGTGGAATTTGTAAAAAGTCATAACATGAGCAAAAAAATCTAGATTTTTTCATACTGCTATAGAGCCGGCCTCGGTAGCTCTTTCGGATGCGCGTCTGACTGGTGATCAGGAGGACGCGGGTTCGATACCTGCCGGGGTCGGCAACATTCTTTCTAGGAGATTGATCATGAACTATTTTCTACGGCCATTCTCTCCCTTCTGCTAATTTAAGAAAGGCAGAATGTACACTGTACTGGTTAACCGCTTGTCATGGAAAAGTGTGGATAGGTAAACTGACCGACTCAAAAATGACCGAAAATTGTGTAAATCCGATACTGTCAGCACAAAAGCAAACATACCTATAAAGATCAATGAATATGCTCTCACCTAATGCAAAGGTTTATCCCCAGTTAACAGTTCTTACAAGCAATTTTTACCTTTTTTGTATGCGATCAGGCACTTCTCGTAGCAATATTGTTTTCATTCTGTACCTTTAAGCTAACGTAATCCCAGCGCTGATTGGTCGAAATTGTTAATTGCCTTGTTTCCGATATTTTCGCATTTTCTACCTTTTCTTTCAGTCCTTATTATTTAAGCAACTAGTGCGACCCTAATTGATGCATCAAAAGGTCTAAGGCTCCGCTCTGGACAATTTCCAAGCCAATGTTCTCACATACAATCGACCACCAGTGTTATTGTGGCTTTGAATACTTAAATAAGATAAAATACATGAACTTTAAATACAGATATGTGTATTGAATATTTAGGTCTAAATGCAGATATCCCAATTCATTTTTTTTATTAATAACTTACTAGTGGTTTGGATTGTTACATTAACCCTAGGCACACCATCCGGGCTACCAGCGGTGTAACACGTGTATATTCCCTCGTCAGATTTCTGAGCATCTTCCACTTCCAAAGTACCTGTATCACTGACGGAGAAACGTCCATACGTATGACCGGGAACCAGCCGGGACTGAAAGGAAAGAATTGCAGTGACCGTTCTCTACTTAGAACATCAAAACATTAACACTATTTCTGCGTTTGATGGTTTCATTCATTTTTTTTCTTTGTGTATTCTTCAACCAACGCCCTGTACTGCGAGGCCACTTTTGGAGCTGTTCAAATATGGTGTGATAGACTACAGTGGGGTCAGAACTAAAGTTTACACCCTTGTGCATTTGGTGTTTTCGTCAGGTGCACCAATTTATTATCATTTTAATGCAAATAGTTCACTCGGCGTGCACGTCTCAAGTGCACATCGTGTAAACTTTAGTTCAGGCTTCACTGTACTTTTAAACAGTCCCAAAAGTGGTCTTATTATAGAAATTTACCGCATTATGACGTGGTTAGGTGAAAAGTGTCAAAGGGGGAGTTCCAGCCTATAGTAAATTTCCATAGGGTTCTGCCAACGCACAGATTTCCATGACATTGTGCATAATTAATGTCTGGTAAATGATTGTTGATTACTTAGCTATTTCACTCTCATATCTGTTTTCATTATAAATCTACAATGTTTTGTTTATTTCCACTTCCGAAAATAGGGGTACCCTCAAACAAGTGTATATATACATAACAGCTTCTTATGTTTTGGAGTTATTTTGTTCTCAGGCATCTTTGTAGTCATTTGTGATTATTTTTGTATCACATTTGCTATTGTTCAGTTGAAGTTCCATAGACCATGATCAATTTCATATGGAGCAGACCCCAGATTTCACAACCATAAAATCTTTTGGAGTATGTTTGACTTTTGATTTCACATTGTTGCAGTTCTTGTCACCCCATCATTTTAATATTAAAATTGCTCATGTATATGTAGAACATTTTATCAAACTTTCTTGAAATCTGAGACCGGTAACATACTGCATTTGAACATTGAATAGTAGTGGTCAGATTTTTTAATTTTTTTCAAACCATTTGTAGATATGGTATAACATTTTCAATCGAGAAATTGCTCACCAATATAAATATACACATGAATATATGTATGTTTAAACCTTGATTGTGTAGTATGAGCTCATTTAATCAACATTTGCATCAGTTACGGTAATCTGGGGAACACCAAAAACACATTTATTTTGAGCGCTCATTAACAATTCATTCGGATTTTATTGAATATATATTTTTCATTTCTTAACAGGAGTTTTTTTGATTTAATGTAATCCTAAAATAGAAGTAAAACAAAGATCAGGAATTGATACAATTAACTTACTCCACCCATAAAAGACACCAAAGGGAAAGAAATACAAACATTAAGCGACCAGACCATAATGGAAACCTAAACAAAGGAAGGCCATAAGGACAGTTACTTTCCCACAAAATGGCCATATGGCCATCCAAAACCAAAAGACACAAGTGATACACACAGTAAGTAACAAACAACAACATAAATAAATCGCCACAGAAGAGCCGCCTTGGAACGGTCAGTGGAAGATTTCCACTGGGGGCTTAAATCGATTTTACCTGGCCACAATCCTCGCCCTTACTTCCGTCGCGATTTAGACAAATAATTTGTTCAGTCCGCATGAAGGCCTCCTAACTCATCAGTGCAACATCTCCGTGAACACAAAAATCAAAGAACCACAGAGGTGAGACAACGGTGAGGACTCGACAGCAAGAAACCACTGAAATGCTGGAGCAAAAGAAAACCAACAGTTAGACTCCGATGAGCCCGACCAGAGACAGAGCATCAGGCACCAACCAACATTATCTCTCTAATTTTCAATAAGCCTTTACGTTGGAACCGTCATAGAATCTGAGGCCTGACCCACCGGCGTGCAATTAAAGAGGGAAGCAAAGTTGCCAACCGTGATTGGGTTAACTACCATGCATGCAGTCTGTCGTATAATATCCATGTTGTACCCAATCTTTTTATATCGAAGAATGATTTTACGAAATTGTGTGCTGAAGTCATTGCGGTTATATATTTTTCTGAATTTATATACTAAGTCACCAAAAAATTCGGGTTCCGATAGACCTTGTTGCAGAAGAGATTTAAGTCCAATATTAAGCCTGCTGAAGCTTATTGTGACAAAGATTGTTGAAATGGCAAGTAAAATGGATGTATCTATCACTTGACTCTTTGAACTGATGCAGTCTACTTAAAAAGTTTGAAAAGTAGAAGTAAAACAAAGATCAGGAATTGATACAATTAACTTACTCCATCCATAAAAGACACCAAAGGGAAAGAAATACAAACATTAAGCGACCAGACCATAATGGAAACCTAAACAAAGGAAGGCCATATGGACAGTTACTTTCCCACAAAATGGCCATATGGCCATCCAAAATTAAAAGACACAAGTGATACACACAGTAAGTAACAAACAACAACATAAATAAATCGCCACAGAAGAGCCGCCTTGGAACGGTCAGTGGAAGATTTCCACTGGGGGGCTTAAATCGATTTTACGTGGCCACAATCCTCGCCCTTACTTCCGTCGCGATTAAGACAAATAATTTGTTCAGTCCACATGAAGGCCTCCTAACTCATCAGTGCAACATCTCCTTGAACACAGAAATCAAAGAACCACAGAGGTGAGACAACGGTGAGGACTCGACAGCAAGAAACCACTGAAATGCTGGAGCAAAAGAAAACCAACAGTTAGACTCCGATGAGCCCGACCAGAGACAGAGCATCAGGCACCAACCAACATTATCTCTTTAATTTTCAATAAGCCTTTACGTTGGAGCCGTCATAGAATCTGAGGCCTGACCCACCGGCGTGCAATTAAAGAGGGAAGCAAAGTTGCCAACCGTGATTGGGTTAACTACAATGCATGCAGTCTGTCGTATAATATCCATGTTGTACCCAATCTTTTTATATCGAAGAATGATTTTACGAAATTGGGTGCTGAAGTCATTGCGGTTATATATTTTTCTGAATTTATATACTAAGTCACCATAAAATTCGGGTTCCGATAGACCTTGTTGCAGAAGAGATTTAAGTCCAATATTGAATTTTGAAATTAAATCAGAATGGCGTCTATAAAATTTTGAAAAGGCTTTGCGTAGTTTATGGTACCGATAACCCTGATTAAGAAGTTTAGCCGTTAATAATTTATTACGAGTGTTGAAGTCAGTTACATGACTACACACTCTAGCAAATCGAATTAATTGCGAAATATAAACGCCATAGGATGGCGCACGAGGAACATCACCATCCAAAAAAGGAAAATTTACAATCTCAAAATCAAAGTCATCGCGTTTATCATAAATTTTGCACGAAACAATCCATCTACAATAGATAGATGTAAATCCAAAAACGGGGCCTCGGTATCAGAAGAATTTGCTTTATTTAACTGAAGTTCTAGGGGGTAAATCTGACTGATCAAACCATCAAAATAGGTATTATCAATATTTAATAAATCATCTAAATATCTAGAAGTAGAGCTAAAAGCTCCAATAATTTCAGATTGGTTATCAATGGAAAGCAACAAAATGAAGTCTCTTTCATAACAATACAAGAACAGATCAGCCACAAGAGGTGCGCAATTAGTACCCATCGGAATACCCACAATTTGTCTAAATAACTTAGTACCGAATCTAATATAAATATTGTCAAGTAGAAAGGTGAGGGCATCACACACTTTCTGACATGACCAAAGTGTATAATTCTTATGCTCTTTAGAAGTGAAAAATGCATTTCTGACATTACATGCAAGATAGAGAGAATCTTCTCTGTGAAAAGCCCATTCAATTAAATCATTAAGCTTTTCTTTTATAAGATTATGAGGAAGTGTAGTGTAAAGAGTGGAAAAATCGTAGGTAGACAGACTAGAAGCACGCAACTGTCTAGATTTCAATTTATTTAAAACCTCATTCGAATTTTTTATAGACCAAAACAGATTTCTTCCTGATCTTTCAAAGACTTTATCACAATATTTAATTACATGCGTTTTAATAGCAGTAAGACAGGAAGTTAATAGTCTGAAAAGTCTGATTGTCATACCTGACGGCACAGCTTGCTTGAATGGCCAAGAGTAATGATGTTTATTTATGGTTGAGCCAGGTATGAATGGCCAAGAGTAATGATGTTTATTTATGGTTGAGCCAGGTATGTCATAATACCAAGGACAATATTTTCTGATCTTTTGGTTCACTGTATACTCAGATTACTGTAGACAAAATGGAAACACAATTGTGTTGGCTCTTTCGTCACTCTAACAATGCCCACCCCCCACCCCAGCAAAATCTGGACTAAAGCACAAACAAATGTCGCCTGCTGTGCAAATCAGTGTCAGAAAGTTATATGCTTAAATATGATCTATTTATATTCTTAGATATGATCCAGAAAGCAACCAGTTATTTTTTGAGTAACATGAATTAGTATTATAGAGAAGACCAATCAGTTCAGCTTCCGAACAATTTCAGATGAAGAAAAGAGGAAACGGTATATTTGCTATCAGTATTATGGAAAAATATAAAGCCAACTGCAGATTTTGGTTCAGAAATATGCTAATAGTACAACTAACAGCTGATTTACGCCATTTGCAAACACAGATGTATACATAGCTAGATAACTCAACACAGATGACAAATACTGCATACAGATGACTAAAAATGTGAATGATATTACAACATCTAAATATAATATCAGCTATCAAATGCATTAGTTACAGCAACTTGCCTTCCATCTATTTCATTTAGGGAAGTGTATACCAAATGCCAATTTTACAAGATGTTACAGTGTGACTAGCTCTGCATTTATTTTGAAGACTAAGACACTGTAGCTTACACTTTTGCAGATGTTATAATGAACCTAGAAACAATACAGAAAATAGTTTTCATGATCTCACAAAACCTTTAGTGGGGGAGCGGAGTGTGAGTCTCTTTGACCAAGTGATGTAAGTAAAAAGCACCAACACATGGACCGACCAATCATTAGAACAAATGGAAAAATCAGTCTGCCCCTTCACAGTTAGCAATTTATTGGCTGCTGTTTCATTTTAAAGAAGAGAATGACAACAGCAAACATAATTAAAGAAAAAATAGGACTATGCAAGTAATTTATTAAGCAATTAAGCAGATTCAATAGGTCATTGCGTATTACTGACATAAAGTGTCTTTTTATTGTGGGGTTTAAAAATATACAGAAAGACCAAATAAATCAGGGTAAAAAGATCCACCTTGTATATTCCTATTCCTTATATTCCTATTCTGCCATAATGTAACTTTTTCATGATTATCAATTTTGCAAAACTGTCAAAACTAACATTCATCATGAACAGTGCATGAATGCATTTTATTTTTTCTCTTTCAAATGTTTGGATTGAACTGGTATACTTTGCTAATGTATGTTCTCATTTACTTTTGAAAAGTCAAACTAAAACGCCTGACTGTAAACAGTATCTTTTTGTGTGTGTGCGTGTTGGGGGGGGGTGTGCCGGGTGGTGTGGGGAGTGGGGGGGAGAGTTTTTATTACATAAATGCCTATGCTAAGCTTTGTATGAAAACGTGGAACCAACGATCATGCAAAACACAATAAAAATCCACTTGAAGGAAATCTTGTCCCCTTATATTGAAACTGATTTTAGCACAAAAATAGACCTGAACCCATATCTAGCAATCAAAAACAATGTTACCGGTTTCTGACTTTTCTGAAATTCGTTTGCTATATAGAGGAGATATGTGGCCTATTTTATATGCAATATCTTGGGGTGACAAGATCAGTAACACATCTAACACTTATGATGAAAATATCATTGTTTATAAATTTTCATGAAAAGTAGAAGAAATTTTGAAAATAAATTAATCAGAAAAATTAAAAGACATAGACATATTTACATTTTTTTGTATTAGATTAATCCTTATAGAGTTCTGTTGCCAATCAAAGCAACAAAATTTGAAAATAATCATACCTATTGATTTAAGACTGAAAAGTTCACAGGTGCGTATGACCTCTACAGGGGACTACCCCAGGGAGCTCTCCGGAGACCTATAGTAATTTATCAAATGAAACAAAGTTATAAATATAGTTGATAGTCCTCAAGTAAACAACAACTGAAGTTTCAAGAAAATCTGAGCGTGGGCAGATTTGGAACTCCCCCTTTAGATCAAGTACTTTTGCTGGATGGGAAAAAGGTTGTTGTACAGGGAACGCCCTAGTCTGATACAGTTTGACTTATATAAGTCTTTTGATCCTTGGCATGGGAAGCAAAGGGGTGTCTTTTCTTACGCGTAAGACATTTAACGGTGCACACGCGATGTTATGAATCACGTCAGAATGTTAATTTACAAGTGACGTCACTTATAAACACCGAATAACTTCCAAAAGACCATAAAAGTGCGCAAAATTCAAGACAACGAAAGAAATCAAACTATCATATATAGAGGATCTTACATGAGTGTTCATGTATAATTAAATTTATTAAACGAGTTGAGAAAAGGGATAAAAAGCGAGGTTCTGCCGAGCATTTTATCCCCTTTCCTCAACGAGTTTAATAAATGCAATAATACATGAGCACGAATGCAAGATTCTATTTATCATATGACATTTAAAACGCATTTTATTCACGATTGTTTACAGAAATATCAATATTCCGCCATTAGTAAACGCGACGTCGTTAAGGAACTCGTACATGTTACGTTTTACGGAACGTATCTAGCTAATTTGCATATTCAATCCACTAGTGGATTATCAAAAATATTACATGACGCAACGTCATATGATGAAAAGGAAAATAATCAAACAGCAGTATCCGATGCAGAATGAGAAACTTGGCGACCTCTCCCGATAACCCGCAGTTTTGTATGTCTCAGTTTGCATCAGAGGTGGAATTTGTATATTCTGTATATTTTATTTTTGTCAATCTGAGACAGTTTTCGTCATTACTCAGTGGGACTAAACCTCTATAGAGCATAATGGTTTACACGAAAATGTGTGCTGCATATTATTTCATCATGAAAACACTCCTATATAATTTTGACCCCACCTTGAACCCCACTTTAGTTTTATATAGTAAAACTGAGGTTCAAGGGGGTAAAACCATATTTATCTTATTTCTGCTCTTAAACATAGATTGCGGATACTCGTTCGAACCGCCTTGATGATTGAGGCGGTTCTAATGTGTACCCATAATCTATATTTTGAACAGAAATAAGAGAAATAAGAAAAATATCATAATGTTTCATGTTAAAATTTTCGTTTTTCGGCAGAAAAAAAAATACAGTGTATTTGTGTAGGCGTGTTTTCGTAATGTACTTCTCCCTCTAGGACCATTTCCCTGCCTGGTGCTGCAAGTCCTTTGATTACTTGTGTGCAATCAAAGATTTGTCAACTATTCAAAGAAACTGATACAAAGTTTCGCTTGACGTGTCTCATAAAAGTACCCCATCAGGCTTCTTCCAGAAGATTTCTGGTCCAAAGTCATCACATGGTATTGTGCCGGTAGCCCCCTCGATCCATTCTCGGGTATATGAGCGCACTGCGTCTGGTGGAGTGTCTGCAAAAACGATACAGAAGTTCTGAGAAAATTAATAATTCTTGTGGCAAAGTTGACATACAGACGAAACAGTGAAATATTGCACTATTATGACAAGCTGAAATGACTAATTCTTCCTTTAAAATCATATTTAAAAGGATAACGTTTCCTACATCCTGTATATTATAGAAAAATGCCACCTAGGTATCCTCTAAAAACGCTGGTACTTTTCAAAAATGGTCTTAAAGGTTACTTAAGTTATTTGAATATTGGATTTTTCTTGATTTGACATCAAGTTTATCAGGCAAGATCAGACGCGTGCGCTATTTCGCGTTTTCTGGCCGCATCTGGTAAAGCTGACAACAAGACAGCAAGATTAAAACAAGTGATTTTCTATTTGTCATTCACCAGTTTTGAAGTATTTGGCGTTGCGCATGTCTTACTGAATATGCCCTAAAACTACTATTATTTCAATCACTTGTCACTGTTCACAATGACGTGATGGTGTGGCGTCATTGAACCAACCGAGGGTTAGAAAAATACAAATAATTAAATCACTGAAGACTAACAAAACTTAATCCGTTAGAAGCATAATTGGACTGTGCATGTCTTTAGACAGACAACCTGCCACTGAGTTTTTACTACATAAGGCTAACTAATCTGTGAGTCTTCGGGCTTTCATTGTCACCCAAATGGACATTTTCTGTCGAACATTTTTAATAGCTTTATTTATTCAAAATTTCATGACATATGTACATGCATCTGTACTACAAATATACATACAAATGTCAAAGGATTGAATATAGGCACAGCCTATATTTATCATCTCCTTTGTGGTGATGTATACATACACATATATGTTAATTATATAGATTATTCTAATGAATGTAATACAAAAATAACGTACAATTTCAATTATTCAAGGAGAAGAAAAAGAAGAAGAGGTAGAGTATAGTTACTCCGACATACACCAACATTTACCTTGTTTATTCTGATGAGATAGCATCATCGCAAATGCCTTAATATATGCGTTGCACGTTAAGTAAGTTATTTAATTACTGTTTAAGTGTTTTAAAGATTTGTACGTTTAAGCTTTATTATTTATTCTCCAAACATAGATGATGGGTACTCGTTAGAACCACCTAATTAAGGCGGTTCTAGTGAGTACCCACAACCTATGCTTTACAGCACAACAAGGAAAATAATGTAAACCCATTTTTTCTACAGAAGGTGGGGTTCACAAAGGTAGTCGTTTCACTAAACGTGATGGTTATTCTTTTTTTTTACCTGAACAGTCAGAGGTAACGTCCGTTCCGTTTCGTAGAGAGAATACAGCAAAACATCCTATTCCACAATAGTTGGCACTGAAAACAGAAAAAATGATAAAATAAAAAAGCATTAAACCTGTTGTTGGCAAAATCAGCAAACTAAGGCTTTTGTTTTCAGCCGAGGTTACCCCAAACGTATTTGGGGTTTTCACCACCACTCAGAAGGACAAGAATTTTCTTTTGAAGAAAAAAAACCTTTATGAATGAGCAGCAGATTGTGTTCTATAAGAGTGTATCCCTATAGACAAGAGATTCTAATGCACTTGTTTGTGTATGATCAAATTTTGCAACGATATACAGTAAAATCCCTGTATTTAGACCACTTTTGAACAGTCCAAAAGATGGTCCCTGACTAGGAGACACTGTGTGCAGAAAACACAAAGTAAACATATTACTGCACTGTTCTAAATAACCTTTTTAATGCAGAATTAGTCTTTATAGGGGGTCTTAATTGCGGAACTTCACTGTATTTTGCGATATACTGTCGGAAAACTACGATGGAGCATTAGGGCCAGGTACACTTTTATTTCTTTTGATAGGTATCTCGGAATTTCGGCTTAATCCACAGCTTCCAGTACTTTCCTTTGATGTTGGCAGTACTAATAAATTTTGATAAATGTATTGTTATCATGTACTGATATCATGTACTGTTATCATGTACAGTTTTGAATGGACCAATCAGCTGAGCTACAATTAAAATGGGAAAGGGCTTCTAGCTCTGCATGACAAAATTAACATTGTGGGTATTTATTAAAAATAGCCTCGCCGAGGTTATTTGAATGAGTACCCACATTTCAAATAGCTTTTACTAAATGGCAAACAGTGCAGACCCTGATCAGACTGCTCCTTCTTATCTTAAAATGGGGAGGGGCTTCTAGCTCTGCATGAAAAAAATTAACATTGTGGGTATTAATTAAAAATAGCCTCGCTGAGGTTATTTGAATGAGTACCCACATTTAAAATAGCTTTTACTAAATGGCAAACAGTGCAGACCCTGATCAGACTGCTCCTTCTGATCTCAAAATGGGGAGGGGCTTCTAGCTCTGCATGACAAAATTAACATTGTGGGTACTCATTAAAAATCGCCTTGCCGAGGTTATTTAAATGAGTACCCACATTTAAAATAGCTTTTACTAAATGGCAAACAGTGCAGACCCTGATCAGACTGCTCCTTCTGATCTTAAAATGGGGAGGGGCTTCTAGCTCTGCATGGAAAAAACTAAACATTGTGGGTATTCATTAAAATAGCCTCGCCAAACAGGGCAAACAGTGTAGACCCTGATCAGACTGCTCCTTCTGATTAAATTTACTCCAATTCTCCATAAAATCATAAATTGTGGGTACTCGCTAGAACTGCCTCATCGAGGCAATTCCATTGAGTACCCACAACATGTTTTTGTGGGATGAGGTGGTTCTAATGAGTACCCACAACATACCTTTTTATGGAGAAAGAAATATCCCTGAATTATCACAAAGTACACTCCCATTTTCAGTTCCTCTGTAACTGATGCCAAACATTGTATGAAACATTTGCAGGCAACTGAGTTCAAAGTAAGTCCTTTCACTTGAAGGTTCAACATTAAAATGCCCCAGTGATAAACATCAGGTTAAAAAAGCATGCTCAAATTGCCTGTGGTCAGAAAAAAGAATTTTGATTGGCCACATATGGCTACAGTTGGATTTAGACCAATTAATGAAGCAGAGAAGCTGACAGAGTCCTTTCAGACAGGACAATCCATTTTCCAGACGGGGTAAATCAGGTCAAATGAAAGAAATTGAAATTAACAGTAAATAAAACAAATATGCTTTAATAGGTTTTAATATGTGTTAAAGTGGAAGCTACAATAAGCTGTGGATTAAAACAGATATATCCATTTGTTTTTGAGAAATATTGGTGAATATTTGTACTGATTGACATCTGTACAGGATAATTAGACTCGCCCTAGCGGGCTCGTCAAATTATCCTGTACAGATATCAATCAGTACAAATATTTACCAATATTTCACAAAAACAATGGATATATCTATTACTTAGTATCTCGCAATTTCGACTTAGTAACTCGAAATTTCGACTTTATAACACGAAATTTTGACTTAGTATCTCGAAATTTCGACTTACTATCTCGAAATTTCGACTTAGTAAATCGAACTTTCGACTTATTACTTGGAAATTTCGACTTAGTATCTCGAAATTTCGACTTATTAACTCGAAATTTCAACATTTTAACTCGAAATTTCGACTTAGTATCTCGAAATTTCAACATATTAATTCGAAATTTCGACTTAGTATCTCAAATTTTCGACTTATTAACTCGAAAGTTCGACTGAATAACTCGAAATTTCAACATATTAACTCGAAATTTCGACATAATAACTCATAATTTCGACTTACTATCTCGAAATTTCGACATAATGACTCGAAGCTGACTCTGTGATCTGCGATTTGCATTCAATTCTGAATTGGGATTAGCCATAACAGGAATCTTGTTAAGGGTCAACTCAGAGTTGAAAGAAGACCTCAGATCTCAGAGCTAACTTTCCACAACTTCATTATCACGGTTTAAATATTGAGTTTGGATATTTTTGCATGTTTAGCGCCAGAAGTCATGCCTCATTTTGTGAACGAATCATTTGCTACTAGACCTGTGTGCTTGACCCCACCGGTACGGAATTGAGACATTGGCCTGGCTAGCTAGAAGCCCGGAGTTGAATCTCCTGGAACATATTTGGGAGATTCTTGGCCGTCGAATACAGAACATTGAACCCCCCCCCCCCCCACACACACACACACACACACACCACCACCACCACCACCACCAAACACGTGGCTAGAGCCTATCAGTCATCAAATTCGACGACTGACCGATGGGGTTAAACGAAAGGTCTAGGAATCTGCTGCTCTATCAAAATGGTACGTCTTGAACACGCAACGTATTCTGGTATCAAATGCCGCATTTTCTGGCCGGTTGTTGCTTCTTATGTTAGTCATGGTGTTCGTGTTGCATAGTTTACTATCTTTTGGATCGATTTTTTTTTATCATTCGACCTAAAGTAACTAGCTACTGAAGCTTTTCGCCTACTGTTGTCCACGTGACTATCGCTGACCATCTACACCATGAAGGTACCGGTTATTTAATAAAACTCTGTTCTGCGGCGTCTGATCAGGGTCTACATTGTTTGCAATGCCCATGTTCACCGACCCAGTCTACATGGCACCCGCCCATAGGGGCTTGAAGAAAAATATGGGCTGCATGATGCTTCCACGCAGAGCTGAATCCGGCCCGCACACTAGTACTGGTAAACCGCTCAGAGGATCTTAGCCTGTCCAGGAACCGCGGTGCGAGGCGGACCGTCCATGCTAATAAACCCTATTGGTTTCATTGGGCGACAGGGCTTGAGATGTCATTTTATCTCTATGTCGGGTAAAAATCCCACAAAATTGGAAGCAACGTCTCCAAAATGACCTTTACAGTGTTGACGGGGACGTTAAACCTCAAATCAAACAAACAAACAAACATGGCACACTGACGTCACAAGGAAAGACTAGCGCTTCTATAAATAACTGGTACATGGATTTTGAACATGGTCAGTGATAGTCACGGCGGGATGTTTCAGTAGTAAGTAACTTTTAGTCATTTAATAACTAATCGACCCAAGTGCGGCGTCTGATCAGGATCTATACGTTTTGCTTATAATATAGGAATTTAAAGGTTAAACAAAACATGTACCAATCCACACTCGAAGACAATCGACCCACCAGGGCTGTCAGTGCTTTGATCTATAAATGATTTTTACAGCAATCATTTCACGAGAAAGTTTGATACCGAATCCACCGTAAGAGCTAAACATTTAGCCCGCTTTCATTTTGAATGCGTGACGTCCTGATGAGTCAGAAAACCCTCTGTCTATTGCATGATACACATGTTTGGGGCCTCTAGTTTTATAGTTCTTACGAAATATTTGATAAAAATTAACATTGGTCAATATAGAGAGAAAGAAGAATGAAAGAACATATGAAAAAATATACCAAGAAAGGCCATTGGCTTTCATATGATACCAGTAAGCCGATAATGACCATAGTCTCTACACAATGTTATCACATAATTTGCATAATCTGCTTCGACTCGCACTTTTTTTTTTCAAAGCGGCGATATAATGAAACGGGGGTGTTTAACATTAACTGTGTGTATAGGATTTAATATCTCGTATACTATGTCGAAATTTCGAGATCCTTAGTCGAAATTCCGAGTTATAAAGTCTAAATTTCGAGATAGTAAGTCGGAATTTCGAGTTATTACGTTGAAATTTCGAGTTAATAAGTCGAAATTTCGAGATACTTAGTCGAAATTTCGAGATACTAAGTCGAAATTTCGAGTTAATAAGTCGAAATTTCGAGTTATTATGTCGAAATTTCGAGATATACTAAGTCGAAATTTCGAGTTATTAAGTCGAAATTTCGACATTATAAGTCGAAATTTCGAGTTATTAAGTCGAAATTTCGAGTTACTAAGTCGAAATTCCGACTTACTATCTCGAAATTTAGACTTTATAACTCGGAATTTCGACTAAGGATCTCGAAATTTCGAGTTATTATGTCGAAATTTCGAGATATACTAAGTCGAAATTTCGAGTTATTAAGTCGAAATTTCGACATTATAAGTCGAAATTTCGAGTTATTAAGTCGAAATTTCGAGTTACTAAGTCGAAATTTCGACATACTAAGTCGAAATTGCGAGATACCTATCAAAAGAAAAAGTATACCTGGCCCTAATGCTCTTCCGTAGAAAACAGACGTCATCTTTGGTTCATCTATTCATATTTATTGAAATAAATTACCAGCAGAAAATGAAATTTTATTTTTTTTAATTTCTGCTCAAAACATAGATTGGTGGAACTCGTTAGAACTGCATTCAACGAGTATCCACAATCTATATTTTTGAGCAAAAATAAGAAGAATATTGTATATCCCTATAAACCCCAGTTTTACTATATAAAAATGGGGTTAAATGGGGTCAGAATTATATAGGCGTTTTCCTGTGATATACTGACTGTGCTTTCTGTTTTTGGCCATTACATGTATAAGATTACTTGGTGATCTTGCTGGAGATTATTATGTCCTCCTGTATGATATAACACGGCTCTCCTGACTTTAGGTAATTACGTTCTCCTGCATGAGATAACAAGGCTCTCCAGTATGGGATAACTATCCCGTATTAGATTACAAGATTCACATGCATGTATGGGATAACAAGGCTCTACTGAATTAGATAAATAGTGTTTCCTGTATAAAATAACTAGGGATTCCTGTATGATATACCTAGGTTCACCTGTATCAGATAACTAGACTCTCCTGTATCAGATATTTAGGATCTCCTGTATGAGGTACCAAAGCTCTCCTGTAAGAGATAACTAGGTTCTGTGTGACATAACTAGGTTCTCCTGTATGAAATAACTATGTTGTCCTGTTTTCTCATACAGGAGAACCTAGTTATGTCACCCAGAAGGTGAGCCTTGTTATCTTAAACTATATTGTCCTGTTGAAGATAACAGGGCTCTCCTGTATGATATGGGACCAGTAAAAATTGAATTAAACATCACTGCCATAACAGACATGACATAAGTTTGGTTAGACTAAATGATTTGCGAAACACTGCATGCTCTTTGCTGGAACCACTCGCATTATTTTATTACTAAATTTAAAAACGTGAAATATTAAAGAGCAAATTACATCGTTCATTTACCAAAATATTGAAATTTTATATGAATCTGCCTAGGTCTGCACAACTGATGTCCTTGCAAGCAACGGATGGTCCAAAACTGATCTCTTGGAATTTTTTTCTCTTTATTTTTCCATTTTAGTGTGCTTGAACAACACCTAATCCATAGAAATGGTTGTGTCAACTCCAGAAAATCGTTTGAAAACAATGATATTTTACGGATAGGATAAAAATACGTAAAGATAAACAACTTCGTTGTGATCAATTTTGACCCCTCTCCAGGTTAACAGCGCTGTGCCTTCCAAAATCAAAATAGCCATGCAAATTACACATATCCGTCAATTCTGCAATCATTCACC